>JBBHKE010001811.1:22500-185126 GCA_037447655.1 Zygnema cylindricum
CCACAACGGTGCACCGTATAACACCTTCTCTCTACTAAACTTTCGGTGCACCGTAGACCTACTAACGTCTCCGAGACAGCCTTTCTTAAAAACTTGGGATTTTTTTTTTTAGGAATCTTTAGGGTTTTTTCTTCCTTAAAAACTTGGAACTTGGAACCTTAGTGAGAGGAAGAAGAAGAGGGAGAACGATAAGGAGAGAGAGAGAGAGAGGGTAGTGGGAGAGGGAGAGGGAGACTTACGTACGACTAGTGTTTTAATGTTAAAATTACATTTTGTTTACCTTTTTTTCCTACCATTATTTTACCAGGTTACCCTCCGTTGGCAAAGAACCGTCCCCCGTTTTGCTCATTTTTGCTAAAAAAAGCGTTTTTTGCAAAAATGTACAAGAAACGGTTGCCTCCCATTGGACCATTTTATTACCATCCTTTTTTTCCATTTGTTTTACATTAAAATTGTAATTTTGTGATCAGCATGCATTCAGAGGGAGAGGGAGAGGGTGATGGGAGAGAGAGAGAGAGAGGAATAGCAAGAGGGAGAAGAAGAAGGAGAGTGATTCCAAGGTTCAAGGTTCAAAAATTCCTTCTTTTTTGGGATTTCTAAGGATTTTTTTTTTTAGGGTTCAAAAATTCTTTCCGACAGAGCCTCTGCAATCATCCAGATGCCACGTGGCTTTCAAATCATCTCTCTTCCACAATATGCCACGTGGCAACACCTCCATTCCCATTCATTCCCCTCACCTTCTTTTTTCCCGCCCTAGTTTCGCACGTGCGAAGAAAACCTTCCAGCCAAATGCCAAATGAAGCTTTTGACCAAATGACACTTCAAGCTTCTTCGTAAAAGTCAAAAAGATGTTTTCCACGTGTAGAAATCTTCGAAAAACGGTCAAAAAATCGCTCAAAATCGCTCATAATCGGTCAAAATCGGTCAAAATCGGTCAAAATCGCCTAGAACGTTGGTTGTCTCGTACATAGTCGATGAATAAGGAAAGAGAACGAACTAGAACTGTTGGATTGGCACGTGAAGCCGGTCCAATACGGGGTAGAATATGGAAATATCCATACTCGAGCCGCCCGTAATAAATCGGTACGGACCCGCCTGTCTCAACATCCAGCTGGTGGCACAGTGGTAGTGCGTTCGCAGCTGAAGTGAAAGGTCCCAGATGAACGTGCTCAAATACGCGTTGTTGATGTTGGACGTTAGTGTTGGCAATGAGAGATTGAAAAGTTGCTTTTGAGCGTTCGAGGGTGATATTGCACGAGCTCAAAGGAGAGCTTAGTGAAAAGGAAAGAGATCGTCCTCCACCGTGGAGACAACTTAAGATACAATAGGGACATCATCCACAATAAAACAAAAAGTGATATACGATAGCGGACGAATTTCCGAGTAAAGATTGTTATAAAAGGAACTCATCTTTTTTCACCACAGACAATATAATACTGGGAATTCTCCACATTTGCACCTTTTCAGTCAAATGAGAGACGAGGCACCTTTTCCTTCATATTTTCTCTCTCATACTTCGTTGTGGCTCAAATTCATTCTAGTTCTCCGGATCTTCTTAAACAACACGCAGTCCACTTGATTTAGAAGTCAAAGATTTTTAGGTTTCCGAAGGCATTCAGGTACTTTCACTTCGAGAATCACCTCCAATGTTTTCCAAATTCAAATTTTCTGAAAATTTCCTCGTCCCTCTTTTAACCTTGGAGGCCAAATCGAACTCAATGTCCCAGTACATGCCTTTAATGTCAGGAAAATTTTGAATATCAGGAAATGGTCTACGTCGCGCTTCAGAGGCAAACCTTCCAGGAGCGTTGGGGGAAAGACATCACCATACTCCTCGAGAAGCTTTGTTACGACTTCCGAGGCCTCTGCGGAAGTCTTTCCTGAGCCGTGACCTCTTTTTGAGTCGAAGAAGGGATCTTTCTTACTCCATTCCTCCGAAATCCCCTCTTTCGTTTCCTATACGGGTCTGACGACCGCCATTCCATTAGTCTCCCCTTTCTTTAGTGCCTTCTTTAGCTGTAAGGCCGAAAGTAGGCGTCCCTGTTGCACTTCCTTACCAGCCCCTCCCACATTTACCTCAAACTCTTTTTCGCCTTTCCTAACTTTCAGGCTACCGTTTCTCTAATCGTTTGTCGTGTTCCATTTCCGCAGCCACTGTTTCTTTAGAATTACCTCATGGTTTCCAAGAGGTAAGACATGAAGCGTGTCATACAATTGGAATTTCCCTATTCGGACGCGTAATCTTGTGGTGCGATGGGTAATCGAGAGGGAGCTTCCGTCGGCCAATTGAACCGTCTGACGATCTTGTAAAAACCACGAGAGGAAGTTTCAACTTTTTCACCTTCATCTCGTTGATGAAGTTCCCCGACGTGCGGGAGTCCACCATGAAGCTAGCAGCGCTAAATCCGATCCAACCTTAGAAAATCAAATGGTCTTCCCCTTTGCCAGCTAACCTCATGACATTAAGCTTGCCCTTTTTAGGACCTCTCCGTTTTGGGCAATCTTTGGCCATATGGTCCAGGTAACCGCATTGGAAGCATAAACCGTTTTGCTTTCTCCGCTAGAGCTATTCGTGGGACAGGTCATTGGTCTTGGCCTTCAAAGTCTTCTTTTTCTTCCTCAGTACATTGACCATGTCCTTATCCTTATCAATCGCCCCGAGCTCCATGGAAGTCGGACCATCGTCTCGACGCCCTCCCCCGCCGTTGCTGGACCCAAAATGATAGGATCTACGGAGGGTGAAGTGTATCGAATCGGTCCGTTCCGCAAACTGGATAATTGCTGAGAGGCTAGGAGTCGTACTTTCTTGATCGAGCCATTGTTCCACATCCCTCGTGGAGGCCTTGAGCCCCTTCATGTAACGATCTACGGCTTCGTCCTTCGTCATCGTTGGTATTTAAACCTTACATTCCAAGAATCGTTGCGTGTACTCTGACACCGAGGTGCGTTACTTTAGAGCCGAGATTGAGTCCCTCGCAGCCTTGACTGTGTTCACGGGTTGCCAAGAGTCACGGAGAAGTTGAATGAAAAGGGTCCAATCAGTGGGTATCTCCTCACTCTCGACCATGGTCCTCCACCATGCTCCCTCTGTCCCTTTTAGAAGACCGCCTGTATAATGAATCTTCACGATCCGATAGGCTGGGAAAATTCCCAAGGTAATTTGCAATGGAAAACAACCACGCATCGAGATTCGTGTGTCTGGCCGGGTCAAACTCGTCGCGAAGTCTCAACTTAGGTCGCCTCAAATCTCTCTCTATGCCTACGTGAGTTCTTTCACCAAGACGAGAGTCCAAGTTTGCGGCGGTGTCACTCAGGTGAGCATTCTGTAATCTAACGTTTTTTAACTCCGAAGAACTTGCGCCAACATTTTCGATGTGGATACGCTGTGCTCACCCATGTTGTCAAGTCACGAGGATCGGCTCTGATACCAATGTAAAAGGAATGAGAATAATACACCCCACCCACAATGCACAGCGGAAATAACCCCAAGAATCCTCTCGTAGCAACAGTAGAGACACACAGTATTCAAAGTAAGAGTTGAACTTTATTGATCGGGAAGAGATTACAAGTTGAAGGCTCACTGCGATATTCTACCGCGAAAGAGAGTGTCTTTCCACTAAGTCTATTTGGCTATATAAACTAGTTATCTCATAGTAAACTTGGCGTTACTTTGATGTACACGTATACATTCTCGGTCAACCACAATCTATCCAAACTATCTTCTAAAACAATATGTTCCAAACTATGCTCTGCGGCGTTGCAATGCTGCTATGCTATGTTGTTATGCTGCCACGATGCGCTGCTATGCTACATTACTAAGTTGCTATGGTGCTATGCTGCGATAACCTGGCATCGCAGCTGCGCTGCTCTGAACCACGACTATAACAACCCTGTTTCTAACCTGCAAGGTATACAATTTCGTAACCCTGTTACAAAATGTCCTGGTATATGCCTTCAATGTCAGGAAAATTTCGAACATCAAAATCTTCATAAAAATTAAGATTCGAAAAACTCTTCGTCGATCGAGAAATCGTGGATAAATGGTCCTCATAAAAATCCACATTGGGGATTCCTCAATGATATTAGAAGTCGGATCATTAATCTAATAAAGGCTCCTTTCGTGGCTAAAACCAAGAAATAACCGGACCAAGTTCGAGATGCAAATTTTCCCTCCTCTTTTGAGATTTCACATAGACCATAGCAGAACACCTCTAAAGCGTCTAACAATCGGGAGCAAATTTCCGGGGGAGGAAGAAATCGTGCACCCTAGAGGTGCATGATTGAAACAAACTACAATATTGATTTTTTTTTTCATTTTTCTATAATTGTCTCGCTTTTCGATTCCTAGATCAACATATTCTCTTCACTGTAAACCACCTTCTAAAGACGTTTGAGACTTTATTGACCTTTTGTTTATTTCTTCCATGATTAATAGTTTGTCCCTCTAAAGAGGACGGTATTTTTGGGCATCATTTGAACTTGCTCCTCCTTGTCACTCCATTCATCAAGGTCAAAAAAATCTTTAGTGGGAAGTTTTCCCTTCCAAATTACCTGTTTTCTTTCCTCCTCATCCTCCGTACATCCATCCGGATCACCAATTCTTAGATCGAGATTCGGATCTCCGAAGAATGAAGATCTCCCTACACGATTTCTTTCGGATATTCGTTTATCTACATAGTGACAAAGGCCGTCAATTAATTTTTGGCGATGGTGGTCCTCGATGTTGTTCACCTTTTTCTTTCCCTCATTTGATCGAATTGACCGGTGGGGAGAGAATCCTCAAAAGATGCCATGTTGAACGTAAAGTAGGCTTCCCTTGCTTTCAAATTCGGTGAGGATTCAGATCGCTCGACGGAGCCAAATGTGGAGGATGTGGAATGAAAGGAGGTAGGCGCTTCTTTTTTTTCCCTCCCATGGCTGCCAAACTAGCCACTTCTCCCGCCTCACACGAGCACACAAGGCTCCTATACCACTTAATGGATCGTCAGACAAAGACAACTTTAAAAAAGATAAGAGGAAGCAATAGAAATAGATCACAGAAGAGAGGTCATTCCACGGAAACAAATATATTCCTTGGGAAATATTTATTCACAAAATGATACTTCACTCTCTCTCTGTACGTCTCAATATATAATTTCTTCAATCGTAATGTAACAACTTCTATCGAAACGAAATTTTAAATAAAATGTGCACTATGCACCTACCAATTAATTGACTAATATAAGCGAAACAACATTTGTACAACATTTATATTCAAATATGTTCAACTAGAATTTAGCTGCCGCGAAGCAAAATCTATGCAAGACTAAGAACTATGACGCGAAACGAAACATAAACAATCTTAAACCAAACTAAACAATCGAGCGTAAACTCGTGCAACGGCTGATTACATAATCGAACCTTATAGTCCATTGTGACATGTATCTTTATCATCCACATGCAGCGCTTCTACACTTTTTCTCGTTGACTACCACCTCCATGAGGAGATTAGCGCAAATATGGAAACGTTTGAGCGATTGCTTCATGGATGAACACCCTAGCATAATCCAACGGTTATTGTTGACTCTCGCAGCTTTGGAGAATCTTGATAAAATCTTATGAAATGTTATTTATATTGAACGAAACAAAAAACAATGTACGACATGGTACGGAAAGGGACAAATTTCAAAACATAGCCTCACTTTTGGTTTGTTGGAGCTTCATCCTCATCGATTGAGAAAAGAAAAAAAACAAAATAAAGAAGCCATGGCCTAAAGTTCTAAAATTAGTGAGATCGACGCTGTCAGAGTGCGCAGGACGTCACGATGTCTCAAAAACATACACATCCACAATATCACAAAATAATAGACATTTACAAATTTGAATCGTAAGATGATTATGTAGCGTCTACAATTTTCACAGAATAATCAATGATCTCGTTTTCGCACACTGGAACACTCCAAAAACCAATGTACATACAGAGAATCGTCACGAAACAAGTGAATCGGTTTGCCTCAGTTAAATCGGCACACAGCTTACAAGAGGAAGAGGTCACAATCGGGTCCCCGAATCCGTACACGATCTGTACCCAGCCGGCCGGCATTGGATCCGGAGCGGATTCGACTGCCGTTTTTTCCGGGGCGGCCGGATTCGGCCGTTTGATTCAGAAACAACAAACAAAAAAACGGTTGTCTTTGTCTTATTCACGGTAAGTTTCGCGAGGCGGTCGCTGATGTCGACACGAGCGGCGCATTAAATTCAAGCCGGATAAAATGTTGCCTCGTCAGCATGCTTGACTTTGACTTTGACTTCAATGGTGTTGCTTAGCGTTTTAAATGTTTCATGTCTTAATCTTAAAAACGTTTAAACAGCTTTTCGAAGTTTTAGAGTCCAAGGCGTCGTTTTTTTTTTTTTTTTAATGCCGTATACAAACTATACAAGGTTCAAACAGTATAAAGTGTGGTTGAATCGGAAAAACGAGGGTTAAATCGTAACTACTAGAGGTCAAAAATGAAACAAGAGGGTTAAACCGTCACATCACATGTCTTGGTCGTTTAGACGGCGTGCACGCGTACGGCCATCGCACGCGAGGCACAAATGCCAGCGCATGCATTCCTTCCATTTGCCATTCTCGCCGCGCCGCCACGCCTGCCTGCGAAGGCGGATAACTTTAGATATATGTAACGTGGAATTCAATAAATAATATATATAAATATATATATAAATATATATATTTATATATATATATATATATATATATATATATATATATATATATATATATATATATATATATATATATATATATATATATATATATACATTGAAGATATAATATATCGCCGCGCCTGCCTGCGAACTGTGACTTGCGGCGTCACGTTAGTTCCTCGCAGCGACAAATTGCGCGACAAATTGCGCGACATTGCCAACATAATTTTCGGGCGATTTTTGGGCGATTTTGAGCGATTTTGAGCGATTTTGAGCGATTTCGAACTATTTTGAGCGATTTTAATCGATTTTGAGTGATTTTGAACGATTTTGAGCGATTTTTTGGGAGATTTGAGCGAATTTGTGAACGATTTCTGATCGAATTCTGCACGTGGAAAACCTTTTTGGACTTTTACGAAGAAGCTGGAGGTGTCATTTGGTCAAAAGCTTCATTTGGCATTTCGCTGGAAGGTTTTTTTCGCACGTGCGAAATTAGGGCGGGAAAATAGAAGGTGAGGGGAATGTTGGGAATTGGAGGTGTTGCCACGTGGCATATTGTGGAAGAGAGATGGTTTGAAAGCCACGTGGCAGCTGGATGATAGCTGAGATTTTATCGCAACGAATTTTCGAACCCTATAAAATCCTTATAAAATCCCAAAAAAAAAGGAATTTTGAACCTTAAACGTTGGAATCACTCTCCTTCTTCTTCTCCCTCTTCTCTTCCCTATCGCTCTCCCTCTCTCTCCCTCGCCATCTCCCTCTCCCTTCCTTTCCATCTCTCTCTCTCCCTCTAAATGCATGGTGACTTGGAACACAAAATAACGATTTAATTTTAGCATGTGTTATGTTAAACTCAAATTGTTCACTTTTAAAAAACGAAAACAATGTAAAAACAAATGGCAAGAAAGGTTGGTACTAAAATGGACCAAATAGGAGGCAATCGTATCTTGGCAGGTGGCAAAACGAGTAACGATTTTTTTCGCAAAAAACGTTTTTACAAGAGAATGGCAAAAACGATGTCCTCCGCCTTCTTCCTCTTCCTTGCCATTGCCATCCCTCCCTTGGTGTCGGCCACTCCTCTTTTGACACACAAAGATGGTACGTCCCTCCTTACGTGGATTGACTTTTTCCTTTGGGAAAGAGTTTGTGCTCTCTCGCGCTCAGCTCTCTCTCTCTCTCTCTCTCTCAGCCATGGCTCTTTTGTTTGAACATTCATAAGAGTCATTTGCATCATTTTCTATTCATTGTCCCTCGATATTTATTCAGTATTCAAATCTTTATTTGTTGTTCAAGATGCAACTTATGACATTGAAATATACAATAGAAAGATTTGAAAACTAGGAAAACATGTTAATGCTGACGGGCATGCAATTTTTTTGATATTCTTTTTCAACCAAACTATTTTTTTATGACATTGAAATGACGTCGATGACACATTTGTTTGTATGTTTATGGATGTTAAACACGTTCGTATTTTTTGCAGCTATTTAATTCCTACGTATACTACTTGTATATACAGTGTTTATTAAGACACGACTCTAATTAGAGCTATTTGGCAAAAAGTTTTGGGAAAATGAAAGAATGTGCAAAACATTTTTCCAAATTTCAATTGCGACGTATATATTTTCGAGTCGGTAAACAAAAAAAGTATTTTTCGGGAAATACCCAAAGAAAATTATGGCATATACGCAATACATACATATGTTTATGCATAATCGGCTTACACCTCTTCCTCTTTTTTTGTCGTTTTTCAGCTTCTTTAGAGTCCATACGCACAATTTTAGAGTTTCTACATGCTCTAACATTCCTGGGACATGTGCCTTTCGTTCTCTTCTCTCTCACTCTCTCGCCCCCATCCACTCTCTCTCTCTCTCTGTTTCTCTCTCTTTATCTCTCTCTCTCTCTCTCTCTCTCTCTCTTTCTTCCCCTTTTCCTAAGCCAGAATCATTTTAAGGTATCCTCTCTCTTTTTCCCTCTCTACCTCCCCTCACTAGATTGTTTTGTACCTAAATTTCTTTCTCACGTTCCACGATTGATCTTTTTCTTGTGATATCTTTGATTCATTTTCCTTTTCCATTTTGCTTTTACTTTTGGGATGTAAGTCTTGTGACATCCTCATGTTCATATATTTTACAATTTGGACGATTATTATTTCTTTGAAATCTTTCACCAAATAACATTTAGTATTTTGTTTGAAAAAACTACCTATAAACTGATTAACAATACTTGTTTTTTAACGATATAACCGTGTCTTGAATATGTTTTCCAAAGAAAATCCTCAATTTTCTACGAATTCACAAAATGAACAAGTACTTTTCTATTAAACTAACCAAATAATAATCAATATCCTACTAAGCTAACAAATGAACACTCAATTTTCTTCCTCCTTCCCCCATTCTCTTCCACTCCTTGCCCTCTCCCCCTCTCGTTTTTCCTCGCCCTCTCCCTCTCCCACTTCCTATCCCTCTCTCTCTCTACTCCATCTCCCCCACCATCTACTCCCTCTCCTTCTCTATATTCCTTTCCCTCTCCCTGTTCTTCTTTCTAATCTAGTATGTCTACGAATTGTGGGTTTGTGGGATTTTCTTTTTTGCAGATATAACTGTCCTGACTTCTGCATCCAATGGGACTAATCCATTAAGTGGAAATTCGACTTTATTCGAAACCAAAGAGCGCAACATCACAACATCGATTGAAGAAAAAGTAAGCTCACTCACCCTATTCTCACTCCCATCATCTCTCTCTCCATCCCTCTCTCTCTCCTCTCTTAACACTATCTCCTTCTCTGTCTCTCATTCCACGCAATCCATCTCTCCCACTTTCTCTCTCCTCTCTCTCTACCCTTGTTCTCTCACCCCGTCTCTCCGTCATTTTCACTCCCCCCACTCTCACCCACTCTCTCGATAACTCCCTCCCTTTCTCATTTTACCTCTCCTCACTTTCTCTTGTTTTCCCTGTCTCGCACACTCCCACTTCCTTCCTCTCACCTTCACTCTCGTGCACTCTCCCGTTTCATCTCACTTTCTTTTTCATCTATCTCACTTTTTCTCTCACTCTCCCTCTCTCTCTTCACCTCTCTTTCTATCTCCATTCTGCTCTTACTCTCTCGCTCTATCCTACTCTCCCTACCCCCCTCCTCTCCCCCCCTGTTTTTGTTCCTCTCTGCCTCTCGCACTCCATCTCTTTCTCGATATCCATCTCACTTTCTCCCTCTATATCCCGTTTTCTCTCCGCACCCACTTTTCATCTCTCCCGTCTCTCTCTCCACCTCTCTCTCGATCCCTCTCTCTCTCTCTAATTTCTAGCTCTATTTTTTTACTCTTTCTCAATCTCTTCTATCTCTCTCTCTCACTCTCTCTCTCTCTCTCTCTCTCTCTCTCTCTCTCTTTCTTTTCACTCTCTCTCCATCTCTCTCTCCGTCCTCTTTCTTTATCTCTCTATCCTTCCCCCGTATCTCTCTATCTCATTCTCGCTCTCTCTCTATCACTTTCCCTCTCCTCTCTATTTTTCTCTCCTCCTCTCTCCTTCTCTCCATCGCTCTCTCCACCTCTCCCCAACTCTCTCCCCCTCTCTCCTCCATATGTCTTTCTCGCCTCTCGCCACACCTTTCTCACTCTCATTCCCCACTTTATTTCTCTCTGTCTCTGTCCCTCTCTTTCTCTCTCACACTCGATCTCGCGCTCTCCTCTCTCTTTCCCTTCTCTCTCTCCCTCTCCCTCTTTCTGTCTCTGTCACTTTCTCTCTCTTACTCTCCCTTTGTGTTGATTTCGTGAAATCCGGGATTCGGTATGTCCCATACTAGGGAAAAGTGAGCCGGCCAGGGCTCGAACATGGGACCTCTGACTTGAGCTGTCAGCGCACTAACCTTGAGCTGTCAGCGCACTAACCACTGTGCCACAAGCTCAATGTAGAGCCTTGCGGGTCCGTACCTATTTATTTTAGGCGGCTTCGAGTGTGATGTCTCACATTTTACCCCGTAATGAACCGGCATTCACGTGCCAATCCAACACTTTGTTCCTCTCTTTCTGTCATTCTTCTCTCCCCCTCCGCTGCCCTCCCTTCCCCTCTCCTTCCCTCTCTAACTCCCTCAATCTCTCTCATTTTACCTTTCCTCTCATTCTCTTGTTTTCTCTGTCTCGCACAATCCCACTTCCTTTCTCTTGCCTTCATTCTAGCCCACTCTCTCTTTTCATCTCACTTTCTTTTTCATCTATCTCACTTTTTCTCTCACAATTTCTCTCACTCTCCCTCTCTCTCTTCACCTCTCTCTCTATCTCCATTCCACTCTAACTCTCTCGCTCTATCATACCCTCCCTACCCCCCTCCTCTCCCCCCTTGCTTTTGTTCCTCTCTGCCTCTTGCTCTCCATCACTTTTTCTATGTCCATCTCTCTTTCTCCCTCTATATCCCATTTTTTCTCCTCACCTTTTTCTCTCTCTCCGTCTCTCTTTTCACCTCTCTCTCGATCCCTCTATCTCTCTATTTTCTTGCTCTATTTTTCTGCGCTTTCTCTATCTCTTCTATCTCCCACTCCCTCTCTTTCTCTTCACCACCTCACCTCCATCTCTCTCTCTCTCACTCTCTCTCTCTCTCTCACTCTCTCTCTCTATCTCTCTCTCCGTCCTCTTTCTTTATATCTCTATCCTTCCCCCATATCTCTCTATCTCATTCTCGCTCTCTCTCTCTCCATCAATTTCCCTCTCCTCTCTACGTTTCTCTCCTCCTCTCTCCTTCTCTCCATCGCTCTCTCCCCCTCTCCCCAACTCTCTCCCCCTCTCTCCATCTCTCTCTCCCTATTTCTAGCTCTCTATCTCTTGATTTCCATCTCCCCTTTTTCCTTGTTTCTTTTTCTCTCTCCTCCATGTGTCTTTCTCGCCTCTCGCCCCACCTTTCTCATTCTCATTCCTCAATTTATTTCTCTCTGTCTCTATTCCTCTCTTATCTCTATCTCACTCGATCTCGCGCTCTCCTCTCTCTTTCCTTTCTCTCTCTCCCTCTCTACCTCTCTCCTCCTCTCTCTCCGTCTCCATTTCTATCTCTCTGTCTCTATCATTTTCTCTCTCTATTACTCTCCCTTTGTTCCTCTCTTTCTATCTCTCTACTCTCCCCCTCCGCTACCCTCCCTTCCATTCTACTTCCCTCCTCTTCCCCTTCCCTCCTCTCCTTTTCGCTGTTTCCCTCCCCTCTCCTCTTTCTCTATCTTTCACTCTCTTTGTTTCTCGATGACTCTATCCCTGTCTTACTCTCTCTTTCCCTCTCTATAGCCCTCTCGCAATCTTTCACTCTCTGTCTCTCTCACTCTCTCTCTAATTCTTTCTCTCTCTACTTTCTTTCAATTGTGCAGGTTATTCTTCCACTTGCCTTATGTGCCTTTAGGTGCAAAGTGAACAGGAAATATTCATGTTCTTATCTCCTCCTTAATTACTACCAAAACTCAAAAACAAAGTTTGCTAACTGCAATAATGGTCTCTCATGCTTTGGATCTCCTACGGTAGTATACATAGCAGTTTCATGCCCACCATAAGCCGTAGCTAAGTAATGCAAAATGCTTTAATAACTTTTCGGAGAAAGAAAAACTATATATATATTTTTATATACATATATGTACATATGTTTTTAAGGCCATGGTATGTGTGTGCGAGTAGTGGGCACATAAGGCCTTGTACCACTCTCCGTGGAAAAAACAAAATGAAACAAGAGACATTCCAATTCTAAAACGAATTGGGACAACACAAAACATACCATTATCATGTCGTGACCAATAAGTACCTATGTGTTGCATACAGTTAGCTTAGTTTTTGACATTTTATTGATTTATTTGTATTTCCAAGGACCATTTGCCAGTCATGTCTATTTCTAATTCTTTTTTGTTGGACAAAGCGTAATGCTGCTTGTAGGTTCTTAAAAAACCTAAATGATTCTAAACAGCTCTTAAAAAGGTAGTATATTGAATTCACGTAAACTTCTCCATTCGTGCCTTTTGCGAAAACACACATTGACATGAATGTGTGATTTTTATTCTTGCCACAAGTGAAAAGGTAATGCTTGTAACTATCTCGATTGAACATTTCTTAAGCAACTCCACAACACCACTATTTCATGTGTAACCACCAGTTCATTTGAAACAACTATTTTACATGTTTGTCGAAATGAACTGGATGCAATCTGAGTTGGGGGGGTGAATTCAAGGTCTCCTCACGCTTTATATTATAATTCTTTTCTTCAAGCAAGAGTTAACTTTTTTATGGGTAATAAGATATCACAATGATGATGACAATTACGTCCGATCGTCATATGGAAAGAGGGTTTGTTCTCTAGTCCCTTGATATGACAAAATGCCATGTTGATCCAATATTTGTTCACCTGCTTGCCGTCTGCACCCTCTTAGGTTGGGACTCCATTAGGGAATATAGATACCATGTGGAAGATGACCAGAATTGTGGATGTATGGAAGGTGTTTTTTTCCTACTTCATAGTAACACAAAATCCCATGGCATGAAGGGTCTTTGTCAGTTTCCACTCTTTAACGACGTGTACCTAAGCCAATCTTGATGTAGAGCTATCTGTAAATTTCTATGCCGACTGTGTCCCCCTTTCAAACACCACAACTCTTTTTATAATGAGTTGTTCCACTTTCTTTTGACTATCCATCTGTAGCGTCACTCTAGCTTGTGCAAATGCAACCCCCCTTACAAAATGGGACTGCGTCCAAATAGGATGACGTATTAGTTGTGCTTAAAGAGGGAAGATTTTTTGATCAACAAGTATCCCATGGCAATCTAAGGAACGTGAAGATCCTACTGCCCCAGAACTTCTAAAAGAGAAAATTTCTTGAGTGCGGTTTTCACAGTTTGTACACAATTGTTTGCCAACATCCGCCATAGGGATGATCCTTTCTGGTCAATCTATGGTAAACTCCATTTTGTTGGCAAGTTCCTTTCCAAGTTTTGAAGCTTGGTCCTTCAAAACCTTGATTGGTGCCTCTAAATTGAGCTAATACCATATCAACGAAGGCATCTACTACCGTTCAAGACTCCTTCCAAGAACTAACCACCAACTTGATTGACTTAGAGAATGTTAAATCATAAAAATCAAGTAACACCAACTTGTGGGAAGAGGTTCCTTTTCACGAACCGCTCTTAAGGAATAATATTTAGCACCTCTAAGAGCCGAGAGGGCGCCGGTGGGGTGTCGCCGCTGAGCCAGCACTAGCGCGGGTGCTAGCGCAGGTTTGGCGTTGGTAGTACGTCAATTTCGTTTGACAACAACCAAAGTACGTCTTTCGGTTCACAACATTTCGTTTGGTTGGTTGATCAAAATGGGTGGCGTAGGTTTTTTCAGGTGTATTTGATTTCGTTTCGCCGTAAGGGTGGGAATACATTAGGCAAAAAGTGAGGTTGTTTTTGGAAGACGAACCTCTCCGTTCTACGCCGTACTGTTTGTTTTTTTTTTATTTTTAAACATGTTAAATTGAGATTCGCCAAGATTCTCCAAAAATTTTGGCAACAATTTCGACGGTCTGATTTTGAGTTTTGAAGCAAACATTCATTCTATCCAGTGTCTAGTCAGTCTCCTCAATTGTCTCCAAGAGGACACTTGCCACACATTGGAAGTGTCTATAAATACACTTGGAAACGAAAGACAAAATCCACTGCGGACAAGCAGTAATAATCTAACAATTGGCAAAGGCCATCAACCTTCTTACAAGGTGGATAAAAATCCACCAAGCGCGACGTAAAAATCTTTGCCGGGGGATATTCTTTAACGCTTATTTTCTTTTTGCAAAAATGAATTTGTGTTAAAAACATAATAGAACGATTCCTTATAGTTGTAAACTAGGACAGTACAAACGTTAAAAATTAATAAACTATTATAAATCATAAATTGCATCTCTTCGTGAAATTCTGTGGTCTCCATTGACCCACAGAATAAGCAGCCTATGTAAAGCCTCTAGAATAATATTTGCCCCTGCCACTTTCCCACTGAATAAGTGTTGCCCAGGCACACAAATATTCTTACCACCCTCACCCCTGTAAGGACAAGTCTCCCTTGAGTCAAACGCAAAAAGAATCACTGAATGCTCCCCTAAGCAGTAAGTTATGGCTGGTCAAAGATGAGCTTTATAGTTACAAGCTCTCTTAGAGAGAAGTACCTAAATATTACTAAGTCTTGGTCTGCCTACTCACGACTACCTACTACTAAACCCTAGTCCAATAGGAACATTATATAGTACAAGAAGGTACAATGGGCGATGTACTTAGTGTACGTCTATTGTACAACATAGTCTACAAGGTAACACCTCTCAAATTGGGAGCCATGGTTCCTCCTCCCATCTTCTCTGGTATCAAACAATGCGGCGCCTTGTGGCACCGCGTGACGTTATCTCCGAATTCCGCCACAAGCTCCTTTTGGGTGGCGGCTAGAATGTTGGCCGTCCGATCAAAACATATTTTACACAGTTTAGATTCGTGTACGTGCATGAATTGTTCCTCTTCGTTAGTTTGGTGTTAATTAGCCGGTTCGTTAATGTTTATATATCTTTGAAATCTTTCACGTGTATCGTTTCGTAGCGCCCTAATGGTTAAGGCTCCCGGCTAAATAGAATCTAGAGGTTGCAATTTCAAATCTAGACTTAGGCAATGTTTTGGTAAAATATCATCTACTTCAAAATCTATCACTTTCTAATTATGGCGGCAGCCATGGCGTGCCTTTGATCTTCACTCTCCCTCTCTCTCTGTAAAGTATAAATAAAATAGAGAAGTGAACTATTAATTACCTCTTTTCAACAATAACTGTCTATCTCTCTCTGGATAGCACATGCAACCATGGCTCTAGCTCCCTCTTTAACCTTCAGTGACTGCGACAAGTGTGGGAGTTGAAAATAGGAGTTAGAGGCAGACTGCCTCGGCTTTTTTTCTACATTTTATTTTAGACCTAGAAAATACTAAAAGAACCATTAATTTCTACACTCCCCTTATTTTCTAGTCACTCTTTAATTTCAGACCATTACACTCCCCTTATTTTTCTAGTCACTCTTTATTTTCAAACCACACTTCTCCCTGCAGAAAATTAGCTTAGGGGAAGGCATAGGTTTTGTCATCATGTCTGCTACCATCTCGCTATCTGGTCTATACTTTAAACTGATTATTTTGTTTTCTACCTTCTCTCTAACAAAGTTAAGTCTTATGTCTATGTGTTTGGCTTTAAAATGATGTTTAGGATTGGCAGCATTATCGATTGCTGCTTGATTATCACAAAAAAAATTCTGCACACCACTCTTAAGGTGACCAAGCTCACCAAGCAAAGACTTGACCCACATCAATTCTTTTACAGCAGAGCAAGAGGCCATATACTCAGCCTCCATGGTGGACTGAGCAACTACTTTTTGTTGCTTGCTACTCGAACAACATACACCGGATCCAATTTGCAACATATATCTAGTCGTACACCGCCTTGAAAGCACATCTCTATAACTAGCATCACTCCAGTTGGTGATGTCAGTGTGCTCCCCTCCCAAAAGCAACCATAATTCCCTTGTCCCCACCAGATACCTCATCACCCTTTTGGCAGCCTCCCAATCTCTCTTTCTTGGTTCATTTAGACTTCTACTAAGGACACCTACAGCTGCAGCTATATCCGGACGGGTATAGTGTATAAAATAAATTAAATTGCCTACAATCTGACGATAAGGAATATTTTCCATAAATTATCTTTCTATCTCATCCATCTCATCATTAATGATCAATATTCCTCTCTCTTCACTCCCCTCAGACACTTTCTTCAAATCATAGGAGTAGTATATCCGTTTGCCTTTTCCATCTGAAATTTTTCGAGCATATTATCGATTGCTTCTTTTTGAGTGAGTCTTATAATTATATTCCCTCTATCTCTCTCCATCTGAATTCCCAAAATATACTTTGCTTCGCCAAGATCTTTCATATCAAAACTTCTTCTAAGATCCCGTTTTAGTTTGTTAATTTTATCTAAGGACTTGCTTAAGACCAACAAATCATCCGCATATATAGCAATAAATATCACTTCATTCTCATCCTCAAATAAATATATAGAGTGATCTGAACTAATTTTGATATACCCTAAACCGGTCAGAAATTCGTCTAGCTTTATATTCCACTGTCGCGGGGCTTGCTTAAGCCCATAGAGTGATTTTATCAGTTTGCAAACTTTATTTTCTTCCCCACTTTCCACGAATCCTTCCAGTTGCCTCATGTTAATTTCTTCTTCCAACTCTCCGTGCAAAAAGGCCGTTTTAATATTCATCATGTGGATTTCCATATCCTGCGGTGCGGCTATACTTAAAAGGATTCTAACAGAAGGAAATCTGACTACAGGTGCAAAGGTTTCTTCGTAGTCTATCCCCTCTTTCTGAGTATAACCTTTTGCAACTAACTTAGCTTTGTACCTCTCAATGGTATTATCCGGGTTTAATTTAAGTTTAAACACCCACTTACATCCGATCGGTTTTCGGTCCGGTGGACAATCTACCAACTCCCATGTATTAGCTTCCATGATAGAGGCCATTTCTTCATTTATAGCTGTGATCCACCGGCTACTTTTTGGAGTGTTTATGGCCTCTAATTATGTTTGAGGTTCATCTGGGTGAGACATCTTTGTGAGTTGGTTATTTACTTGTTGTTGTTGAAGTCGTTTACTACTTCTTCTTCCCCCTTCAAAATCGGACGCCGATATGGAATGCATCCTTGGGTTTCGTTTTGGGAGATATTCAACTCCCCTATCTTCCAATTCTGGTGTCTCATCAAGTTCCCCATCGGTTTCCACTTCGTAATTTTGCGTTGCCTCGAATGTTTTTTTTCCTCCTTCTCCTTTGGTAGATCTGCAGATTTTTCTTTTTCTCCCTCTTCCTTCTCTTTATTTTCAAAGTCAAAGTCAGAAAACTGATCCGTTTCAAATCTGATTTTGACTTCCTTATTATAATTGAATGGATCAATCGACTTCACTTTATTCATCACCAGTATGTGTTTTACAAAACTTTTATCTCTCTTTTTCAAGTCATACACCCGGTATCCTTTTGTGCTTTCATCATATCCTACAAGATATCTTGGTTTCCCTCTTCCCTCTAACTTCCATTTAGTCTTATCGGAATCCAAACTATAAACTTGACTTCCGAACACTCTCAAACTAAACAAATCAGGCTTTCATCTTGTCCACCTCTCATACGCAGTTTCCTCCTTATTTGCTGAAGTTATGACTCTATTTTTTATGAAATTAGCATAGTTCATAGACTCAGCCCAAAACTGCAGCCCTATCCTCTTATCACTTAACATACTTCTGGACATATCTCCTAAAGTTCTATTCACTCTTTGTGCTACTCCATTTTTTTCCGGATTATAGGGAATAGTTTTCTCATGATGAATTCCTTCTTCTTTGAGATATTCTTCAAATTCCCTTGAGGTGTATTCTTTCCCAATATCACTTCTTATCTCTTTTATTGAGGTTTCATGCAGCTTTTCACTCCATACTTTACACTCTTTGAGACATCTTAATACCTCTAACTTATGGTTGAGAAAGTATACCATCGTGTATCTAGACCAATCATCTGTGATAGTTAACATCCATCTCTTCCCCCCATGTGAAGCATACCTAGCAGGTCCCCAAACATCAGTGTGAATTAGATCTAATACTTTCTCTCTCCTAAATGTGGTTGCCTTTGGAAATGGAAGTCTATGAATCTTCCCTTGGGCACATCCACTAAAATCATCAAAGGTCTCATCATCTTCAAAAGTAATACCCTCCACTATTCCCTTTTTCTTCATTTTCTTTAATCTATCTAGATGCACATGCCCCAACCTTTTATGCCAAAGCATCATCTCACTTGCACACGAGTAGAGAACACTCTTTTCATTGCAAAGAACAATTCTGAACATTCCTTGATTACCCTTCTCAGCTATGAAATAAACCTCATTATCAAAGCTTGCAGTGAAGATTCCTTTCCTAGTTCCTGTTTAAAACTCCTTTTCATCTAGGACAGCTTTTTAGAATTGGTTCTTGCCAAGCTGTGGAATGTAAAGAACGTCTGAGAGTGTTACAATTGAGGCCTTTCCATCAACTAGAACCTTCAAGTCAATAGTTCCAACAAGACTTCAGGTTTCTACTCAACCATCTCCGTACTCTATCTCAACTGTTGGGATCTTTCTTAGTTTCGTGAACCATCGCTTATCTTTACACATATGCATTGAAGCCCCTAAGTCTATGATCCACCCATCCTCGGGTGGATCCCTCTTACCTACGAAAGCACACTTTTGTCTCCGTGGAATGTTTTTCGGATTAAGAAGAAGCTCCTCAAGCTCATCTTCTTGTTCAGTTTTATCTTCCACTTCCTCATCATGAACTTGAGTCAGGAAAGCCTTTTTCTTTCCTCCATCCCTTGAGGCTCCTTGACCATCTTTCAGTCGAAGATCTGCAAGTTTGACACAATCATTCATATAGTGTCCCGGTTTCTTGCAGAAGTGACATAATCCTCCTCGAGAAGTTCCTCTCCCCTGTCTATCAAATTTAACACCTCCTTGTCCTCTTCCACCAAAGTTTCGATAGGGATTTTTCCCTCTCTCCTCATCACGCTTCCGCCAATCAGCTCCTGCAGACAATGCTTGAACCCTTGGACTCCCTCTCCTAAGCTCTACGGTGATTTCTTTCACTAAAATCATTCCCACTGTGTCATACCAATTCCAATTGCTATCTCCTTTGTCTTGCAATCGGTTAATGATATTGTCATACTCTTCAGGTAGTTTCATCATTAATGTGTTCACTCTTTGTCTCTCAAACCATGAGTTACCTGCACTCTCTAAATCTCCAAATAATGCTCCTAAATCATTGCAATAATTATTCATACTTCCTCCTTTATAAGTATAAGCTGTAATCTTATTTTCCGCCAACTTTTGTTGCTTCAATGATCCACTCTTTTATTTGTTAACTAGTGATATCCAAATATGAGATGAAGATTTTACATGCATAAGGGGAATGACAATTCCCTTTGCTACACTTTTAAGAATTAAGAGCTTAGCAACCTTGTCTTTGTAGTTCCACTTTTCATACTCTGATCTTTCGGTCCGAACCCTTGTCACTGTTGTTGGTGGTGCTGCTGCCGGTATCGCCTTGGACAATGGTTTCACTTGAGTTACAACTCCTCCCTTTTCTCCTTCCATGACAATCTACTCTCCTTCCTCATCTTCATCATCGGTGATGGTGGCAGATGTTCTACCAACTGTAGTGGCGAAGGTGCCAGAAAAACTTGTCCCTCTAAACCCAGGTGGAGGTGGGCATCGAATTTGTCCAGACACTATGCCCCATAGATGCTTCTCAAATAGTTCTCCATCCATCATCATTTTCCAATAAAAAAAGTCTGATCCATAAAATATGGGCACCCTAGAGGGTGGACCTATAACCTTAAATTTTGTGGTCTCCATTGACCCATAGAATGAGCAGCCTATGTAAAGCCTCTAGGACAATATTTGCCCCTTCCACTTTCCCACTGAATAAGTGCCACCCGGGCACACAAATATTTTGACCACCCTCACCTTGTGTGGAAAAGACTCTCTTGAGTCAAACGCAAAAAGAATCACTAAATTTTCTCCCCTGAACAGTAAGTTATGGCAGGTGAAAGATGACCTTTATAGTTACAAGCTCTCTTAGAGAGAGGTACCTAAATATTACTAAGTCTTGGTCTGCCTACTTACGACTACCTACTACTAAACCCTAGTCCAATAGGAACACTATATAGTACAAGAAGGTACAATGGGCGATGTACTTATTGTACGACCATTGTACGAGAAGGTCTACAAGGTGACACCTCTCAAATTGGAAGCCATGGTTCCTCCTCCCATCTTCTCCGATATCAAATAATGTGGCGCCACGTGGCACCGCGTGACGCTATCTCCGTATGCCGCCAAAATTTCACTTCGCGTGGCGGCTATAATGTCGGTCGTCCGATCAAAACATATTTTACATGGTTCAGATTCGCGTACATGCATGAATTGCTCCTTTTGGTTAGTCTGTTGTTAATTAGCTGTTGCGTTAATGTTTAAATATTGTTGAAACCTGTCACGTGTATCGTTTCGATAACGCCTTAGTGGTTAAGATGTATGACTACATAGAAGTCTACAGACCCAGGTCCAAATCTGGACTTAGGCAACATTTTAGTAAAATATCCTCTAATTCAAAATCTGCCACTTTCTAAATATGGCGGCAGCCATGGCGTGCTTTTGACCCTCACTCTCTTTATTTAAAGTAAAACTAAAATAGAGAAGTGAACTATTAATTACCTCTTTTCAACAGTTCGTACACATACGCCGTTCATATTTTGTGCTTTGGAATCTTTTAATTTTCTCCGTTATATAAACAGGAACCTACATGGTTCAAATTGCATTAAAGCAAGTCGGCGATAGGTGTCGTGCTAGGACGACCTGATAGGTAAGTGATGTAAATATTACTGCCAGTAAACGTGTCCATACGATTACTAGAACCGCCTGATGGACGACGACCCTATGTTGCCAAAGTGAAATTTTGAGGTAGTTCTACGTAGATGTTTACTATTTTGTGTTTGGGGACGATTATATACTTTTAAAACTTCAATTATTTAGTACCTCTTTGTAAGTGTAGAAAGGTGTGAATTCAGGAGAGTTTTTGTATTTGGAGTTTTTCTCTTAATGTTCTTAGGGGTTTTGGAGGAACATTTTGTGGTGGATTTATACGCGTTTGTGAATTTTGCTTTTTGCAATTGGTAACAGAGCAACATTAATTGGCAATTCTAGCCGGTATGGTGGGGAAAGGGAAATCCATGGCGGAACTAAGCGAAAGAGTTATAGATGAATTTGACGAATGGGGAGAAAAAAATGTGAAGATGAACGGGGAGATGTTTGAACGCTTTCAAGAGTTTCTTAGACAATGGGGAGGAACCCCATGTAGGGGGAAGTGACGACTTTAATGATGCAAATAAAAAGAATAAGGAAGAGAAGGGGAAACCATATCTTTTATCAAGAGGAAGAGGTTAAACGTCCATGTAATGATCTTAAAGTCTTTAACAAGACCATTTGCTTCACAAGGTCTAACTATGCGATTTGGAAGAGATTCATTCGAGGAGCATTCACATCGAAGAAGCTTCAAAACATTGTGATTGGGAAAAAGACACGTCATGATCCATTCGTGGATCCAACTAGAGCAAAGAAGTGGGACAAAGGGACATGGCGGCATCCACAACGATAACAGAAAGTTGTCACACTTCTATGCAGGAGCATTTTCTCACTCCAGATACTGCTTGTAATGCTGCAAAATGTGTTCAAAAAATGGATTATAGGAAAACGAAAATTATTTGTTTGAGGATTACACTGGTTTTAGAATGCAAGAGAATGATACCATTAATGATAGAGTTGAATTGTTCATCATCATGATAGAGCTCGTTAACTCTCGCAATAGCTTTTCATGGGGAAAAGATTTCATCTTCATGAGTCTTCCAAGTAGATTCACAGTGGCTAAAGAGGTCATCAAAAGGGGTGAAAAACAAACAATGTCATTATCAATCAACCATTTGAAAATTATAGAGAAGGAGAAGGTGACATCAAAGGAGGAGAATAAGGGCTCATCTTCTCTAAGTTATGAGGAAGATGAAAATTGAGAAGTGTACAACTTTAGAGGATCTAGAGGGAGGGGAAGTGGTCGTCGTGGACGTGGAGACAAGACACAAAGATGAAGGAGAGCATCATATCCACGTGGTACTTTCTAAATGACATTCGACAATTGTAACGAGACTGAGCATACATCTTTTGAATGCCAAGACAAAAGCAAGCAATGCAACACCTGACGGAGGTGGGGACATACGACTCGAGGTTGTTACCATTGAAGAGAAACTTGTTGTTTTTGACGATTTAGTTTCGTGCACTCGACGTTTCATGCGTACTCAATGTTTCGTGTGTACGCGGTTTTTATGGCGTACGTTTTCACTTGGTGCACTGTGGAGATTTCGAATATTTTTATAGGTTGGGGGAGAAGTGAAATTAAATGAAGTTTGACGTACGTAAGTACAATGTAAGTGAGGCGAAGAGCGTAAGAAAATATTATAATGCATTGGAAAAATGGACACCGGATCGCGAAGCGATCCGATGTAAAATATTCGAAGTGTTTCGAAATGTATGCCGTCCTTACGAAACATAAGGCGATATGAAGAACTTAAGAAAAAGGACGCCGCCGATACGTAGAATATATTTTAGACAGGTGTACTATGAATATGGCAAGCGGTATTTATGGTGAAGGACGTGGTCTTGGTTCAAAGAAGATTTGATCATTTGACTTCGTTTCGTCAAGTGGACTTTAAGACCACGCGGCGAGAGGAGAGGAGAGGAGAGAGTTCATCAGGTAAAGGGAAATTTCTACAACATGGGGCGATGGGACAAGAACATGAGTTCTCCGTCTAACTCATTTAAGAATCACAAGAAAAGAAAGAAGATGTCTTATTCCACACATGAGGTAAAAAAGACAAGGGGAAATTCAGAAATTGAATCATACACTCTAGCGTCACGTATCACATGTGTTGGGATCCAAGATTATTTATTAATATGAGAACGCTCAATGTGGCAAATTCCATAGTGGTGGCCAAAGTCTTAATTGGCAGAAAGCATCTTAAATGATAATACACAAAGCCAAGTTATTTAGAGGAAACCACAGTATAAGCTAGCGGATAAAGAGGGATACCTTCACTTCGCGGAGGTCACCAAGGTATCACCTACACGCACCAACAACATGTCACCATGTAAAAAGTATGAGGAGAATGAAGACAAGGACAAGATAAATAGAAATCATTCATAAAATAATTCACAAAGGACGTAAGAAGGTGTAAGACATAAACAAAAGAAGAAGCAATAGGACGTTTCTCATATGGTAGTCAACATACAAAGAAATAACCATTTCCTACAAAGATCTTTTCGAAATCCGATAGGGAAGGGCAAAATCTCTTCTTATAAAAGGCAATCCCACGTGCGACTAACCATCAATTTTATCAAGAGGCTCGAGATTCGGAAAGATATGAGGAGAAGTGAAAACCAACGCTCATTAAAGAGTTTAGTTTTTTAAAGACAAATGGGTGTTTCAAAGAAGTAGACTTCCAAAAAGCGAAGAAAAGAACGAATCCAAATTGGGTATTCCAAACGAAGACGAGAAATTCAATAGAAACTCTAAAATATAAGGCTCGAGTAATATGTAAAGGCTTCCAGCAGAAAGCGAAAAATAATTTTTCAAAAACCTTTCCCTTTGTAGTCAGGTATGATTATTTACGTAAAATTATTGCAATGGCGCGAACACAAAGGATGCATATCTAACACATGGATATGAATGCAAATTTTTTGAATGGAGAATTTTGAAAAACTATTTGAAATTTATCAAATATTTGAAACACCTAACACTAATGTGGATGTAACCGCGATATTCTATATTCACATGTCTGACGGTTGAACATGTGAGAATAGGTTCTCACGATTCTCCTTCGTCTTTATGACTTATAATCAATTATGAGTACGCTTTTTCGTGGCGACGCACACAATTTTCCTTGTCGACGCTGTTGCTTAACACTTATTTTGTAAATCTGTACAAAATAATGAATAGGTATAGTACAAACTGTTACTATTCGTACATTCCACTTTTTAAAAGCAGTCGAAGTTAGAGTAGCTAACGCTGATTAAAAAGTATGCGTATTAACATAAAACAAATTATGCGTATTAACATAAAAGTTGATTGAGTTGTAGTAGTATTTTTTATTAGATGTTGTTTTATTTTATGTTGTATTATAAAGTCAAAGTCGGTCAACGCATTTAATAAAGTTTAAAGTTTTGTTTCTTGCGCATATTCGTTATTTTTTGGGCTTTTCATGCGTGCGTTTTGAAAGGATCGATAATAAACTTAGAGATCACAAATGAACAATTATAGCAGCAGAAGCATTCATATTGCACAACATTTAATCAACATTGAAGAGACATTCCGGAAAAATTCTCACATTTATACAAAACCGAAATTACAATTTCTCTTCTATCTCTTCTATTCCTCCATATATATCTCCAATTGATTGTTGATTCATTTTACACAAGTCCCTGGTTACCCTTAAATAACACACTATCCATGGCGCAACACGTGGAAGAGTGCGCCGCCAAAAAACCTCTAGAAATCTGCCACCTGTCCGCAGATTAGATTAGAACACTCTGAATTTCACTAAGTACTCAAACATTGCAAAACGACAAACCAAACGAAAGTAATAGACAAATCTAAAAGTACTATCGTACTAAACTAGACGTGCGACAATTATAGACGCGAAACGAAACGACAAATGTTTCTCGAAACAAACATACTAGTACTTCCACGAAATAGTACTTTCGCGATTCATTCTAAAAAGCACACTTGCGAAATTGTACCGATTCCGCGAGCTTACGATTCTTTCAATAAATCGTAACATTTCCCCTCTTCGTTGAAAAATCGTCAAATCAGAACAACCCTAATTTAGGTCTTCCTCTTAAAAGCACATCAAACGTCGCCACTTTAAAAAGCATATCAACAGCTTCCTCAAGTGTCGATACATACAAAAATTCCACTTGTTTTGCCGCTACCAAATCTCGTACTAAATGCTATTGAATCCGTATATGTTTAGTGCGCTTATGAAATACGGGATTTTTCACAAGTGCCATCGAACTCATACTATCGGTAAAAAGTTTTAAACATCCAATCAAAAATCTAAGTTCGCCTAACATTTCCCTTATCGATATTGATGCCTTACTTGCGTGGCACGCCGTCATATACTCGGCTTCCGTTGAACTTAGTGCCACCGTTAGTTGGAGACGCAAACCCCACGAGATCGCCGCTCCACCAAACACGAACGCGGATCTGGATGTTGATTTTCCCGAATCGAAATCTCCGCCCCAGTCGGCGTCGCAATATCTGACACACTCCAACGATTCGCTTTTAGATTTGAATACAAGACTAATATCGATAGTACCTGCCAAATATCGAAATATATGCTTGACGGCCTCCCAATGCGATTTTTTAGGCGCTTCACAATATCGACTTTCAATTGAAACGGCCGCCGAAATATCGTGCCGCGTACCAACACTTAGGTACATTAAATTCCCAATCGCTTCGCGGTACGGTATGTCTACCGTCGCTTCTTCCTCGAATCTTTGCAATTGACCTTTTGCGTCCATAGGCGTCGAAATTGGTTTTGTGTTAAGCATGGAAAATCGCGCTAATACCTCCTTACAATATTGCGCTTGACTTTACTTTATATCACCATTCTCATGACGAATCACTTCAATTCCCAAAATATATTTTACTTCGCCAAGATCAGTCACTTTGAAATATTGACGTAGGTATGATTTCAATTCGTGTATACGTTCCAAACTAACGTCATCAAGAAATTATCGACGTACACTGAAAATATAATTTTATTCATTCCTTGTCCTTTCACGTACACTCCAGAATCCGAAATTGTACGTGTGAAACCAAAGTCCAAGAGAACTTTGTGTAGGCGTAGAAACCAAGTTCGAGGCCCCTGCTTCAATTGGCAGAGCGATTTTCGAAGATGCCATACCGTGCCTTCCCGTGACATCACTCCTTCAGGTACCTTCATATAAACCTCTTCTTCTAAGTCTCTATTCAAAAACGCGGTCTCCACATCCATTTGATGAACGTGTTTCTTCCTTGCCGCGGTAGTCACCATAATCATTATTAGAGAGTCAAATTTCACAATGGGAGCATCCGTCTCCGTGTAATGTATCCCCTCTCTTTGCTGAAATCCTTTGCATATAAGTCTCGCTTTATATTTTACTACTCAACCCGATGCACAAGTTTTAGTTTTGAAGACCCATTTTGCGTCAATCACTTTTTTTCCTTCTGGTAATTTTACTTCCTCGAATGTCCGATTTTCCACAATTGACTTATACTCCTTCTCCCATGTCGGCTTCCACTTTGTTTCCCAATCACACGAGTTTCTCGCCTCCGCGTATGATTGAGGATTGCCGGCCAAATTCTCGCACATTAATTGTTATAAAAGGAATTACGTCTCCTTTGCATTTGAGACGAAATAATGGGAGTTGGAATTTTCTCCACCAATTTTGTCATAAGAAAGCGGATTTGGTTTCTTTCCTCTTTTCTCTCGAGTACTCTGTCTAAGAACCGGAACTTGTTCCACATTTTTCTCCTCTTCATCCACATTTGGTAAACTCGATTTTGAGCTTGAAGATTTTTGACTTTCCGTCGACATTTTGGAATTTCGGCTTACATTACTCCAAACATCAATATCAATGTCCAATTTCTCCGAACGCGAATCAACATTTAATTTTCCCTTCTTGATGTTGACAATAGATTCCGGCTCCTCATCCGAATCCGAATCCTCAATGTCCGAGAAATTGGCAAGATTGTCTACCTCATAAAAATCAAGATTCTTCTTCAATTCCGCCGATTTCTCAATAACCGATATTAAGTCTTCATGAAAATTGACATTTCGGGATTCTTCCACGATGCGACGAACCGGATCAAACACATGGTAAAGATTTCCTTTCAAACTATAGCCCACAAAAATTCCGGGCCAACTTCTCGCCGCAAATTTCCCTTTCCTTTTCACTTGATCCACATACAACGTAGCACGACATCCCCAAATTCGGAGATGATGGAGAGCCGATTTCCACCCATAAAGTAATTCGAATGGTGTTTTATCACCGGAAACCGAAGTAAGTCTCAGATTACAAATGTAATTGGCCGTGAGGATGACATCTCCCCATAATGAGATACTTAGACCGGCAGAATGCACCATCGCCCTCACCATTTCCTGTAAGGTGTTATTCTTTCTTTCGGCTACTCCATTTGATTCTAGAGAATAAGGTGAAGTGAATTGTTGGGTAATTCCTTTCGCCTTACAATACCTCTCAAATGCAATAAGTTTGCCTCCATTATCCGAACGAATGGCTTTCAATTTTCGTTCGCATTGTCTTTCGGCAAATGCATGCAACTCAATAAAAGTTTCAAGAGCATCCGATTTCCTCTTCAATAATCAAACCCACGAAAATCTTGAATAATCATCAACGATGACCATAATGTATCGATTTCCTCCAAAGCTTTCTAGCTTAATTTGTCCACATAGATCATTATGGACAAGCTCCAATGGATGTTGAGCCCGAAATTTCACATCTTTCGTAGGATGTGGTTTCTGAATTTTTAGTCCTTGACTACATCCATTGCATCCATTTACTTTTTCACAGGTAGCAAGATCCAATCCTCTCACACATGCCATTTTTATCATTCTCCTCAAATTTCCTTCGGATGTATGACACATCCGATGTTGCCATACCGTCAAATCTTCTTTTATTTCCGGGATTTGATTTAGAATGCCATTGGAAGGAGCATTCTTCCTTGGTCGCCTCCATAAAAGTCGACTATGCATGAATTGGTGACTTCGCCTTCGCCGATTAATTTGCCGTCGGCGAGATATATGCGAATCGCCGAATCACCTCTAGCGACTACGCTTCCACCGGCACGCTGAATTTGAGGTATGCTTAATAGATTCACTGAACCGGAATATATAGAATGTTCAATAGACGCGCCTCTTAAATAGTTTCATTTCCAAAACAGTCCCACGTGGGTAAATTCAATCGAACGGTACCCACTTTACAAACCATAATTGGTTGTCCACTTGCGACCGTAATTAATTTTGGTACAGTAAGTGAACGCATGTCGTCTAACAATGTAGCATCCATATACACGTGGTGAGACGCTCCCGTGTCAATAATCCACTCCTTTTCTCTTGCGTCCTCTCGTGTGTCACTAAGTGAATCAATAGTGAGGTGGAGACAAGTGAACGTTTGTCTTCCTTCGCCTCCTTCAAAATTTCCCAAGCAACAAAATTCCATGGTTGTCGCCATGGCCGCCATAGCCGCCATAGCGTCCACGACCACGACCATTGTCACGTCCACGGCCGCGACCTCGAAAACTTCGACCGCCTCTTACTCCTCCGCTACCAAATTTAGGATAGCATTGCTGACTCGTATGGCCTAATTTCCCACAATTGAAGCATTCTCTCTCTTTATCCGGACAAGAGGCCGAAATATGTCCTGGCCGATTGCAACGGAAACACAAGACGTTACTATTATCATTCTGGACCGTCTGAGGTCTTAGATTTCCGCTCCTATCATGCCATTTTCCACGACCTCTCGGACCTCCTCCTTTTCCACTCTCTCTTCCACGGAAATAATGTAAATCCGCGAATTCGGGAGCAGTCACATTAAAGGATCCCGTGCCTAAGGAGCCTTTTGAGGAGCTAACACAATTACTTTCCGCCATTTTCAAATAGTTCACAATAAATTCGTAAGTATTATTTTCCCTCGCAAGTAAAATCTCCTTGAGGTGGATCCACTTATCCGGCAATGCATTCAAAAATCCGGTTACTTATTCCTCCTTCGTGATCACTCTTCCATTGTTAAGAAGTTGCTCCACAATAATATTGAATCTCTTCACGCTATCGTCAAAAGATTCGTTGGATTTCATTTAGAAGAGCATAAAATCGGAGAACACATATTGCCCCTTGTTTTGGATTCCCCTCTCAAATTGGGATTCCAACGCCTTCCAACATCCGTGTGCGGTGCTATGCGTGAGGAAATGATCATGCACGGACACCAAACACGTTTGCATCAATCCGGTGATGGCCGCAAGATTCTTTTGCTTCCACAAACGACGAGCCTTCGCATCTCCAACTGACATTTTCTCTTCTCTATTTACGACTTTCCAAAGACCTCCCAAAATCAATTGAGCTCGAATATACTTCTTCCATGGAGGGTAATTCGAACCATTGAAGACCACGGTCTTTCTAGGCATTTGAAACATTTCTACTCCTCCTTGACTATCCTCCTCTAAATTGGAATCATCATCTACCTTTTGATTCCCCTTCTTATCTTTCTCTTTCTTCGCCCCTTCATCACCATCATCAGAATCTCGTCCATCCGGATCGGGATCCGGCTCACTGTAAGCCAATTCATCAAACCTCCTATCCACGGCTGAGAATTTCTCATCAATCCGACACATAAAACTCTCCAAATACTCTCGCATTTGATTGTCGGACATCGAGCCACCGACACCTCTATTTTGATCAAATGAATCCGTGGGGAATGATGACTCAAACGCTGCTCCGGAAATACTGAACTAATTTTCTTCTTTAGGAGGATCCTCGGGAGTCGGCAAATTTTCCCAAAATTTCGAAACAGGGGTAGCTGAAGAGGAGGGAGTGAATGGGGACTTCTTTTTGTGCCTTCCTCCCATAACCAAAGGAGATACTACAATGAAGCTCTACCCGCTCCGATACCAAATGAAATGAAAGGATCGATAATAAACTCAGAGCTCACAAATGAACATTTATAGCAGCAGAAGCATTCATATTGCACAACGTTGAATCATTATTGAAGAGACATTCCGAAAAATTCTCACATTTATACAAAACCGAAATTACAATTTCGCTTTTATCTCTTCTATTTCTTCATATATATCTCCAATTGATTGTTGATTGATTTTACACAAGTCCATGGTTACCTTTAAATAACACACTATCCATGGCGCGACACGTGTAAGCGTGCGCCGCCAAGAAACCTCTAGAAATCTGCCACCTGTCCGTAGATTAGACTATAACACTTTAACTATAACACTCTCAATTTCACTAAGTACTCAAACATTGCAAAACGACAAACCAAAACGAAAGTACACCGCCCATTGTTATTAGGGTTGTGTACGCTAATTTCGTCCCGCTTTTTTTTTTATTCTCCATTAGTGTAATTCATTCTATTTTTTTCTTTATTCTATTTAGGGTTATTTTCAGCACGTTGTCTCTTAAATAGAGTGGTGTACGGTCAATGTCTGACCATACATAAATGTACCTTTTTAAGTTAAAAAGTACAATAAATTAGTTTTAGTAACCATGGACGCATGAGAATGTGCGTTCTAAAAAAGAAAAAAAACCAGGTCGTAAAATTCCCGCTCGCACATATTCGTCCGACAGCCGCGTTTCGACCGTGTAAATGTACGATTTGTGTACGATTCGTCAGATTTTGTAGGGATACCTATATTAGTGTAAGCATGTTTGCGACCGACATTTTTTTTTTCAAAGATCCAAATTACCATAACCAAACAATTAAAATGTATGATTTTTTCCAAAATTTTCAAATTCTTAAATAGCGTACACCACAGTAAATATTTATATACGCTAAAAAAACTTACACGCAAATAACGATTGGTGGTGTACTGTACTAGACAAACCTAAAAGTACTATCGTACTAAACTAGACGTAACTCAAACATTTCAAAACGACAAACCAAACGAAAGTACAAGACAAATCTAAAAGTACTATCGTACTAAACTAGACGTACGAGAGTTCTAGACGCGAAACGAAACGACAAATGTTTCTCGAAACAAACATACTAGTACTTTTACGAAATAGTATTTTCGCTATTCATTCTAAAGGCACACTTGCGAAATTGAACTGATTCCGCGTGTGTACGATTCTTTTAATGAATCGTAACACGTTTTATGCGCATGAGACATCTATGCCACTGACCAATGTACATACGGTGAATCGTCACCAAACAAAGGGAATCGGTATGTCTCAGTTAAATCGGCACACAGCTTGCACACAGCTTGCAGGAGGCATAGGCAAAGGTCGCAAAAGTCAAAAAATTTAATACCCGAAACCGACCTTTTTTTTTCTTTTCAAAATCTGAGTAACTGACGCCCGACCGAGTTTTGTCACGCTCCAAAATTGTTAACCATTAACCGACCGTCGTTTACCAAAAAAAAAAATAACCGAATCTTGATTTTTCGCGACTAACCGTGCCCGCCCGTAACCGAAAAAGTACAAAATTTATCAATGTACGACGGAATAAGCCGATAATTACGATTTGACGCGTTCCCTAAGATTTGCGAAATGAATAGTGTTACTACTGTATCAGATTTGCGACGCTTTGTCACGTTGCCTAAGATTCGAAATAAATAGCTTACTACAGTACCGTGTCAGATTTGCGACGCTAGTCATGATGTCACGTACTTCCACGATGCCCAAAGAGTACAAAAAACAAGAATATTGGATAATAGGGACAGTACAAAATTTCCATTTTTGGTTGACCGACCGTAACCGCCAGACCCCCAAAATTTGGCAACCGAATCCGTTCCGGATCTGGCGCGGGCGGTCGGTTAACGGTCGGTCCCGGTTTCGGTTGACCGTTTGCGACCTCTAAGCAGAGGTCACAATCGGGTACCCGAATCCGTACACGATCTGAACCCTGCCGGCCGGCATTGGATCCGAAACGGATTCGACTGCCGTTTTTTGGGGGCCTGCCGGATTCGGCCGGTTGATTCAGAAAAAAAAAAAAAAAACCGTTACTGCCAGATTCGGGTACTTGATTGTGACCCTGTGATAGGAGGATGACAGTCGTATCTTTGTCTTATTCTCGGTAAGTTTCGCGAGGCGGTCGCTGATGTCGACACGAGCGGCGCACTAAATTCGAGCCGGTTGAGAGTGTGCCACATCAGCATGCTTGACTTTGACTTTGACTTTGGGCTACGTTTTAACGGTTTCATGTCTGAATAGTAAAAACGTTTCAACGTCTTTTCAAAGTTTTAGAGTCCAACGCGTCGTCTTTTTTGTTTTTAATGCCGTATAGAAGGTTTAAACAGTATAAAGAATGGTTGAAAAGGAAAAAATTGGGTTAAATCGTAAATACTAGATGTCAAGAATGAAACAAGAGGGTTAAAACGTCAAAGCTTGTGCATTCGGCGTTTAAACACAACATTGAAATTTGGAGAAAGTCAACGCGTACGGAAATCGATCGAGAGGTATAAATAATCCTTCTTTTGCCATTCTTAACATTCCTTGCGAAATAAATGTTGTTCTAGTTCGTTCTCTTTCCTTATTCATCGACTATGTACGAGACAACCAACGTTTCTAGGCGATTTTGACCGATTTTTTGGCCGTGTTTGGAAGATTTCTACACGTGGAAAAATTCTTTTGACTTTTACGAAAAAGCTAAAAGTGTCATTTGGCATTTGGCTGGATGGTTAATTTCACACGTGCGAAATTAGGGCGGGAGAGTAGAAGGTGAGGGGAATGAATGAGAATTGGAGGTGTTGCCACGTGGCATATTGTGGAAGAGAGATGTTTTGAAAGCCACGTGGCAGCTGGATGATTGACTCAAATTGTTCAATATGAAAAAACATAAAAAATGTAAAAACAAATGGCAAGAAAGGTTGGTACTAAAATGGACCAAATAGGAGGCAATCGTATCTTGGCAGGTGGCAAAACGAGTAACGATTTTTTTCGCAAAAAACGTTTTTACATGAGAATGGCAAAAATGATGTCCTCCGCCTTCTTCCTCTTCCTTGCCATTGCCATCCCTCCCTTGGTGTCGGCCACTCCTCTTTTGACACACAAAGATGGTACGTCCCTCCTTACATTGGTTGACTTTTTCCAATGGGAAAGTGTTTGTGCTCTCTCTCGCTCTCTCTCTCTCTCTCTTATCCCTCTTCCACATAACTTATCTTTGATGTCTACAAATTATACGATAATTACTTAATAATGACCATAAAGAAACTCCATAAAGACAATAATGGTTAACATACTCATAAAAACATGTCCTTTTAAAAATTCGGCGTTTCCTAATAATTTGCTAACATATTATATAAGCAACGGCTTATATTGAAAGTTGAAATGTGGCCCTTTTGTTTGAACAGTCATAAGAATCATTTGCATCTTTTTATATTTATCGTCCCTCGATATTGATTCAAGTCTTTATTTATTGTGCAATGAACATTGAACTATACAGTAAAATGATTTGAAAGATTTACATTAAAAAGATTTGAAAATCACGATAACGTGTTTACTCTGAGGCACTCAATGTCTTTGAATTTTCGTTTTCAACCAAACATTTTTTTCTTATGACATTGGAATGACGTTGATGACACATTTGTTAGAATATTATTATGTACGTTAAACATGTTCGTATTTTTTGCAGCGTTGAACTACCTAATCGTGTATAGTGTCTTGTAATATACGACTCGTTTTAACTTTATTTACAAAACATTTTGAAAAAAATGACCCCGATGAATGTGTAAAACGTTGTTCCAACAGTATTTCCAACTTTCAATCGCAAAATATTTAGTTTCGATTCGGCAAACAAAAAATGTATTTTGGGGAAACACCCAAATAAATTTATATATTATGCATGTATGCAATATATACACATGTTTATGCAAACACATAATCGCCTTACACCTGTTCCTTTTTTTGTCTTTTTCCAGCTTCCTTGAGTTCATACGCACAATGCCCAGTTTCTACATTTATTAGTCATCTTGGGAAAGGTGCCTTTCGTTCCCTTCTCTCACAGTCGCCCCTCTTTCTCTCTCTCTTTCTTCCCCTCATCCTAAGTCATAATCCTTTTAGGGTATCCTCTCTCTCTCCCCCTCTTCCTTCCCTCACAAGATTGGTTGTACCTCTTATTCCTCCAAAAATAGGCAAACGTTTCACAGTTGATCTTTTTCGTGTAAAATCTTTGTTTCATTTTCTTTTTCGTTTTGTTTTATCTATGGGATGTTAGTCTTGTGACATCCTGATTTTCATATGTTTTACAAAATGTATGATTTTTATGCCTAAAAAATCTTTTACCAAAAAAATATTTGGTATTTTGTTTAACAAACTACCTACAAAATGTTTGACAATACTTATTTATTAACAAACTAACCATGAAATATCCGATCAAATTAACAATAGGAATAAGTAATTTTCTATTAAACTAACCAAATAACACTCAATATTCTCTTAAGGTAACAAATGAACATTCACTTTTCTATCCTCCTACCCCATTATTTTCCACTCCCTCCCCTCTCCAACCTCTCCCTCTTCCGCTCCCTCTTTCTTTCCCTCTATCTCTTCCTCTCCCACTCCCTCTTCCTCTCCCTCTCCCTTTCTCTCTCCTACAACTCCCTCTCCATCGTCCTCAGCCTCTCCCTATTCCACTCCCTCTCCATATTCTTCTCCCTCTCCCTCTCAATTTAATATGTCTAAGAATCGTGGGTTTTCCTTCTTTGCAGATATACCTATCCTTAGTTCTATATTCAATGGGAACTGTCCATTAAGTGGAATTTCAAATTTCATTCACAATCATCGATTTGAAACCAATGAGTGCAACATCACAACATTGATTGACGAACCAGTAAGCTCACTCACCCTTTTCTCTCTCTCTTCAACTCTCGCTCTCCATCCCTCTCTCTCTCCTCTCTCAACTCTCTAACTCTCTCTCTCTCACTCTCCTGCCCCGCCATCCCCCTCTCCCACTTTCTCTCTCCTCTCTCTCTCCCTTTTTTCTCTCTCTTCGTCTCTCTCGCCCTCTCTCTCCCACTTTATCTCTCCTCTCTCTCGTTTTCTCTGTCCACCATCACATTCTCACCATCTATCGCTCCCTCCCTCTCGTTCTCTCACTAATTACCCCACTTTCTTTATCATCTATCTCTTTTTTTTCTTTATTCCTCCGTCTCTATGTTCACCTCTCGCTATCTCCATTCCTCTCTCTCTCGCTCACTCCCACTCTCCCTCCCCCCTTTCTCTCCCTCACCTTCTATCTTTATTTCCCTCTCTCCCTCTCTCTCATTTTCTCTCCTCTCACTTTATCTCTCACTCTCCATCTCGCTCTCCACCTCTCTCCACACACCTCTCTCCCTACTCTCTTGCTCTCTTTTTCCTCGCTTTCTCTCTCTTTCTTTTTTCTCTCCCCCTATCACCCTCTCTTCCCCTCTTCCCCACCTCTTTCTCTCCCTCTCTCTCTCCTTTCACTCTCTTTCTGTTTCTCTCTATATCTTTCTTAATCTCTCTCACTCTCCTCCCCCCCTCTCTCCCTATCTCATTCTCCCTCTCTCTCTCTCCCTCACTTTCCCACCCCACTCTCTCTTCCTTCATATCTCTTCCTATCTCCTCTCCATCTCTCTATCTCGACTCTCTTGGTCTCTTTCACTCTCCATTCCCCCTTTCTCCCTAGATCTCTCTCTCTCTGTCTCTACCTCTTTCTTCCTCTCTTCAACACATCTCCCTCTCACCCTCTCTCTCTCTCCTTTCAATAACCTCATCCCTCTCTCTTTCCTCTTTCTTGATCTCTCCCACTTTCGTTCCCCCTCTCCCTCTTTCTCTCCATCCCTTTCTCTATCCTCTCACTTGCTCCCTCTCACCCACCCCTCTACCCGACACTCCCTATCTATCGCTCTCTCTGTTGCTTTCCCTTTCTCTGTCGCTTTCCCTCTCTAACCCAATTTTCCTCTCCTCTCTTTTTCTCTCCCTTTTTGAATCACCTCCATTTACCTTTCTTGCCTCTCGCCTTCTCTCTCTTACTCTTCTTTGCACCTTTCTCTATCTCATTCCCCTCTCTCTCTATCTCCCCCCCCCCTTCTCTCCCTTTGTCTATCTCTCTCTCTCTCTCTCTCTCTCTCTCTTGCTCTCTCTCTCTCTCTCTCTCTCTCTTTCTCTCTCTCTCTCTCTCCCCTCTCTCTCTCTCTCTCTCTCTCTCTCTCTCTCTCTCTCTATTTCTCTCTCCCTCTGTCTCTCACTCCCCCACCGTTCTCTCCCCTCCGCTCCCTAGCCTTCACCTCCCATGTTCCTCCCCGCCCCTCCCTCCCCTCCTCTTCTTCTCTTTTAATTTATCTCCCTTTTTCTCTCTCTCTATCCCCTTCTCTTTTTCTGTCTCAACCCCTCTCTCTCTCTCCTCTCTCTCTCTCCCCTTCCCTCTCCTCTCCTCTCCTCTCCTCTCCTCTCCTCTCCCCTCCCATCCCCTCCTCTCCCCTCCTCTCCCCTCCCCTCCCCTCTCCTCCCCTCCCCTCCCCTCCCCTCCCCTTCCCTCCCCTCCCCTCCCCTCCCCTCCCCTGCCCTCCTCTCTCCTTCCCTCCTCATCTCCTCCCCTCCTCCACTCCTCCCTCCTTTATCCTCCCCTCACTCACCTCTCCTTTCCCTCTCTCCCTCTGTCCCTCTCTCTAACTCTACTTTATTTTCGATTGTGCAGGTTATTCTTCCACGTGCCTTATGTGCTTATAGGTGCCAAGTGAACGGGAAATATTCGTGTGCTTTTCTCCTCCTTAATTACTACCAGAACTCGAATACAAATTTTGCTAACTGCAATAATGGTCTCTCATGCTCTGGATCTCCTACGGTAGTATACATGCGACGTTCATGCCCACCATAAGTCATAGTAAAAGACATACAAAATGCTTCTACATTTTGTTGGAGAAGAAAGAAACATATGATTATATATATACATGTATATATATATTACGCATATGTATGTATATATACATATACGTTTAAGTCATGCTATGTGTGTGCAACTAGTGGGTCCATTAGGGCTTGTGCCACTTTCCTTTGAAAAAACAACAACTCCAAATTTAAAATAAAGATGGAACTATACATATTGACAAAAGTTACCATTAGCATGTTGTGACCAATAAGTAACTAGGTACTGCATACAGATAGTTTATTTTTTGACAAGCTCATGATTTTTTGTATATCGTAGGGCGTTTAGCTATTCCTTCTAATTGCAAACATTTTTTTCATTGGAATAAGTGTAATGTCATATGCAGATTACTACAAAACCTAAAGCCTTGATTTCAAGGAATCTATTCCATCTATGCCTTTTGTGTGGCCAACAAGAAAGAATACATCAAAGCAATTGTATAATTATTTTGTTACTCCTTGTTTAAGCGATAAGTCTAATCCTTGCATAGATGTAACTGTCTCCATCGCAATGCTCATTCGCGTCATTCTTACGCAACGCAACATCACCACTATTTTGTGTATAACCACTATATCTTTTCATGTGTAACTACAATTTCATGTGTAACCACTATTTCACAATATAAACTGTTTCAATTGTAACCAGTATGAGAAATTGTAACCACTATTTCATGTGTTTGCGTAAATGAATCGGATGGATTCCAAGTTGTGTCTATCAATTTTAGGTCTCCTCACGTTTTGTATTTTAATAATTTTCCTCAAGCATTTGTTGACCCTTTGAGGGATAAAATTATTCCACGACGATGATGATGACAATTACATCCAATTGGAGCTCCTGCATGACTTGTCTATTTTATTATCAAAATGAATGGACAATCTCACCCGATTGTGGGCAAAAAATCCTTTTCCAATCACCGACGATGATGGTTTTATGTCCAACATCAAGAAGATTTTGTTATTTCTTTTCTTTTTATTTTTTTGGTGATTTTTTTTATTTGTAATGGTGCGATGGTACATAGGTATAGCCAGTGATAAATAGTGAGGACATAACCTAGATAATGAATGTGGCAAATTCTTGAATTTTTCAATATCTTTTCTATTTAAAATGCAACATTTGTTATTATCAAGGATCATCAAACCCATTTTATGCCTGATCAGATTTTATTTTTTTTTGTTGAATTTGTGTGAATTTGTTTCTTCCAAAATTTGAGGTTTTGTTAGAACTTCTGAAAAAAACACTCAATGACTTTCGTTTCATAACTTTGAAGTTCCATATGATATTTATGTGGATTTTTTTTTCTTCATTGCATATGTCACAATTTTGTTTTTTCCTCAATCCAATTCCTTTCCCACAACGGGAAAGTTGTCAAATTATCCAGAAACATATTATGTAGCTTTGGAATGCTTTGTTTTCTTCCAGTTTTATGAGGAAAATTTAAACTTGTTTCCAAAACTACTAGAGTGTGGCATCTACTATGACGTAAAAACTTACTTTAATCGCTTATATTGACATTGACATATTAATAGGCATAAGATGGCATAACATTTGCATAGTGAATTATATGTTTCGAATCATTTACATTCAAGTCTACGTTAGATATTAATTTTTGGATTCGCATAGCTGGCTCCGATTTGAGGGAGGAGAAAAATGCATATTTGCCAAATCAAAGAGGAAGAGGAGGAAAAGGGGGAAAGTGCAAATGTTGCCTCCAAAAGTGAATCCTATAAACGAAATTAAAAGAAAAACAATGGGAGTTGATCTTATGGCCAAAATTGATCTTATGGATAATTCTTGTTGATTTTATAGGCGATTTTGGGCAATATTGGGTATCGCCGATTTTGTGTGACCGACGTCACATTGTGGAACAGTATCATTTGTACGACAGACGTCAGTATTTGGACGACGTGGAGTTGTACAATTTCAACAATCATGAAGTTGTAAATAGTCACGTTCATGTGAACAAGTATGTATAGGCATCATTTCATTGGACCACATTAGAGAGTGCATTATTCAAAGAGACGGCATTAAAATACAAATAGGCACTCAGAAGAGACAAGAAATATCCCTCATCCATTAATGTCATAATGAGCAGACAAGAAATATCCCTCATCCATTAATGTCATAATGAGCAGTACAGACATAGTCAAGTAAGACAAGAAAAAAGTTTGGCTTTATTAAGAAAGTCATTTGTAACACTTTTGTCTTGAGAGGACCATTTATTAAAGCTACAGCTTTTGTGCACTTCTATTTTGTCTATTTATCTACTTCATCTGTTTGCTATGAATATCCCTCCCTACTCTTTCCTATCTCTCCTATCTAACTATTTCTAGTGACTCCCCAAGCCCCTCGGCGTGTATTGACCGATGTCCGGTCCAAGCTATCTCTGGCTACGGGAAACTCCTCCCGTTAGCTCGGATGACCGACCCAGAGCGACAAGTTATGGGCCCACCCATATAGGGCACGAAGGAGTTCGGATTTCTGGAACCGGAGAGCGGCGGCTATCTTGAAACGGCTGTGAGTAGAGAAGGAGAATTGGGTACATCTGCAACGAAAACACCAAGAGAAGGTGCAGCAAGTCATACCCACGCATTAGATGTCAGTGAAGAGGGAGACTTGGAGAATGACCTCCAAGGGCTCAAAGGGGAAAAGTTAACTATGGAGACATCAGCCATATCACACAAGATCAAAATAATGCGATCGCTAACTCACGCAGTCTATGATGAAACGATGTCAATCAAAGAAAACATTACCCATTTCTCTAAAAACCTAGTCAAAACAGAATCAGCTAGTCCAAACCTCCCACCAATTACTAGAATTTCATCGCTAATTTTGTTCCTACCTCATTAGTTCACATCGCCTCTCACCATTGTGGAGGGCCGCGAGAGGAAGGAGTGGAAGCGAGAGGAGGTGGTCAACAAGCTCATAGCTACCAATGGCTCCACCGAGGTGGTGATGCCTGAGAAGGCCTTCGAGTACAAGCCTAGCATCAAGGAAAGGAGCGGTCATAGATCTGACAAGTAGGTGACAGGGTAGAGATCAAGCAAACTAGTCAACACCCAAATCACAAGGATTCTAAATGCTAAACGAGCAAACTAGTCAACACCCAAATCACAAGGATTCTAAATGCTAAACGAGAATTCAGATCACAAACAAAGACGATCAAAGCAGAGTGGGGACATGCAAGGTAGATAGCAGTGGAGGAGAGGATAATTAAGATAGAAAGACCTCTCATAACCTCACCACAGACCACACCCCAGACTGCATCATGATCCCAAACGCAAGCATATTTCCAACAAAAAATGCTAAAGAAGGAGAAAGTCTGCCACGATGGCAAAAAGGAGGAAAACAGGAACTTACCAAGTTTGGGGAATCATACGGGATGATTCACAAAGAGAATCTACAAAGAAAGACTAACACAATTTCCATGCAGGATCCCCAAGAGGAGACCCCAAAGCAGACTGCTGACGATAACGTCCAAATGTTTGCAGATCTTGAAGTAGGAAGCACTAAGCGATGAGACGCCATCTTGCCAAAGATAAAAGAAGTTGTTAGAGAGGACGACAAAAAAGTTTAGATCCCTTACACAGAGAACCGAAGCAGCAAACAGGTGTGCTACACGGTTAGATCCACAAAGGTTGGAGTGATAACAACAAAGATCAATACTGGCTCACGCAAGACGAGCACTAACGGCTTAAAGATGAGCATTCATAGAAATAGAGACTCGAGAGTGAAGGAGACTGTTGTTCTGAGACAAGTGTTGGTACTGAAGATGAAGAAGATGCAGCAGTAGTCATCGTAGAACAAATAAAGAGAGGAAGCTTCCACAAATACCGATGGCTGAACAGAAACTTTGACAGACTATAACTTTCAGAAAAACGCTCCAAACGTCCTGAAAATTTGCCACAGTGTAGATAACATACAAAGAAACACACACACAAAATTTCAATCAATTCCGCTCACAAATCTGTGAGATATGTAGAAATGAAATTACATAAAACTGAGTGTACAGTTTTCATATCATTTGTTCGTAATGATCAAATTCACTACGTCCTACTTTTATACACCGAAACTACACTAAGCTGTACGGAGGCATTCCAGCCGTACATCTAACATTCTATCACAAATATTTACACCGAAGTTCAGACAACGTAAAGTGATAATGATCTAGTCACGCCTCGTCACTATTTGTTGGCGGCGGCTGTCAGCGGTCCGATTAGAGGATTTGGCACCGTAGAATTGACTTCACTAAGTCCAGTGGTCCTGCCGAATTTCCGTACGTCCACGGAGGACATACTCACGCATTCTCCCAAGTGACGACACGTGTCCCAAGTGTGAATGAACTGTGAACTCCCAACTTCACTGTCACACTAATTTCGGTAAGTACTGAACCGAACTCAACCAAAAATAGCTTAAGTCCTGAACAGCTCTCTCTCACAGCTGAGGCATAAAGAGGACTAAAGCTTTCTAAAAACAACAGAGACAACCGAGAGATCTCACCTTATCTGCTGGTGTAATGTCATATGTAGCTTACTACAAAACATAAAGCCTTGATTTCATGGAATCTATTTCGTTTATTACTTTTGTGTGGCCAACAAGAAGAATACATCAAAGCAATTAGGTAATTATTTTGTTACTCCTTGTTTAAGCGATAAGTTTAATACTTGCATAGATGTAACTGTCTCTATCGCAATGCTTATTTGCATCATTCTTACGAAACGCAACATCACCACGATTTTGTGTATAACCAAAATATTTTTTCATGTGTAACTACCATTTCATGTGTAACCACTATTTCACAACATAATTTGTTTCAATTGTAACCACAATGAGAAATTGTAACCACTCTTTCTTGTGTTATCACTTTTTAATGTGTTTGCGTAAATAAATCAGATGGATTCCAAGCTTTTTTTTATCAATTTTAGGTCTCCTCACGTTTTCAATTTTTATAATTCCCCTCAAGCATTTTTTGGCCCTTTGATGGATAAAAATATTCCATGACGATGATGATGACAATAACATCCAAGAGCTCCTGCCAGTTTGTTTTTTTATTATCAAAATGATGGATAATCCTACCCGATTGTGGGCAAAGAATTAATGAGTGGACAATCTCACCTGATTGTGGGCAAAGAATCCTTTTCTAATCACTGACGATGATGGTTTAATATCTAAACATCAAGAAGATTTTGTTATTTATTATTTTTTTTTTTTTTTTTGTGATTGTTTTTTGTTATGGTGCAATGGTACATAGGTATAGCCAGTGATAAATAGTGAGGATTGTAGAAATGAACGATACTTTTAGTATTTCCTAGGTCTAAATTAATTGCAGAAAATAAGCTGTGGCAGTCTGCCTCCAACTCCTCACTTCAACTCCCACACTTGTCGCAGTCACTAAAGGTTGAAGAGGGAGATACAGTCATGGCTGCCTCTGCTTTCTAGAGATAGACAGGCAGATGCTTTCGTAGATTTACTAAAAGGGAATTTGACAAACCTAGGATTTGATCCTCGTACCTACCATGTGTGAAGCTAGCCAGTAGCGGTTCGCTTTATCTTTATAGTTTAGGATCGTTGCTGAGACATATATAGTTTGACAAATATTTCAACAGTGACGTGTAAACAAATTCATTTAACTCAAACTATAGATGTCGCGCATGGATACGGTCTTGTAAAGTACAGAGTACACTATGAATACGCAACGCACTACGAATACGCAACGCATACTGTGCATTTTGTTTCGAGAGCGAAAAAAATATCGCGCAAAGATTTATGACGGCTACGATTAAAATCAAGTTTTGATTGGACGGCAATGAAAGACGTGTAGATCGCAAAATAGAATTTTGGCGATTTTCCGACACCACCACAAATCGATGACATGTGGCACGATAACATTGGATTACGGCATCTCTGGGGATTATAGGAACGAATCCAGATGTGACATGTGTTAGATGGTTGGCTATGTTGTATAATGGTTGTATACAAAGTACATTAGCACCTCTACCTTTCTGTACGATACAATATTTTGATTGGTGCCATACTTCGGTAGATAGAGTTTTAGAGAGAGATAGGTCTTCAGAAAATTTGGTAAATAGGACCCTCTCTCTTAAAGAGCTTCTGTACAAAAGGTCAACTTTGACCCTCCATAACTTACTGCTCATGGGACAAAATTCATAGATTCATTTTGCTATCAACTCAGTGGAGTCTTGCCTTCATATGGGTGAAGGTGGTCAAAGTTTTTTTCTGCAAGGGTGGCAGTTATTCTTAATGAAACACAAAGGGTTCAGGGTTATCATAGAGGCTTCGTGTGAGCTGCCTACTCTCAGAACCTATGGAGGTCTCAGAGTTGCAAGTTATGAGCCCACCTCTAGAGTGCCAATCTTTAATGGAACTGGCTCCATAAATTGGGAGAGTATGATGACAGAGCTCTATGTGAGAAATGGTTTTGGGGAATAGTGAGTGGACGGGTGAGGCCTCCATCCACTGTTAGGATCCCTCCAGTGTTTATAGAAATCATATTCACCATAGATGCAGATCCATCTCCAAAGGAGGAGGCAAAGGAAAGGGAGGTGGTGGACAAAGGAAAGGAGAAGGAGACAGTCACACCAATAACAACCGGTTCCGCATTCATGTCACCTATTTTAGGGAACGAGGAGAATGATACACCGTGAATCGCTATTAGCGTCAATGTCTCTAATTGCGGTACACCGTTTTTTTACCCAAATTCTCAAATAGAGTTAATAAAAACCCTTTAAAAAACAAATTAGAGTAAATGATTTCCCTCAAAACCCCCAAATTCCTAAATAGCGTAGATAACGCTAATTGTTTCATTACGCTAATAGCGATTCACGGTGTACCGATACTTGGGACTACAACAATATGGCGGCAAAGCACTTCATCCTCTGCCATCTTACTCAAGGGCTTGCATCTCCTCATTTGTAAGTAGAGAGGGCCTCCAATCTTTGCGTAACTCTCATAGAGATGTATCTAAGAGGTACGATTCAGCAAGAGCAGTTGGATGATTAAAAAATTAACGCATATATAAACAAGGGAAGGAAGATGTTGGATTTCTGTAATGAGCTCGCAACTCTTTTCATAGAGCTAGAGAGTGCAGGACAGGTTGAAACTAAAAAGATGAAGGTTAAATGCATGCTCATGAAGTTACTAAATGAGTTTGAGAATATAGTCAACCGTGTGCAGTACTTGCTAGACTCAACGTGGATATGGAATATAGTGGTAGGGATGATTCTCGTTCGAGAGAACACGATTGAGTTCTAAAGGGGAGGAAAGAGTGGGCAAGCTTTGGCAGCTAGGCTGATTGGAGGAACAACAACTCTAAGAAACCGATCGTAAATTATGGAGGAGGGGGGCAGAAAAATCAAACCGAGGAGTTTCGACCAAGGGCTTCTAAAGGTTGGTGCCATTTTTGGAAGAAACCAGGGCACTATATGGGGGAGTACACTAAACTAACCAAACTTAAGTTAAAAGAGGGGCAGATTGGTGGACCTCTAAGAGGAAATAAAAAGGCTCTTGTGACTCAGGTATAGGAGTAGGAATCCGAGGACGAGGATGGAGAGTTCTTGCTGGATGAGGAGTAGGAGGCAAAGATTGTTGAAATTTAAGTATTTTATAGGTCAAGAGATTGTAAAATAAAAGCCAAAACAATGATAGCTTGCTTCTAACAGTTCACTTAAGTCCCCACACTTGTCATAGTCACTAAAGACTTAGGGAGGAGTAAGATCCAAGGCTGCCTAGGCTGTCCAAAGAAGACGGAAGGTAAACCTCGATAGAGTTACCTTAAATATTTGACGGACCCATGATTTGATCCGAGTACCTGCCGTCTATCAAATTAGCCGATAGCCTTAACCTACAACTCTAGGATTAATGATAAAGTATATGAGGTTTGATAAATATTTATTATGTTACACGTGGACTAGTTCATTTAACGAGATATAGATACATAATGCATAGATACAATTTTGTACAATTTTAATGTAGTATACGAAACGGATACCTCGCATTTGTTTCAAACACGAAACAAATACCGCGCACGTATTTATGACGGTTATGATCAAAACCTGGTTTCGATCGGACGACCAAAGAGGATGTTGAGATCACGAAAGAATATTTCGGCGGTTTACGGTCATCGCCACATATGATGACACGTGGCAAATTGACATTGGATCGCGGCATCTCTGAGGATTATGTGAACGAATCTAGAGATGACATGTGTCGACATTTTGGCCATGTCGTACGATGGCCGTACAAAAAGTACACCGGCACCTATACTTTTCTGTACGACACAGTAATTTGATTGGTGCCGTACGTCAGTAGATAGAGTTTTAGAGAGAGATACGACTTAGAAAAATTTACTAGGTAGCAGCCTCTCTCTGAGAGAGCTCCTGTACAAAAGGGTCATCTTTAACCATTTATATCTATCAATTTACTTGACCATTTTCAATGATTCTTTTTGCTGCAGACTCAAGGGAGTCCAGGCTACACAAAGGTGTAGTCGGTTAGAGTTTTTGCCTGCCAGGGTGGCTGCATTTCTAAGGGAAAGTTAAAGTGGGTGAATGTGTCCAAAACTCATATTCTAACTTTGCATTCTGTGGTGGAACTGAGCACACAGAAAGTATTATTTCCCACGGGTGAAGCTATAATTGGTTTTTTATTTTCAATGGGTCTGTCATTTGGGTTGATATCAACTTGGAGTCGGCACTACTTAGATTAGCTTCTTTTGGATATGCGATTTCTGTGGGCAATACAGCACACATAGTTTCAGGTTATGGGCCCACCATCTAGGGTGCCTATGTTTGATGGAACAAGCTTCACTTATTGGGGATTTATGATGGAGGGATTTCTTTTCGAAAATCACTTATAGGGAATTGTTTCGGGAAAAGTGAGATGTCCGCCAACTGGCTTTGGAGGAGCTTACTATGGAGAATCATCGGAGGCTGCCCACAATATCAACCGAAATTCAGATGCAACAGAAGTTGAAGGGAAAAACCTTGTCGTGGATGAGGAAATAGGGGAGAAGGAAAAAGGGACACTTATGGTGAGGGGAGCTAGGCTCTAAGCTATGGTACCACTTGTAGGGACTAAAAATGAGGAAAAAGACAGAAAAATATGGGAATACAAAATCACTATAGCAAAGCATCTTATACTTAGAAACGTGTCTAAGTCCATAGCTATCACTCTTATTAACTTAAAGAAGTGTTCATAGATATGGGAAGCGCTAAGTCAGATTTATAAAAGTGAGACTATTCAGAGGCAGCAATAAGTAAAACAAGAAATAGATGCCTATGTTAATAAAGGCGGTAGCATGATAGAGTTTTGCAATGATATTGTTGCGCTATATGTTGAGCTTGCCAGTGCAGGATATGTAGAATCTGAGGAGATAAAGATTAATACACTATTTATGAAACTCCCAGATGAGTACGAAAACATCATTTGCATAATTTGTCCTATGCAGGCAATGGGTGTCTCCTCATGGACTTGGAGCTTTACCATGGGTATAATTCTTGTGAGGGAAAGCACTTTGGAGCTTCGTAGGGGAAGTGACAGAGTGAATGCATTTACAGCTGGTGGTGATTGGCGAGCTAGATGAGAGGAACGACGATGACAAGGGGAAGCGTGATGAGAGGAAGAAAGACAAAGGTAAACCTTATCGGAACTTTGGTAGAAAGATAGGGAGAGGAAAAAAAATGAGAGCTTTGAAAAAAGGGAGTTGCTTCTTTAGTAGGGAACCGGGTCATTATATTGAGGAATGCCCTTGTTTGAAAGAACTTAGTTGGAATGTGGATGAGGAGGAAGAAGGGGAAGAGGAGTAAAAGGATAAAGATATGTTAGAGCTTCTTCGCATCGGTAGTTTGGGGAAGAGAGAAAAGCAACCAGAAATTCCACGTAAGCAACATTGTGCTTTTGGAGGTATAAGGGAAGTAAAGAGAGAGGAAATACTTGAGGGAGTTCAAAAAATTGAGGATAGTGTCATGCCGTAAGACGTCCGCGGGTATTATTCATCCAACTCATACTAATTGTGTCTTTGTGACGTAACAAGTCTGTACGGTAGCATACGGCCTGAAGTACGGGCAGGATAGAAACTTGATTATGTACTCATGTACGGTACAGAGTGAACGCTGTACGGAACCCACATGGAATTGGGCTGCGGTACAGCATTGGATGTTCAGAACTCAACGGCTTCGAACGTGACAAATGTCAAAGTCATGGACCCTCATAGGTTCATGCAATTATTTTTGCTTAGCATAGGGAGGGTTTTGATCCTCGAGGTGTACATGTAAGGCATCCCCAGGCGGCCACGCAACGGCTGTCTCTAGAACTGGCAGCGTTTGGGCATAATAACCTGCACGCTCAGAGACACATAGAAATTAGTGTAGCTGTACGGTTAGCACAAAGCATAGCATAAAGGCCAAATGGCACGATAGGAAAAATTGCAAATTTTAAACACGGGAATCCAACATTGTAAAGTTGTTGCTTTCTAACCAGCTCATTCTCAAGATTTGTCGAACTTGTGGGAATTAGGGTTTCGGCCTGATTATTCATCGCAGACCAGTTTTTGAGTTAGGGTTTCTTCTCTGGACCATAGCTTATGCTTGTATCTGTCTCTAAGCTTTCTCACATTCTCTTCTAATCAAGTCCTTACCTAAATCTACAGGCGCAAGCCAGCGTGCAAGGTTTCCCTCTAGACTATTGTCTACTTGCCGTGGTGTATTCATTGTGTTATGTGGATTTAGTATTTTCATGTTTTCAAAGTGTTGATTGTGCGGTCCAGCTCTCCTTTTAGCCTGATCTTGGGGAACGCCGGCTATCTCGGTTTCTCCGTCCGGTTGGAGGAGGGTTATTGGCTGACCGGTTGGTCTCATGAAGGGAATATCAAAGACTTCAGGGCCTAGTGGCTATTGTCGCAAATATTCCCGTGTTTAAAATTTAAAATTTATTTTTCTTCCGATTGCTGTTTCTTTAATTTGTTGTTTCTGCAATTTGTTGTTTCTTCAATCTGTTGCTTTTCCAATTTGCTTATTTCCTTTCAATTTTCTTTATTGCTGGTTTAATTGTTTTCTCTTCAGTTTATGGTTGAATTGTTGGTATTTTATAATACCTGCATGTTTCATTCCATTTATTGTTCGGTTATTGTTGAGATTGTTCGGTCTGAGATTGCTGAATTGTCCGGTATAGTTTTATCTTCTTTCTTCCTACCGGATTAACTCACTCAGAACATCTAGCAAACTTAAAACATTAAAAAAAAAAAAAAAAATCCTCTAAACAAATATATATATATATATATATATATATATATATATATATATATATATATATATATATATATATATATATATATATATTAGGTTGCACGAATTATCACAAAAACTATAATTGCTTTATAGTTGGGCAGAGCGTGGCATAGTGCTGATACGCGTGCCCTAACAGGCTACTAACTAAGTTGGTCATTGAGCTGCGGTGTTTCCCGACAATCTGGAATTGGAGAGGGATTGGAGCTCGCAGTACCATACTTGGTGCTATCGCTCTAAGGTGAGTATTCGGCTCCTTGTGGTTGCAGGCGCGAAGTAGGTAGTAAGTGCAATCGTTTAGAGGGATTATCGTCAACCGAAGGCTGTGCCTTTTGTTTGTATAGAGCATTTGTCGCATTTTCTTAGATCTGACCGTGATTGGTCTTGGATAGCGGCTTCTTGATTTTTTACATCTGGCCTTGTTGGCCCTGATAGTTCCCTGCTTTTATTAGATCTGGCCACAAGTGGCCCTGAATAGGTGACATGTTTTCTTTTTGGTGTGGTTTGCTGTGAATTCTTGAGGTCTGCCTAGATCTGGCTGTGAACGGCCTTGTTAGGGGGGGGGTTTCGATTAGACTAACCTTGGTGATTCAGAATAGGCCGAATCGTGGGGGTGGTGTCTGTTTGCTTGAATTGATATACTTCTTGTGTGGTTGATTGGTAGATCTGGCAGTGGGCATCTGCACACTGACCTTGATTAGTGCGTTTCATATAGTTGCATCCGGATAGGCCGATTGACTGATTACATGCCCACAGAATGGAATAATTTACAGGTTCCGGCTGGTACCACTAGAAGCTCGAGTCTTTACCGTGGACTGGCTAGGGATTCCATTCCTGTCGGATCCTCTCCGTTACAGTCTCCCTATCATACTGATCAATCTCAGCTTACAGGTTCACCCACACCCAGATCTGGTATCTCTCTTAGCGATAGAACTACATCATCTGTTTCGTCGTCTTCTTCCCACAGTTGGGGGGAAGATTCTGACATAGACTCCCTTGATATCCGGGATCTGAACTTACCGCCCTCACTCTTTCCGTTGGGCGGAACTATACACACTAACTCGGGTCCCTTTTGTGTGGACATGGCCTCGTCCATGGACACCGTAGGAGGTAAAAATCAGTTTTGTTTTTCGGGTCTCAAAGATACTATGTCCTTGTCACATTTTCGCATGCTTTTTGATACTGAGATGCGCGATCTCGCATTTCGGTATCAAGATCGTTATGATTTGCGTGTAGCTTTTTCTTTGCTGGGACGATACCTAAGGGGATCAGCTTTATCCCTCTATACTCGGAAATATGCATTAATTTGTGCTATGACTGAGATGGCACCCGACTATCCCGGTTCGCCAGCCATAACTGGCAGCCAGGAAATTCCTTTCCAAGCCGCAGTTCCCGCAGTTTATGACCCTACCGGTTTTGAAATTTCACCCGAAATACCTGAGATTCCTCATCAATTCGCGGTGGCAGCTCGGGCAGCAATTCTTGCTCGAGCAGCCATGCTGGTTCCCTTACGGGATCCGGTTTCGTTTGTTTTTAGTTTGTTACAGGAAGACTACAGAATCCAAAATCCTGACCAAGTCAAAGAACTAATGAATTTTGAACGCAGGCTGGGTGAAACTGCCCCGGCAATGCGAGCACGTAGGGAAACCTTACGTGAAGCCCTGCCTGACCTAATGTCAGACGCAGAGGCAGTACAGAAATTTGTAGGACAATTTCCCACTCAACTTGTCGATTCATTCAAAGTCATCTAACTGAAGCATATGGTCTGAAATTTACTTTCGAGCAGGCTGCAGAATATGCCTTAAGGTATGAAATGCAGACCAGCTGGTGGGACGCTCACGAGCGGCCTAAACCTTCTCCTAGGGATCACCCAAATCCGAATCCTAATCCTAACCCTCGCCCATGGCCAAATCCCAAACCTCCAAGAGTCCCGGCCATGGGATCTCTCCCAACAACCCCCGGGGTGCGTATTTGCTTCCGGTGCGGTAACACCGGTCACGACGCACGCAGCTGTCCAGATAAGACAGCCACGTGTACTCACTGTAACCAAACAGGTCATTACATTCACAGGTGTCATATTAAAAACCCTGACTTCAGTTATCAAAATCAAATCAAAAATGGCGGTATACCTGCCCGCTCGGCAAAATTGGTCACTCCACCTAAAGAGGTAGAGAAAGACGCACCTCCCAAAATCAGCAGGAGGGATCGAGATAAAGCCGAGATGCAGGCTACCGTTGCGGCCATGATGAAGGAGCAGTTTGCCGCGCTCATGGCGCAGGTCAAACCGCAATTATCTAGAATGGCTCAAACCGTCGTTCACATGCCCTCCTTTGCAGGTCGATCTCTGCGAGAGTCCACTGTTCAACAGCGGGCAGCTCAGTTTAAAGGGACTCCTAATCATAACCGCGAGTCGAAGTCCATTAACACCCGTATTCCATTATCATTTGCCAAAGAACCACTCCCGCCTATTCCAGAAACCGCCTCCAGCATCACAGCTGAGGCACTAACAATTCTAGAGAAAAGTATCCAAGAAACCTATAAGGTCAAAGAGCGGTTGTCCATACTGTCCACCATGCTTCCGGATTTAGTGCGCGACACCAAACTCGCGGATCTAACTAAATATGATCAATCTGCACATGCATTACAGGCCATTCAGAATAACCGAAACTCTCTCTCTCTCCAAGCAATCACTCTTGAAGAGCGCGCTAGTCTTACACCACACATAAGTTTTTTAGATAACAAACTTGGAGTATTCACAGTTAATGGGGTTGCCCCGGCATTACCTCTAATGGACACTGGCGCAAAACCAATTATCCTCGGGTCGGATTTTGCAATCAAAATAGGTCTGACGGTAGATAAATTACAACCTACAACCACACGTCTGTTGACCTCCGCGGGCACCACAGAACCGGTCCTCGGAATCACGAAAGAACCAGTCTGTTTCCAGTTCCAGAGTCATTCGGAGACAGATTTCGCAGAGATATATGCCTACGCCTTGGTCACCAAGTGTAGTGATTATGAATGCCTCGTTGGCCAAGACGTGATTTTCCGCGTAGGGGGGGGGGGGGTTGATATGCATGATCAAACATTTTCTTACAGGCCGAACAACTTTCCTGAACGCAAAATCTGCTTACCTCTTATCTGGGCCCGACAACCTATGCCTACCACGGCTCATTCCCCACTAATTTTGCACGCCTATGCCGCAGTTGGCATAGGAGCGGATATTCTGGAATCTTTAACAGCGGAAGAAATCTCGTTAGATCCTCCGGGTATACCAGAATTATTTAGCACAACCGGATTTACCATTAATTTTTCAAATTTTGACCGTCTTTATAAGTCCACTATACCAATCCCGTTATCGAGTATTCCGGATCCACCCTCCATTACGATGGATCCGTCAGGGTTCCTGCCTATTAATTGGAAACCTGTCAATTTGCAACCCCACCAAAACGGTCTCGTTATCTTAGACCTTTTTGTAATAATAAGAACTTCACTTCTCTCCTCTCTTTAGAACAGTCTTCTTATTAAGCATTACTATTCCGTAGAAATTGACCCATTGGGTAGACGCGTCCAGTTACACCAGTGTCAAATCCTACACGAACAATATCCTCACCTCTTACCAAAGTCCGCTTTTCATGACATGCATTCGGCTCTACCACAAGATATCCGTCTCATAGGAAACCACCATTTGTTAGAATTAGAACCGATAGATCTTCACTTCGCCGGATGGGAATGTCAGGGTATGTCTAGGGCTGGGAAGGGTTTAGGTCTCGCAGATCCGCGTACTAAGTTGTTCTTCGAGGTGGTGCGCCTTATACATTTTTTCCAAACACTGAACCGTCCTTTCGAGTACATTTTAGAAAATATCGTAGCTTATAATGATCCCTGACCCATGGTCCTTGCACATTACAAGCGTATTGAATCACTGATTGGACCGCCATTAATTATCGATGCCACACGTCACGGTTCACTGGCTCACAGGGTTCGTTCCAAGTGGACTAACCTGGTAGACATGGGTCGGCTCCGAAAAGCTAACCTCGCCGTCCGTCCACCTAATCTTTTCATTCAAGATGCACTTCTCCCATTTTATAGAGTCCAGACCTACATTCAGACAGACTATCCTCCTGCTTTCGGTCTCAACATTCCTTGTCAACCACTACGTGCACTTCCTACACTAGTCTCATATCCGCACTCTCACGCATATTCACACAACGGACCGGGCATGCTCCATGCCCAGAATACTCACACAGGTAGTCTAGAAGAACCCAGTGCTGCAGAACAGGAACACCTTTTACATTTTATCCCAGGCACCACTGCCGCTCCAGGACTCACCGAGCGGCAACGCTGCACCTTACTCGGTCGGGTCATGGACCCCCAGTCACTTTCATTTGTCTTGGGAATGGGATTTGCAGCTGGTCGATACTCACAGAACAATCCGTCTCAATCAGCTGGGGGGGGGCATACACCATGGAAACACACGGCATCTAAGTCCTCACCTTCTCTCCGAGGTACAAATTTTCAGCTCTCGCTTTTTCCGCCTTCTGCTAAGTCTGACTCAGCGCACACCATTTATGATTTTTTGGTTCCCAGTCACATGATTTGGTCGCTCCTAGCATACACAGCTGCTAGGTCTTAAACACCTCCACAGGTATCCCCACACTGGACAGCTGCCTTTCCATCTAGAAGTTGGCATCACGCAGTAAACTGTTTGCATATGCTTCCAGTCGAGTATGAGTTGGGCCACTCCTTGATAGCTGATGAACAACTAGCATTTGCACAAGCCATAGAGGCTATGACAATTAGTACTCCTGAAAAACAGACATGGAAATTTGGACCCGGACTAACAAAGACTGAACACGAACTTTTAGATGGAGTCATAAATCGACATCTGGACGCATTCGCTTTCTCCATGAAAGACTTGGGGCGACACACCACGTACCGAATGTTTATTGACCTGGAAGATGACAGACCCATCTTCAAGCCCAAACATCGTCTATCAGAAACTGAATGGGAATCGGTGGACAAACGATGCGCGGAATTGGAAGAGGCAGGTATGATTTATAGGTCTGATTCCACTTTCGCGGCGCCCACCGTTATGCCTCGTAAAAAAGACGCAGAGGGAAATTTTACAGAACGTCGTATGTGTGGAGACTATCGAGAACTAAACTCACGTATGATCCAAGACCGGCACTCGATGCCGTTGGCAGAGGACATCTTCAATCATGTCGGAGGAGCTGAATATTTAGTATCCTAGATCTGCGACAAGGTTTTAACCAAATCAAGATAGAGGAAAAGGACCGACACAAGACTGCATTTTAGGGTAATGACGGACGTTGCGAATGGGCGGTTATGCCTTTTGGACTGAAAAATGCACCGGCGGTATTCCAGAAGATCATAGACTTGGTCTTGGGGGCATGTAACTTTGCCCGTTGCTATATCGACGACTTGATAATCGCCTCGGCTACTATAGAGGAACATGCTGTTCATATAGAGTGGGTGTTGAAGGAATTAAAAAAGGTAAGACTTAAATGTCATCCTGCTAAATGTACCTGCGGGGCCGAAGGGGTCCCATGCCTTGGGCATTTTATCTCATCTGAAAGAATTACTCCATTAGAGGTCAAAGTGGAAGCCATTAGTAAACTACCGGCCCCAACTGATTTGACCAATCTGCGAGCATTTCTCGGATTGACTAATTATTACCGCAGGTTTGTTCCCAGTTTCAGTACCATTGCATCTCCATTGAATGAACTCCTAAAAAAATCAATTCCGTTCTCTTGGGGGCCAACTCAGATAGAAGCTTTTCAGGGTTTAAAGACGCGTTGTCCACTGCTCCCATTCTTCGTCCTCCAAATCATAAATTACCTTTTTGTCTATAGACTGACTTTGGTAAGCCCGGTATTACTGCAATCCTAACTCAGCGTGAACTCACTGGTGAGGAATACGTAGTGGCCTACGCCAGTAGAAGCAACAATCAAGCGGAATCAAATTACAGCAGTTACGAGGGAGAATGCCTCGCCGCAGTTTGGGGTATTGTGCATTTCCGACATTATCTCTATGGCAAGCCTTTTACTCTTCTTACTGATCATCAACCATTGCATTGGCTCATGACCAATGACAAGCTATCTGGCAAGTTAGCCCGTTGGGCTCTTATTTTACATGAATATGATATGGAGATAATTCATCGACCCGGGCTCCTCAGCTTGAATGCCGACGGGCTCTCCAGGAACCCTTTGCCCAACTCTGCTGATAACGAGGTACGACAAGATTTTGAGGGCGAAACTATTGCGTCCCTATCGGCTGGAGGGCATCTCGTTTACAGTTTTGCGGCTCCTACGAACCACAAAATCGAACACGATCCATGGCGGGACAGTGCTTTGATTCATTTTCTTTCTACTCAGTCTTTTCGGGTAAGCACTTTGACAACGGAAGAGGAGCGTGTTTGCAAGAGAGCCCAAAGTTACTTATGGATGATGGGCTCACATATCCGTCTTCTCGCAGATGGAAGCCATCGTCATGTCCTTCGGCCAACGGAGCAATTATCTCTTATTAATATGATACATACCGACCTTGAGCACTATGGTACCAAGCGGACCCTGAGTTTGGTATAGGCTCGCTATTGGTGGGCCGGCATGCAAGCCGACGTAGCATCTGTGTTGCAGGAATGCAGCACATGTGACAGGTTACGGACATCCTTTTCTAACCGGCAGACTACACTTCAACCATTGCCTATTCGGGGTCTCTTTTACAGGTGGTCGTGCGACTTGGCCGGTCCCTTCTCTATTTCTCGAAGGGGAAAGCAATATATTATGATAATGATTGAAAATTTCAGCAAATGGGTGGAAGTTGTGGCTCTCCCGCATAAAACTGCCAAACTTACCACTGCAGCGTTCAAAGAGCATGTGCTCCTCCGATATGGAGCCCCAGCGGAAGTACTTACAGACCAAGGAACCGAGTTCCGCGGCGAGTTTCAGGAGATGTTGGACGAGGCGCTGATCGATCACCGTCGAACGAGTCGAGATCATCCCCAAGCAGACGGTTTGGCGGAAAGAGCCGTGCAAACATTTAAGCGGGCTCTGCGTAAACACTGCTTAGAAAAACAGATTACTGTGTGGGACGAATCATTGGGATATATTACCATGGGTTATCGAATGTCTGTACATGCTAGTTTAGCGAATTTTAGTCCATACTATATGTTGTTTGGTCGGAAACCGCTGCTAGGTAGAAATGTACAGAAAGCTGCTAGTTTGCCTTTGCCACTTATGTCAGATTCTCTTTTTCTGGAAGAACTAACTAACTGGGCGTTGCTTTTCGCTAGAAATGCCCATGGCCTTTGAAAATTTGCAGATTGCTCAACATCGTGTCTCCTTACGGTTTGCAACAACTCGCAGCGGCAGCTACCGTCCACAACAAAAGCCCTTCCGATGGGGGATTACGTTTATTTGCGACGGCAAACGTTTGACACCCTCGATACAGATGTCTCACCTCACATTCTGAGGATTACAGCAATTAATCCCAATGGATTATTGAGCTTCCAAGGGGCCGAAACTTGGACTTTACGAGAGCATTCGAAAAATTGTGCCCCCTGCTATCTACCCGATCTTTCCCACAGCATGGATCCCTGGAGGATGCCGATTACTGAGGCCACCGAGTGTCAGTTGTGCCGGCGATCTGATGGAGAAACAACAATGCTGCTCTGTGACTATTGCAATCTGGGATTTCATATGGAGTGTCTGGTTCCACTTTTACACACTATCCCGGTTGGACAGTGGTTTTGCCACGGATGTCCCGACCTGCCTGCTGTCCTTCCCAACTACCCTGCAGACTAAGGAGCTGGGGGGGGGGAGGGTAATTCCAACCTTACTTACCTTACCTTGCTTTACCTTTTGTTTTTCTCAGTTCATATAATTTGCATATTCGTTTTTTCCCAACATATTCATTTATTGTTTTCTCGCTGTATAAATGCTTTGTATTTTGGATGCGGTGACAAACACTGTACATATATGTTGATTGGATACATTCTGGTGTTTTTTCGGCAACTCAAGCTAGGACTAATGCATGTCCTTCACGGTAGCCTGCCATGCACGACAATAGTTTCATAGATATTTTGGAAACAGAAAACTGGTCAGAAAGGGAGACTTCAACGGATTCCGAGGAAAGGGGAGACGTGAAACTAGACGGGGTTCTAAAGGATAGGGGAGAAGAGGAATGTTTAATGAAAGGTATAGGGGAGGAGAAATATTTAGCGGGAATAAATTTAGAAAGTGATAGTGGAAAGAATTCCATGGGAGAGAGTAAAGAAAGTTCAGAAAATGGGTTGAGAATCATGGATAAAAATATGAGTTCAGAAGATGTAGATTTTACAAGGAACTTAGTGGGGACTGTTGATTTAAGGATAAATTTGGGGGGTTATGGTTTTGACATCACTAATGGGAGTTACCCTCTATAAAAGTGTGCTTGTAGAAGGGTTAGCATCTAAGTATGTGTTGCAAATTGGGGATGGGGCTGATTGTTAAAAATGGAAAAAGGAAGAGGGATTTTGGTTGGATGAAAAGGGGAGGAGGTGGATAAAATCTTTGCTCAGATGAAAAATGGCATGCAAAATAAATTGTATGATCGACAAGATGAAATTATTTTTGGTCATCTAATAAACTTTCTTAAATATAAAGGTATTCGCTTGAAGCTTCATGAAGGAAAAAGGAAAAATGAAAGGAAGATATATATATAAATGTATTTGTTGTTTTTAAAGGGAGTTGAAAGTAAATTAGACTAGAAAATAAGGGGAGTGTTTAAATTTATGTATTTTATAGGTCTAGAGATTGTAAAATAAAAGCCAAAACAATGATAGCTTGCCTCTAACTCTTCACTCAAGTCCCCACACTTGTCGCAGTCACTAAAGACTTGAGGAGGATTTAGATCAATGGCTGCCTAGGCTGTCCAAAGAGGACAGGAAGGCAAACCTCGATAGAGTTACCTTAAATATTTGACGGACCCAGGATTTGATGCGGTTACCTGCCATCCGTCAAATTAGCCAGTAGCCTTAACCTACAAGTCTAGGATTAATGATAAAATATATGAGGTTTGATAAATATTTATTATGTTACACGTAGACTAGTTCATTTAACGGGATATAGATACGTAATGCATAAATACAATTTTTGTACGATTTTAATGTACTACATGAAACAGATACCTCGCATTTGTTTCAAACACAAAACAAACACCGCGCACGTATTTATGACGGCTACGATCAAAACCTGGTTTCGATCGGACAACCAAAAAGGATGCTGAGATGGCGAATGAATATTTCGGCGGTTTACCGTCATTGCCACATATGATGACACGTGGCAAAATGACATTGGAACGCGGCATCTTCGAGGATTACTTGAACGAATCTAGAGATGACATGTGTCGACATTTTGGCCATGTCGTAAGATGGTCGTACAAAAAGTACACCGGCACCTGTACTTTTATGTACGACACAGTAATTTGATTGGTGCCGTACGTCAGTAGATAGAGTTTTAGAGAGAGATACGACTAAGAAAAATTTAGTAGGTAGCAGCCTCTCTCCGAGAGAGCTCCTGTACAAAAGGGTCATCTTTGACCATTCATATCTATCAATTTACTTGACCATTTTCAATGATTCTTTTTGCTCCGCACTCAGGGGTGTCCGGGCTACACAGAAGTGTAGTCGGTCAGAGTTTTTGCCTGCCAGGGTGGCTTAATTTCTAAGGGAAAGTTAAAGTGGGTGAATGTGTTCAAAACTCATATTCTAACTTTTTATTCTGTGGTGGAACTGAGCACACAGAAAGTCCTATTTCATTAGGGTGAAGCTATAATGGGTTTGTGATTGTCAAGGGGTCAGTAATTTGGGTTTATATCAACTTGGAGTCGACCCTCTCTAGATAAACTTCTTTTGGATCTGCGATTTCTGTGGGCTTTGAAGCACACAAAGTTTCAAAGACCGAGGTCGAAATTCCTCTACAGCACAAATGTGCTTTTGGAGGTTTGAAAGGTGAAGGAGGTTGGATTGTGGATTGCGGTGCCTCTATACACATGTGTAAGGATAAACACCTGTTCACTGAGATGAGAAAGATTCCCACTGTAGATATAGAGTGTGAGGCACTACTACTATGGTAGGATAGGTAAATCTAAAAGTCTTAGTGGAGGGAAAGACATCTATAGTGTCATTCTCTAATTTGTTGTTTATTCGAGAGTTAAATATAAACCTATCTCAACGTCTGTGTTAGATGATAAAGGTTTTGAGACTTGCACTAGGAAGGAAACCTTTACTGCTAACTTTGAGGAGCAAGTTTATTTCACTCCGAAAAAATAAAGCTAAGGGATGTTTAGGCTGATTTTAAACAATGAAAAGAAGAAACATTACTATGCTGGTGTTGATGATATTATGTAGTGGCATAAGAGGCTTAGACATGTGCATTTAAATAAGTTGAAAGAAATGAAAAAGATAGGAATAGTGGAAGGAATTCAGTTCGAAGAAAGTGAAAACCTAAGTGACTCTAGTGGTTATGCTCAAGGTAAAGGACACAGGTTACCCTTCCCAAAGGAAGCCACTTATAAAGGGGAAAAAGTTTTAGACTTGGTACACACTGATATTTGGGGACTGGCCAAAGTGCCCTCACCTGGTGGTAAAAGGTATATGATGACAATCATTAACAATTGGTCTTGATACTCTAGAGTGTATTTTTTGAAAAATAAATCAGAGGTCCCACAAGTTTTTAAGGAATATAAGGCATGGAGTGAGAAACTCCATGAAACCTTTATTAAGAAAGCAAGGAGTGATAATAGGGGAGAGTATACCTCTAATTGAGAAGATTGAGTGCAACACCAAAAGACAGTTCCCAAAAATCTTGAGCAAAATGGAGTAGCCGAGAGGTTTAATAGAACGCTAAGTGATAGTGCCACAAGTATTCTCTCATATAAGAAGATATGAAAGAGATTTTGGGCCGAAGTTATGAATTGTGCAAATTATCTCAAAAAGAGTTCTTACTTTAGTAATAAAAGGCCAAACTCCTTATGAGAGATGGACCGTCCGAAAACCTAATGTTTCACACTTATAGGTTTTCAGTAGTCAAGTATTCAGCCTAGACACAGATCGGTCAAATTTGCAGCTGCATCCGAAAGGAAAACCAGGATATCTGTTAGGATATGATGAAGATGTAAAAGGATATATAGTATATGATCTCAATAGAGAAGATATAATCCTAGTATAGCATCTAGTGGTCATGGATGAAGGGAAATCTATAGATCCCTTTAAGCATACAAAGAAAGTCAAAATCAAATTTGAGTCAGAATATTCTGATGACTTTGAGCTTCCTAACTATCCAAGTTTTTGAGAAGATGATGATCTTGCACATACAAATCAAATTGAGGAGAATTCAGCCTTGGAACCTCTAGTGCAACTCCAACCGAAGCTGAAGATGTGGTGGAAATAGACCCTAAATCGAGGGATGGGGGAGAAGTTGAAACTGTTCGAAAGAATCCACAAGAGCCATCCATTTCGCCATCAGAGTTTGAGGGTGGAAGAAGAAGCACCAAAAGAGTGCAAGAGAAACAAGTTAACAACAAGGTAACCAAACTGTCTCATCCCGAACAACCCCAGACTCATGTTGAGGCGATGAAATGTCATGAAAGGAACCGGTGGAAGACAACCATTAATGAAGAGATGGCTCCGATTATGGTAGCCAATACGTGGGTATTGGTGGACTTTCCCCTTGATAGTAAGCCAATTGGGTATAAATGGGTATTTAAATTGAAACTCAACCCGGATAACACCATTAAGCGCTACAAGGCTCGGTTAGTGGCAAAGGGATTTACCTAGAAAGAGGGAATTAACTACAATGAGACTTTTGCTCCGGTTGTCAAGTTTCCCTCTATTCTGATACTTCTCAATATGGCGGCAGCAGAAGACATGGAACTACATTAGATGGACATCAAGACGGCCTTCCTAGATGGAGAGTTAGAAGAGGAGATTTTTATGCAACGGCCGGATGGATTTGTGGAGCAAAGGGAGGAGAGCAAGGTATGCCGATTGATCAAATCTTTGAATGGGCTGAAACATGGGCCTCAGCAATGGAACAAGAAGCTCAAAGAGTTTCTTAAAGGTTTGGGATATAGTTAGATCAGCTCAGATCACTCAATTTATTTGTTTGAAGATGAGGAATGAATTGTTTTTATTGCAATTTATGTTGATGATTTGCTTGTTTTAAGTAAATCTATGGATAAAATAAATAAGTTGAAAAATGATCTAAAAAGAAGATTTGAGATGAAGGATATGGGTGAAGCAAGGTATATTTTGGGAATTAAGGTAGGGAGAGACAAAGATAGAAAGATAATAAGATTAACTCAAAAGGAGGTCATTGAAAACATGTTAGAAAGATTCCAAATAGACAATGTAAATAGTTGTACCACTCCTATGGAACTAAAGAAAGGAAGTGAGGGGAGTGTGGAAGAGGGAGTTATAATCTTGGATGATGAGGTAGGCCTGGAAAAGATAAGATTTATGTAGACCATCCCTTATAGAAAAGTAGTGGGCAACCTAAAATATTTCATAAATTGTACCCGTCTTGACATAACCACAGCTGTAGGAGTACTAAGTAGGAGTGTGAATGCTCCCACTAAGAAAGATTGGGAGGCAACTAAGAGAGTCGTTAGATATCTCATAGGGACTAGAGATCTATGGTTGCATTTGGGTGGGAACAATACTCACATCACCACTTGGAGTGATGCCAGCTATGGGGATGCTTCTATGACAAGATTCACGTCTAGGTATGTATTATATGTGGGTGATGGGGCTTGATGTTGGAGAAGCAAGAAGCAAAAGGTCATTGCTTAGTCCACCATAGAGGCTGAGTACATGGCCTCTTGTTGTGCTATAAAAGAATTATTTGTTGAGATTTGAAATCTTTAGTTTAGTAAATAGAATTATGAGAGGAGACCAAAAAGACTTGGAATATTTTTGAAGTAGTTTTATGTAATGCTTACCTTTATTAGTATTACAGTAGCAAAAGTACAATAGAGTGTATTATACCTCTACAATCTTTACGGAGTGGCGTTAACACGCGTCACATAGCAAAAAATTGGAATCGCCGGAATAGACGGACGAAATCAGGTCTGGATACCTCGGAAAATATATATTACAACAATTTTTGGAGTCATACGAATATCTTGGAAATATATTGCACAGAACATTTTTATGATCATTAAATGGAAACGTCCGGATATTTTGGATATGTTTTCTACTATATGATTTATTATCATTCATTACGAGTGGTGTCGACGGGCGCGATTCACCTGGGACCACAAGGATGATTCACGTGGGACCGCAAGTGGCGAGGCCTGATTTACTTGGGACCACTAGTGACGAGGCGTGATTCACGTGGGACCACAAGTGACAAAGCACTTACGTGCTTCCTACTTCATTACGACGGTCGGCTCGACTTTAGCGACTACCATGACTAAGCACCTGCAACATTTTGTATGGTTCGCCATCTAAAAATATTTGAATAAGCATTGTTTTGTAGTTTAGTGTAATAAAAATTAGTGTTTTATTAATTAGGTCTTTCGAGGTACTCACGGTACACTAAAGTACAGGATGGATACTTTGTTGTTAGTCAGGATAGTTTTATAGTACGGTCACCAAAATAAGTGTGACGAATAGATACTCACTGTGAGTATATAGTTTAGGACTTAGCCAATTTTGAATCATCCAGTTTTGGGAATATGATTTTCTAAGGGCAGTTTTTGGGAAACTTCCAGATATCATATCTTATAGTTTACAAAGTCATTTAGGCTGCAATTATGGGAATTTTCAGATTACTTTATTTTGTATCATTATGGCAAATTTGAGGCATATTCGCCTTTTGAGTCATATTTTGTGTCAGATCAAAGTTGGTTGTTTAGTAGGTGCTTTAATATTTTATGTTGTTTTTAATGTCTACGTCCACTACTACTGCTGGTTCTCCACTAGCAATGGTGGTTGTAGAATAACAGATTATGGGCCTTTCGTCATGAATTACTATCTTCAATGGTCAAAAGTATGTGTACTGGCGGCCATGGTTAAATCGTTGTTTAAAACTGCAAACCTATTATGGATCCTAGATGGCTCCCTTGCTGAAACAGATCCAAGTTGGGCAAGAAAGAATTAAATGGCAACGAACAATCGAATTCTTTATATTTCAGAAAATTTGGTCATGTCTCGACTGAAAATGAAAAAGGCGAGCGAGATTTGGACATCCCGAAATCCGCTTTTGAGAAAGCGAATGTTCAAAAAAGCTCTTGGTGGCTGAAAAAATTTGGGGATACAAATACTCGAGGGAACTATGGTGGAGTATTGTGACAATTTTCGTGCACTCATTGATGCTCACTCTTCTAGTGGGGGGCTATTTCCTGAGTTCAATAGGCAGCTCTGCTTATTAGAGGTCTCCCTAGTAGCATGAAGGGTGTGTCTATTTAGTTAAAGGGTCATGATTAAGCTAGCTGGTCATTTCACTAAGCGTATAATCTTATATTGGAGGAAGATAATAATACTAAACTCCCTGAAGGAAAAGGAAAGGTGGAAGCATTTGCCACAAACTTTGACAAATGAAATTAGATAAACCAGAACAGGAGTCAGTTTAACCAAAATCAAAATCAGTTCAATCAATATAAGGAGAGGTAGAATAGGCCATCTTTTACTACTTGTTTTTATTTTTTTGGGAAGGGTCATGGATACAAGTACTATCCTAAACAGGAAAAAGCTAATGAGACAGGGTTATATAGGCCAAATTGGCAGCAAAGCCTGTATCACAAAGGTTTTTATGGAAATCCTACCTGTAGAAATGCTCCTTATTTAGCTTCTGCAACTTATGCAAATGAGTCTCTAAGCTTTAACGAGCAAGAGGAAGCGGAGTCATTTGCTATGGCGGCAGCCATGGAGGGTTTAAAGGATGCAAGATGAATCATGGACACGGGAGCGTCGGCCCACATGTGCTGGAACAAGGCAGTTTTTACGAATTTGCAGCAAACGTCTCCAAAAAGTATTTACTATGCCTGTGGCATGAGTGTTCAAACTTCAGCTCAAGGTGATGTATCTTTAATGGTAGATGTGGGGGGGAAAGTCGGTAAAAAGAACCCTTCACAATGTTTTGTATGTTTTATACTTTAAGAAAAAAAAATATTCTACATCATTAGTGGAGAGCAAAGGCTTTGAAGTCATTCTAAAAGGAGGAAGACACGTTGTTAGCAAGAAGAGAAAAGACGATGTTAGCAAGAAGGGAAAAGTAGCAGTAACATGAACTAGGGATGCTAGCAAAATATATCGGATGGACATGGCTGAATAAAAAAAAAATGATGTTCTCCACTGAAGTGTCCAATATGATAATGAGTTGTGGCATAAAAGATTAAGACATATGAATTATGAGTCTTAAGAAAATGGTCAATTCAGAAAAAGTTGAGGGAGTTTCTCTCACTTCTTATCCTATAAAATCATGTGATGGTTGCTCACTTGGCAAGATCCATAGATTGCCATTTCCATAGGAAACAAACCACAAATCAAAGAAAGTTCTGCAGCTAATTCACTCTAATGTTCTTGATCCTTCACAAGTGGCTTCAGCTGGAGGCGTCCACTATATGGTAACATTCATAGATGACTACTCGCGGTACACCAAATTTTACTTCATGCAACATAAAAGTGAAGTGTTTACTCACTTCAAACACTACAAAGCGTGGGCGGAAAAGCTTCATGGAGTTCCAAACTTGGCGTTGAGATCGGACAATAGGGGAGAATACACATAAAAGGAAATTGAAGAGTTTCTCCTTCAACAAGGTATCACTCACAATCTTACAGTTCCATATATACTAGAACATAATGGTGATTTTGAAAGATTAAATAGGACAATGACATAAAGTGCTCGGTCCATGCTTGCAGATAAAGGGCTAGATTTGAAATTTTGGGCTGAAGCACTTAATCGTGCTGTTTATATTAAGAATAGAATTGCTTCTAGATCTATTAGCACTACACCTTATAAGCTTTGGACGGGAGAGAAACTTGATGTTAGTCACTTCAAAGTCTTTGGCAACAAGTGTTTTATTTTAGATACTTCACAAGATAAATGGAAAATGGATGCTAAAGGCTAACCAGGAATTTTCATGAGGTATGATGATAATGCAAAAGGTTATAGAGTTTTTGTATTTGAGAAAGAGAAAGTGATTATCTCTAGGAATATCTTGATTAAAGATGAACTAGATTCCGTTGACTTATTTAAAGTGCCAGACCAACCGGCAAAGGAAGAACTAGAATATGTCATTTTTTACCATAAACAACGAGTTTACTTTCCACAACCAAGTGAGACTACTCTTCTTTCAGTTCTCGTTGTGCCCTTGCGGGATGCTTCACACCAAGTTCCAACTCAGACGGAACGAACTATTCCACCGGCAGAACCAACACAGGTTGAAGCTAAGACAAGGCAGTCAAATCAGAGGTTGCGGACGATTTCAACCTTAGAATTTCCGGGGGGAATGAGATCTAGCAGTCCTTTGCAAGCAAGCTCTCACTTTGCTTAATCTGCAACTACAGAGGATCCTCTTACAATTCAAGAGGCCTTTAAATCACCTCAGGGAAATCACTAGATCGAGGCTGCAAACGATGAAACGAAATCTTTTATGGAGGCACAAACATGAGAGTTGGTGGATCTTCCTCCGGGCAAAAAAGCCATCGGCAACAAATCAGTATTCAAGGTGAAGTTGAATCCGGACAACTCTATTGAAAGGTATAAAGCCAAACTAGTGGCCAAGGGGTATAATCACAAAGAAGGTAATGATTTTGAAGAAAACTTCTAGCTAGTTGTTAGATTTCCTACAATCAGAATTTTGCTAAGTCTAGCGGCTATAAAGAATATGGAAATACAACAAATGGATGTTAAAAATGCTTTCTTGCATCGAGAGTAAGAAGAGACCATTTACATGAAACAGCCTGATATGTATGTTGAAAATGGAAAGGAGCAATTGGTGTGTAAACTGATGAAATCTTTGTATGGGCTGAAACAAGCCCCCGGACAATGGAATTTGAAGTTAGATGAGTTTTTGACTGAGCTAAGTTTTAAGGGAATTAGCACAAATCATTCTGTATATGTTTTACAAGGGGAGGATGGGATAATTTACATTGCGGTATATGTGGATGACTTATTATTAATAAGTAAGTCAATGGATGAAATAATCAACATTAAAGCGACTTTAAGGTCTAGGTTTGAGATGAAAGACCTTAGTAGGGCCAAGTATATTTTAGGTATATAAGTACAAGAGACAGAAACAAAAGACTGATTATGTTGACTTAGAAAAAAGCATTACGTAACATGCTGGAAAGATTTGAAATGAAAGATGTGAAAGGATACGTAACTCCTATGGAATTCAGGCAGAAATTGGAAGGAAATTGATACAGATTTAGGGATAATGGTTGGTGAGAGTCTAGAGACAAAGGAGGATGAGTTTATAGCTTCAAGGCCATATAGAAAGGTAGTTGGTAGTCTTATATATTTTATGAATTGTACGAGACCCAATATTGCAGCAGTTGTGAGAGTCTAAAGTAAAAAGTCTGCAAAATCCTAAAAAGGCAGACTAGGAAGCAGCGAAAATGGTGTTGAGATATCTTGCAGGTACTCAAAATCTCAAGCTTGTACTCAGAGGAGGAGAGGTGAAAATACAAACGTGGAGCAAGGCTAGCTATGGGGACATGCTAAGCCAAAAATCTATAACCGGTTTTGTTTTTAAGATTGGAGATGGAAATTGTTGTTGGAGTAGCAAATTACAAAAGGTTACAGCTCAATCCAAAATGGAGTCTGAATACATGGTAGCTGCTTCGGCCCTGAAGGAGCTCGTATGGGATAAGTGTATTCTACTGGAACTTGGGTATATGCAATTAGGTCCTCAGTCTATTTGGTGTGACAACCAAGCAGCCAATTCCATTTCCTTTAACCCAAGCCATCATTTTAAAAGAACACATGGATGTTAGACTTCACTTTGTCATGGAAAAAATACTTGTAAAGGTCATTAAATTGTGTTATTTACCAATTGAGAAAGTGGTGGCTAACATGTTAACAAAAGCCCTTCCTACTCCTAAGTTGCAGTTTTGCACAGAGGCTATTACACAAAGTGAGTAACTACTCTAAAGATTAGAGGAGCGTTGAGATTTGAAATCTTTAGTTCAGTAAATAGAATTATGAGAGGAGACTATAAAAAAATAATATATTTTCTAAGTAGTTTTATGTAATACTTACCTTTATTAGTATTATAGTAGCAAAAATACAATAGAGTGTATTGTACTTATGCAGGTTTTATGGAGTGGTGTTGACACGCGTCACGCGGCAGAAAATTGGAATCGCCGGAACAAACGGACGACATTTGGTCCAAATACCTCGGAAAATATATGGTACAGCGATTTTTTAAATCATACAGATATCTTCGAAATATATTGCACGAAACATTTTAGGATTATTAAATGGAAACATCCGGATATTCGGATATGTATTGTACGATATGATTTATGATCATGGATTTTGAGTGGTGTCGACGGGCGCGATTCACTTGGGATTGTTGGTTTTTGAAAAGTTAGTTTCGTGCGCACACGACGTTTTGTGCGTGCGCGTGTTCGCGTGCGTATTTAATTCCCGAAAGTAATGTGGTGGTTCGAATGGTTTGCGGATTGGGGGAGTAGATATGCGAGGAAAATTAAAGGGACGTGAAGAAGTAATTAAGTGGCGTGGAATGCGTTGGAAAATGGACAGCGGATCGCGAAGCGATCCTATTTGAAATATTTGAAATGTTGAAAATGTACGTTGCCCGTACGGAATGTAATTTGTCAAGCGAAGGACGTGCTTACGGTACGGGCTAGATTTGGAGAGAATGACGTCGTTTCGTCAAGTGTACTTTGGAACCACGCGGCACGACATCGCCGGTGCCGAATAAGATCTACGGACGGCGGAAAAATGCCGCCGTTATTTTCAACAAGTGGGACGCGAAATTGCGTCCCTCACATTATATATATTTTGGACGATTAGGATTCGTTTGACGAAATCCTTAAGGTTTGTAGCGGCGCCGTCAGTTTGGTCATTTCGGTGAGGGACGCGAAATCGCGTCCATCACATGATATTTATTATGGACGGTCCAGATTCGTTTGATGAAATTCGAATGGTTTGTAAATATTTGCAACAATGTTTTGTCCTACGTGTATTAGGTATTAGTATAGATCTATTCATTCTGACACGTCACGAAGTATTCGGGTTACGTACGGCTGGTATGCCTCCGTACAGTTAGTAGTAACCTGTAGTGTACATTTGTAGGACTTAGTCATTTTTAGACTTAGGAACTTTTTGGACAGAAACTGTTTTCTGCTCCTTTTTGGGAATTTCAACTGAGGATTTCTCTCAGATTTATCAGCAGAATTATCTGAAATTTTGCATGTGTGTTCCTCCTTATATTTTTAATATTGTGGAAAATTTGCAGACCTATTCTGTGACTGGTTTGCTTGGGGTTTCATTGTGAGGTTGGTCAGATTTATCAAAGTTCTGGCAGGCTGATTTTCTGCAACTTTGACTGGGTGATTTGGGAATTATAGTTGGTATATTTATATGAAATTTGATGGGGATACTGAGTGGCCTAGGAAATATCTATTTGTGAAGTTTCAGCTTTGTTTGATAATTCTGTAGAATTCTGAGTGGAATCAAAGTAGGCTATTTTGGGGTAGGCTGTGGTGCTTCCCAGGGTACATTCATGGCTGAAAATGGCTATGAACAACAGGGACCACAAGCATGATTAACGTGGGACTGCAAGTGGCGAGGCGTGATTTACGTGGGACCAAAGGCGAGGAGGCGTGATTCACGTGGGACCACTAGTGACAAAGCACTCAAGTGCAACCTACTACACTACGACAGTCGGCTGGAGTTTAGTGACTACCATGACTAAGCACTAGGAACATTTTGTACAGTTCGCCATCTAAAAATATTTGAATAAGCATTGTTTTGTAGTTTAGTGTAATAAAAATTAGTGTTTTATTAATTAGGTATTTGGAGGTACTCACGGTACAGTAAAGTACAAGCTGGATACTTTATCGTTAGTCATGATAGTTCACTAGTACGGTCACCCGAATTTGTGTGACCAGTAGATTCTCATTGTGAGTATATAGTTTAGGACTAAGCCAATTTTGAATCATCTAGTTTTGGGAATATGATTTTCTAAGGGCAGTTTTTGGGAAACTTCCAAACATCATATCTTATGGTTTACTAGGTCGTTTGAGCTTTAATTTAAGGTATCCTCAGTTTACTGTATTGTGTATCAGTGTGGCCAATTTAATGCATATTGGTCTCATGAGTCACATTTTGTGTCAGATCAAAATTGGTTGTTGAGTAGGTGTTTTGATAGTTTTTGTTGTTTTTCATGTCTACTTCCACTACTACTGTTGGTTCTCCTCCTGCAACGTGGGCTGTAAAACAACATTAATATGGGTCAAATCCTTGCTAGGTAAACTTGGTCATCTTAAGAATGGTGTTCAAAAAGTATTTTGTGACAATCAGGCACCTATTGCCATTTCTCTCAATCCTAAACACTATATTAAAGCTAAAAATTAGACTTAGTTTCAGTAGGGAAAAGGTAGGAGACAGAATAATTAGTTTGGAATATAGACTAGTTAGTGAAATTGTAGCAGATATGATGACCAAACCTGTGCCTTCCCCTAAGCTAATTTTTTGCTAGGAGAAGTGTGGTCTAAAATTAAAATGTGACTAGAAAATAAGGGGAGTGTAGAAATTATTCGTTCCTTTAATATTTTCTAGGTCTAAATCAATTACATAAAAAAAACCGAGGCAGTCTGCCTCTAACTCCTCTCTTCAACTCCCACACTTGTCGCAGTCATTGAAGATTGAAGACGGAGATAGAGCCATGGCTGCCGGTGCTATCTAGAGATAGACATACAGATGCTTTATTAGATTTCATAAAACGGAGCTTGACTAACCCAAGATTTGATCCTTGTACATACCGTCTGTTAAGCTAGCCGGTAGCGGTTAGCTTTATCCTCATAGTATAGAATCGGTGTTGAGACATATATGGTTTGACAAATATTTAAACTGGGACGTGTAAACAAATTCATTTAACTTAAAATATAGACGTCGCGCATGGATACAGTTTTGTAAAGTTCAGAGTAGAGTACAAATACGCAAGGGATACCGCGCATTTTGTTTCAACAGCGAAACAAACATCGCGCAATGATTTATGACGGCTACGCTTAAAATTCAGTTTTCATCAGACGGCCACGAAAGATGCCGATATCGCAGAATAGGATTTTGGCGGTTTTTCATCACCACCACATTGATTGACACGTGGCACAACAACATTAGATTACGGCATCTTTGAGGATTAAAGGAACGAATCCAGATATGATATGTGTTAGCTGGTGGGCCATGTTATACAATGGCCGTACAAAAAGTACACTGGCACCTCTACCTTTCTGTACGATACAGTATATTGATTAGTGTCGTACTTTAGTAGATAGAGTTTTAGAGAGAGATAAGACTCAGGAAAATTTGTTAGATAGGACCCTCTCTCCCAGAGAGCTTCTATACAAAAGGTCAACTTTGACCCTCCATAACTTACTGCTCAAGGGAGCAAATTCAGAGATTCTTTTTGTTATCGACTCAAGGGAGTCTTGCTTTGAAATGGATGAAAGTGGTTAGATATTTTGTCTGCCAGGGTGGCAATTACTCTTGCTGAAACACAAAGGGGTCAGGGTTATCCTAGAGGCTTTTGTGAGCTGCTACTCTGAGGACCTATGGAGGTCTTCGAGGTGCAAAGACATAACCTTGATAGTAAATGTAGCAAATATTTGAGTTCTTCATTATCTTTCTATTAAAAATGCAACATTTGTTATTATGTAGGATCATCAAACCCATTTTATGCCTGATCCAATTTTTATTTCTTTCGTTGAATTTGTGTGAATGTCTCTTCCAAAATTTGAGGTTTTGTTAAAACCCAAAAAAAAAACACTCGATGACTTTCGTTTCATAACTTTGAAGTTTTATATGATATATATGTGGAAATTCTCTTCTTCATTGCATATATCACAACATTGTTTTTTCCTCAATCCGGTTACTTGTTCACAAAAGGAATGTTGTCAAATTGTCTAGAAGACCATTTACTATAATCGAGATGATATTGTCATTTGCTGCCAAATTGGACTTTCCGCCTTCAACAAAAATTCATCGAGTGATACATATCAGTCAGGTGAAACCAGCAAATCTTTGACCAACTAAATGGGAATTAGAATAGGATCCCTCAAACTCCATAGAACTTGAGGTTCACAAATGGGTAATAGATTGGGTTGGTTAATGATTTTAGGTAAATAGTACTGTATTCTGGCAAGTGCATTATTTAGGAAGACTAGATGATGAGTTAGCTTTAGAGGATAAAATTTTTGAGTTTTTATAAAGGTATTGGAGGGATAATAATATAGAAGTTATGTGTTGAGAGTAAAATGTGTTTTAAAAAAGGTTAGTTAAAAATATGGCGGGGATGATGTTAAAGTAATAAGGGATCGAGCTTGTTCATAAATAGGAATTTAAGAGTCTAGAATAAAGAGGTATGAATAAGTAGATGTATACGAAAAAATCGCACGAATTACAATTGTATTTAAAAATTTATAGCGATTTGGCTATTTAGGTGACACCACTAGGTTAAAGTAACAAATGAGTGTTCGCTGTAGCGCGATAAGGGTCAAATTAGTAGCGGAATTTCTGGTGTACGTTTTATTTAGTACCAAAGAATCATTTAGTCGTTTGGTACGCATAATGGTTTGTTTCGTACAATTATAGAACGATCCTCATCGTCACTTTATGTAATTTCCTAGGTAGTTTCGCTTGTGAAATTTGTGACGCGCGTTTGTGTGATGTTGCGTTTGGATTCGCGTGCACTTTTGCACCAAAATATATTGTAGTGAAAAGTAACGTTTCATTGGTTAGAAAATGCTACGTAGTTAGTGAGAGATTTTGCACAATTTTGCATTGGTCAGTCTGAGTCGTAAATGATCAATGATTGGCCTAGGTGAAAACTTGTTCAATAGAGCGTTAACTCTTGATTGGCTAGTTTTGGGCGATGATGGATAACTGGTGAAGTTGAAAAGAAGGGAATCATCTTTTCCCTACGAAAACTTTGTGGAAAATCGTGACTGAACTTGGTTCTGAGCAAATAATACCAAAATGGAGTAATGGCATATTTTGCATTAGAAATCATAACATATTTTGCATTGGAAATCTCTAACTAACTATTGGTGTTTTGATAATTAAGAGTGGGAATTTCCTAAGTGATGAAGGCAGTGGAAAGGTTTAACATCGCATATAGCTTCTGCTAACAGAAGGGTCGGCTTAAGTACAATACAGTACAAAGGCGAAACGGAAGGAAATAGCCGGCGCAACATTTTTAATACCTTAAGGAATACATGGAAATTGGCGCGACATTTTTAATACCGTACGGAACTTATGGAAATTGGGGGTAGTTGCAGACTATGTCGCACCTTTTTAAGAGCATACATCTATTTTGTCATTTTTTGACGCCATAAAGTTGAAGACATAGGAAAACCTACGTCTGTACATTACCTTCTGTTCGAACCATACCCAATACTGTTGGTGCAAAACATTAGGAGCAAGTGTACAAAATATGTACAAACTTTATCGTTCAAGTAGAAGATTCTCATAACGGACAACATTATTAGCAGTATTATTTATGACTTGGGTATCTTTTGTAACCAAGATTTCACAATCTAGTTCCTATTTGAGTGGTGCTCTGTAAATTAAGAAAAAAAAATGACAAAGAATTGAACCCTACAAACAATAATATCCCTAGACATTTTTGTCTGCCACAAAAACAATCACGTTATAGACATGTCAGTATGTTTTGTTTGTTTTAATTTCTAGACGCACAATACACTACTCCATGAATCACTTATAGTGTTCATAACCTTATATCCGCGCAGCTAAATTTTGACCCTCGAACCTACAATAAAATTTATAATGCCAATTTTTTCTTAAAGTTAATACATATGTACCTTTTAACTAGCGCTAATGATATTTTGTCGATTTTTTTGTGCTTTAATGTATGAGAAGTTCCATTCCGTAGTAGAAGTGCTCATGTTTTTGTATAATTCTACAAAAAAAATGTCATTTAATGACGTCGAAACCTTTAAGTGAGTGGGGTTAACACGAGAAAACTGTAGAAACTAATGGTTTTATTAGTATTTTCTAGGTCTGAAAAGAAATATAGAAGTCGAGGCAGTCTATCTCTAACTTCTCTCTCCAACTCTCAAACTTGTCGCAGTCACTGAGAAATTGGAGAGGAAGCTAGAGCCATGGCTACCTTGGCTATCCTGAGGTTTACGGGAATTTTACATTAGAGTTTATTAATTTAATTAAAATGTATGTGCCGGCGGCAGGATTTGATCCTTCTACCTGCCGGCCGGCAGTCAGGAATTAGCGGGTAGCCTTAGCCGTTAAGTCTAGCGGTAGTGTTACATAGTATGTAGTTTGATAATTATTTAAATATATACACGTGCGATAAACCATTTAACTGTAATTTATTACGGGATACATAGATCCAGTAATATATAATGTACGACTTACGGTACCGACAAAAATCAGTACCGCGCATTTGTTTCGTAAATGAAACAAATACCGCGCATGTATTTATTACGGCCACGATTAAAGCCGAATTTAATCGGACGGCCGGGATTAGCGCCGAGATCGCAGAGGAAGATTTCGGCGGTTTGTGACCATCGCCACATCGGATGACGCGTGGCGAAATTCCGTTGGAGTGTGGAATCTCCGGAGATTATGGCACCGAATCCGGATTTGACATGTGTCGACATTTTGGCCATGTCGTACATTGTCCGTACATAAAGTACACCGGCAGCTGTACTTTTACGTACGGAACTCAATTCTGATTGGTTCCGTAGATCAGTAGATAGAGTCTGTGAGAGAGATAGGACTTAGAAAAATTAGAAGATAGGACCCCCTCTCCCAGAGAGCTTCTGTACAAAAGGTCAACTTTGACCCTCCATAACTTACTGCTCAGGGGAGCAAATTCAGAGATTCTTTTTGCTATCGACTCAGGGGAGTCTTGTCTTCACAGGGGTGAAGTTGGTCAGAGTTTTTGTCTGCCAGGGTGGCAGTTATTTTTACTTAAACACAAAGGGGTCAGGATTATCCTAGAGGCTTCTTGGAAGCTGTCCACTCTGAGGACTTATGGAGGTCTCAGAGTTTCAGGTTATGGGCCCACCCTCTAGGGTACCAATCTTTAATGGAACTGGCTTCATATACTGGGAAAGTATGATGATAGGAGCTCTATGCGAAAAAAGGTTTTGGGGGATAGTGAGTGGACGATTGGGGCGTCCATCAAGTCTTGGAATTCCTCCAGGGTTTAAAGGAAGCAGATTCACCAGGAAAGAGGATTCACCTTCAACGGAGGAAACAAAGGAAGGAGAGGTGGTGGACAAAGGAAAGGAGAAGGAGGCGACCACACCAATAGCAACTGGTTTAGCATTCATGTCACCTATTCCGAGGAACGAGGAGAATGATACTGAAACCTGGGACTTCAACAATATGGCGGCAAAGCACTTCATCCTACGCCATCTCACTCAAGGACTTGCATGTCCTCATTTGCAGGTAGAGAGGGCATCCGATCTTTGGATGGCTCTCATAGAGATGTACCGAAGTGGTACGATTCAGCAACAACAGTTGGCTGATCAGAAAGTTAAGGAGTATGTATACAAAGGGGGAAATATGTTGGATTTTTGCAATGAGCTTGCTACACTCTTCATGGAGCTAGAGAGTGCGGGTAAAGTTTTTAGTGAAAAAGAAAAAGTTAACTGTTTACTAATGAAGTTACCTGATGAGTTCGAGAACATAGTCAACCGTGTGCAGGACTTGCCGGACTCAAGGTGGATATGGAACTCAGTGGTAGGGATGATTCTCGTTCGAGAGAATACGATTGAGATCCGAAGGGGAGGAAAGAGTGGCCAAGCCTTGGCAACAGCGACCGATTGGAGGAACAAGGATTCTCGGAAACCAGTCGGAAACTATGGGGGTAGGGAGCAGAAAAAACAGGTTGGCGAGTTCGAACCAAGGGCTCCCAAAGGTTTATGTCATTTTTGTAAGAAACCAGGGCACTATATGGCAGAGTGCACCAAGCTAACCGAGCTTCGGTTAAAGGAGGGGCAGACCGGTGGTACCCCGAGAGGAAAGAAAAAGGCCCTTGTCACACAGGTACTTGAGGCGGAATCCGAGGACGAGGACGATGAGCTCCTTTTGGATGAGGAGTTGGATGCGAAAACTGAGGTTGAAATTCCACGAAGGCAGAAATGTGCTTACGGTGGATTGAAAGGTGAAGCAGGCTGGATTATAGATTCAGGTGCCTCAATGCACATGTGTAAGGATAGACACCTGTTCACTAAGATAAGAAAGATTCCCACCGTAGAGATAGAGTACGGGGATGGGAGGATAGTCACCACTACTCTTGTAGGATCGGTAGATCTGAAAGTGTTAGTAGAAGGAAAGACATCCATATTAACATTCTCCGATGTATTGTTTATTCCGGAGCTGAACAAAAACCTTATCTCTACACAGTATTAGATGATAAGGGTTTTTTCACTAGCACTAGGGAAGGAGTCTTTACTGCTAGTTTTGAGGAGGATGTCTATTTCATTGCTGAGAAAGGTAGCCATGGGATGTTTAGGCTGATCTTAAGTAATGAAACGAAGAAACTTTATTATGCTGGTGTTCATGATATTATGATGTGGCATAAGAGGCTTGGGCATGTGAATCTAGATAAGTTAAGAGAGATGAAAAAGATGGGAGTGGTGGAAGGGATTCAGTTCAGTGAGAGTGATGATATAAGTGATTGTAGTGGGTGTGCTCAAGGTAAAGCACACAGATTACCCTTTCCAAAAACAGCCACCTACAAGGGAGAAAAACTTCTAGATCTAGTACACACAGATATTTGGGGACCGGCTAGAGTGCCCTCACCGGGGGGGAAGAGATTTATGATGACTATAACTGATGATTGGTCTCGGTATTCCCGAGTATATTTTTTGAAAAACAAGTCAGAAGCTGAGGACTGTTTTAGACAATATAAAGCATGGAGCGAAAAACTCCATGAAACTCCAATCAAGAGAGTAAGGAGTGACAATGGTGGAGAGTATACTTCTAACCAGTTTGAGGATTTTTTGAGGGAAGATGGGGTTCAACACCAAAAGACAGTTCCAGAAAATCCGGAACAGAATGGGGTAGCTGAAAGGTTAAATAGAACACTAAGTGATAGTGCTAGAAGTATGTTGTCGGATAAGAAGATAGGAAAAAGGTTTTGGGCAGAAGCAATGAACTGTGCTAATTACCTCAAAAATAGAGTTCTTACTTCAGCTATAAAAGATCAAACACCTTATGAGAGATGGACAGGCCGGAAACCAGATTTATCTCATTTAAAGGTTTTCGGCAGTCAAGTATTCAGTCTAGATACTGATCGGTCCAATTGGAAGCTAGATCCTAAAGGAAAACCGGGATACTTATTAGGATATGATGAGGATGTTAAAGGATATAGAGTTTATGATCTAAAAGGAGAAGATATAATCTTAGTAAAGCATCTAGTAGTTATGGATGAAGGAAAGTCTGTGGATCCCTTCAAATATACAAAGTCAGTAAAAATCAGATTTGAGTCAGAAAATTCTGATGACTTTGAGCTTCCTAACTATCCAGGTTTTAGAGACGATGACATTCTTGCAGGAACAAATCAGACCGAAAAGGACTCGGCTGTGGAAACTCCAGTGACAACTCTACTCGAAGCGGAAGACGTGGTGGAAATTGATTCGGAATCAAGGGATAGGGGAGAAGCCGAGTTTGTTCGAAAGAATCCACGAGAACCATCTATTCCGGCCTCAGATTTTGAGGGAGGGAGGAGAAGTAGCAAAAGACTGCAAGAAAAACAGGTTAATAACAAGGTAACTAAACTATCTCATCAAGATGAACCTCAAACTTATCGAGAGGCGATGACTTGTCCAGAAAGAAACCGGTGGAAGACAGCCATCAATGAGGAGATGGCTTCAATCATGGCAGCCGATACTTGGGAGCTGGTGGACTGTCCACCTAACCGAAAACCAATCGGTTGTAAGTGGGTTTTCAAACTAAAACTGAACCCAGATAACACAATCGAGCGCTACAAGGCCAGATTAGTGGCAAAGGGATTTACACAAAAGGAAGGAATTGACTACGAGGAAACCTTTGCCCCGGTGGTCAGATTTCCCTCCGTCCGCATACTTCTCAGTTTAGCAGCGGCGGAAGACATGGAAGTGCACCAGATGGACATAAAAACAGCCTTTTTGCATGGAGAATTAGAAGAGGAGATCTTCATGCGACAACCCGAAGGGTTTGTGGAAGAAGGAGAGGAGAGTAAGGTATGCCGGCTGATTAAATCTCTTTATGGTTTGAAACAGGCGCCCCGACAGTGGAATAAGAAGCTTGATGAGTTTCTTACCGGTCTAGGATATATTCGGATCAGCTCAGATCACTCAATCTATGTTTTCGAAGATGAGGAAGGTTTTATATTTATTGCAATTTATGTTGATGATTTGCTTGTTTTAAGTAAATCAATGGAAAAAATTAATAAACTGAAAACCGATCTTAAGGGGAGATTTGAAATGAAGGATATGGGGGAAGCAAAATATATTTTGGGAATTCAAGTAGAGAGAGACCGAAAAAGAAAAATTATAAGATTGACTCAAAAGGAAGCAATAGGGAACATGCTTGAAAAATTTCAAATGGATAAAGCTAATAGTTGTACAACTCCAATGGAATTGAAGAAGGGAAGTGAGGGGAGTGAGGAAGAAGGAGTCATAGTCTTAGACGAGGAATTATCTCCTGATGAACAGAAGTTCATGCAGACTATTCCTTACAGGCAAGTAGTGGGAAGTCTAATCTATTTTATGAATTGTACCCGGCCGGATTTAGCTGCAGCTGTAGGAGTGCTGAGTAGAAGTCTAAATGCTCCCACTAAGAAGGATTGGGAGGCAGCTAAGAGAGTCCTTAGATACTTGGTAGGAACTAGAGATCTATGGTTGCATTTGGGTGGGGAGAATACTGACATCACTACTTGGAGTGATGCCAGTTATGGTGATGCTCCGATGAGGAGATGTACTTCTGGATATGTATTATATGTGGGTGATGGGGCTTGCTGTTGGAGTAGCAAACAGCAAAAGGTTATTGCTCAGTCCACCATGGAGGCTGAGTATATGGCCTCTTGCTCTGCTGTAAAAGAATTGATGTGGGTCAAGTCTTTGCTTGGTGAGCTTGGTCACCTTAAGAGTGGTGTGCAGAAAATATTTTGTGATAATCAGGCAGCAATCGCTATTTCTGCCAATCCTAAACACCATTTTAAAGCCAAACACATGGACATCAGACTCAGCTTTGTTAGAGAGAAAGTAGAAAACAAAATAATCAGTTTAGAGTACAGACCAGATAGTGAGATGGTAGCAGATATGATGACCAAACCTGTGCCTTCCCCTAAGAAAATTTTTTGCAGGGAGAAGTGTGGTCTGAAATTAAAGATTGACTAGAAAATAAGGGGAGTGTAGAAACTAATGGTTTTATTAGTATTTTCTAGGTCTGAAAAGAAATATAGAAGTCGAGGCAGTCTATCTCCAACTTCTCTCTCCAACTCTCAAACTTGTCGCAGTCACTGAGAAATTGGAGAGGAAGCTAGAGCCATGGCTACCTTGGCTATCCTGAGGTTTACGGGAATTTTACATTAGAGTTTATTAATTTAATTAAAATGTATGTGCCGGCGGCAGGATTTGATCCTTCTACCTGCCGGCCGGCAGTCAGGAATTAGCGGGTAGCCTTAGCCGTTAAGTCTAGCGGTAGTGTTACATAGTATGTAGTTTGATAATTATTTAAATATATACACGTGCGATAAACCATTTAACTGTAATTTATTACGGGATACATAGATCCAGTAATATATAATGTACGACTTACGGTACCGACAAAAATCAGTACCGCGCATTTGTTTCGTAAATGAAACAAATACCGCGCATGTATTTATTACGGCCACGATTAAAGCCGAATTTAATCGGACGGCCGGGATTAGCGCCGAGATCGCAGAGGAAGATTTCGGCGGTTTGTGACCATCGCCACATCGGATGACGCGTGGCGAAATTCCGTTGGAGTGTGGAATCTCCGGAGATTATGGCACCGAATCCGGATTTGACATGTGTCGACATTTTGGCCATGTCGTACATTGTCCGTACATAAAGTACACCGGCAGCTGTACTTTTACGTACGGAACTCAATTCTGATTGGTTCCGTACATCAGTAGATAGAGTCTGTGAGAGAGATAGGACTTAGAAAAATTAGAAGATAGGACCCCCTCTCCCAGAGAGCTTCTGTACAAAAGGTCAACTTTGACCCTCCATAACTTACTGCTCAGGGGAGCAAATTCAGAGATTCTTTTTGCTATCGACTCAGGGGAGTCTTGTCTTCACAGGGGTGAATTTGGTCAGAGTTTTTGTCTGCCAGGGTGGCAGTTATTTTTACTTAAACACAAAGGGGTCAGGATTATCCTAGAGGCTTCTTGGAAGCTGTCCACTCTGAGGACTTATGGAGGTCTCAGAGTTTCAAAAACGCACCTAGATTTGATTCCTATTTGTAAAGACGACGGAAGATCATGCGAACGTGTCCTTATATTTTCAGACAACAATGATGTGCCGCTACACTATGGGAATCTGTATCCAAATTAGTGTTAGATGTACAAAATTACGTAAATGTTTTGTTGGCGTTAAGTCGTTCAACCCAAAATAGAATGACTAACACTAATTTTTTATTTAAATTAATAATTTTTTGACATTATAAGATATTCAGGGTGTAGCTTTCATTCTTGAGACAATTATACGTAAACGGTTTTGAAAGTATCATAATTCGTTAAAAATTAAATCCTTAAGTATGTGACGAATGTGTAATTAGTCAACAATGCCTAAGACGATTGTCAAAGTCTACACTCTTTGTTGTTGCACCTTAATTTTTGTAACTGTTTGTGACACCGCATGCCTTTGCTTAACATTGTAGATGCATAACCTTCTAGCCTTCTTTGGATGCCTTTTCCTTTACGTCGCCGTGAAATGACATTGAATTCTTGCGACCATTTGCAAAAAAAAAATCGGTACTCAAGATTTCTCTAGAATTTCTTCAAAATTGAGTGGGCGCGATCAAATTTGCTCATGCTTTGGGCAAGGGAAATGATTAGCTCAATGATTATTTTTGTTGCGCGCAGTCACCTACACCAACTTGTCTAAGGGTGTGTCTCCATGTGCCAAAGTATGGGTTTTTTTTTTAGGTGTTTTCTTGTAAAAATTAGAGCCGTACGTCTTAAGTTTCAACGGTACAAAAGAATAGAAAAATGTAGAAGTACATTTTGTGTCATCATCGAATTTAAGATGTACTACATGTTGTCGTTTTGTGTTCTTCGACCAACGCTAACGCCAAAAAACGTCATCTTAAAACTTTTTTTTAAAATAAACGGCCAATGTATTTTAAAACAAAGTATTTTCCAAAAACAAAAACGAACACGTATTCACACGTGTATTTTTTCTTACAAAAATTTCAAAATAAATCAAGCGACGGCGAAAGGTACATTATTCGCTATGTTTTGGCCGTTTGCGTCCATCAAAGTACACAATTTGTTTTGTTTTGTCGCGTTTTGTTACGATGTCATTTGGCGAAATTGTCTAAAATCTCTGAGGGTGCCCCACAAGTCGCACTCATGGCCTCTCTCAAGCAGCCTCACATTCACGCCTTTGCAAACTTCTCTATTCATCATCTTGTCACAAGGCGACTCTACTCTGACCGGTGGAAAGCTAGAGAAAATAGTGTGAGTGTCGTTATTTGACCACTACCAAAGGTATTCAAGCACTTTTTGTGCCTAGAATTTGCCAAAAAGGCAACCGTACAGAAAAGGTAGCGGAAACAACACTTCTTCAGCCATATACACCATCTATAGCAGAGTGTTCGAAAGTTAAACGTATACAAATGTCACACAAGGTTTTACGACGTTCAAAGCAATTTTTTACAATTTGGTGCGTCATCACAAATTGTACAGTGGCGACAACTGTCACGGGCATTGAGGACATATACTATCGTCACGCCCTTAAGTGACAAATTCGTTCGGTACACATAGAGACACCCAAAATCCGGGTTCGTCGGGTCTACGCTAAAAAACAAAGTAAATTCTCTAAGTTTGAAGTACATAGAGACGCACCCTAAGATTGTACATTGGATGTACACATTAGTACTAGTTAAGTACCGTTGAGTGTAGATTTGACGACCAATCTGTTGAACAACTTTGAATTTCGAAATATTGTAAGAACGAGTTAACATTTTGCTTATGAACGTCGACGACCATGAGAAAATCAGCAATTCACACTGCTGATTAAGGTTTTACAGTAACAAAATTGGGCAACCACATGTAAAGAAAAGTGTTGCATGCAAACCCACTTTCTCACTTACGAGATCCTACCTTGAGAACAAATATTGGCTATTTATTTATGCTGATTTATGTATGGTTTATTGCGTGTCTTGTTATATTCGTAAGATAATTAACTAGTGTAATATATGATATATGACAATCCATAAAAACCACTCGTTACGTAGTACAAAATAATCTAAAATATGCCAAATAACGATGTGGAAAGTGCTTGACGTCGAAAAGGGAAAGTGCAGGGAGGGTCTATTCATGTTAATTATGACGGGGAAAATTGCGCAATGTTGTACTGACATGTCAAATTTGATATGTTAACACATAAAATGGCGGCTACACTATAAGCAAGTTTTTATAAATTGGTATTATAGGTGTTAACTACACCGCCAATTGTTATTAGAGTAAATAACGCTAATTCGGTGCCCTTTTAAAAAAAAATACCTGAAAGACTATTCATAATTCTATTTTTTCCTTTACGCCTATTAGGGTTCTTTTTTTAATTAGTGTTAATAACGGAAGTACACCGCAATGTTCATAGTGTGATGTACGGATAGTTTTTTCAGTACCAAAATGTACTTTTTGAAATACAAATGTACAAAAAGTCATTTAATATAATTGTGCACACATGTGAATGTGCACTGGAAAAAGAGATGCAAACTGGAAAATTCAGATATTGGCGTACGAATTGTCAGATTCTGTACGGTTACATATATTGAAGTGGACATCGATACGCGGGTTAGCGTTATTAACACTAATTTGTTTTTACGCTATTTATTCCTTTACTCGTATAGCGATTGGCGGTGTATCATTTGGGTTTAGGTCCTTTAACCCAAAATAGCTTTAACAACACTAATTGTTTCTTAGCCTAATAATTTTCTTATTCTTATCACTATTCACGGTGTAGTTTACGGGCACAACCTGATGGAAAATCGGTTAAAAATTGATGTCACGAATGGTTCTCTGTACAATTACTGCCAACTCCTAGGTTCACTCCATAGTTCAAAAGTAGGCGTTTTTATTGTAGGCCTTTGGTCGGCGCCTTTATCGTAAGTTGTGTTATGGGCTTTTCATGTGATCTTCTTAGATCAGTACTTTGATCAGCGACCGTCCGATCTTCCAAATCTGACGGTGTAAAAAAAATATTTTGGTCCGAATGTTTTAATTGGTCCAAAAAATATTTTGGTCCGAATGTTTTAATTGGTCCAATTTTTGGTCTGAATGTTTTAATTGGTCCGAATAGGTCCGAATACAATATGGGTCTTAAGGTCATATTGTATGTTTTGCATACAATAGGCATATTTTATGGGCCTACTTTCACCTACTTTTGAACTATGGTTCACTCCTAGCGCCAAACGTTGTGCATATCTTGAACACATTTTTAACCGTCAATTCTATACGGTTGATCGTTGACCGCTGGAAACCAGAAAATACAGTGCGTTTTATTTTCCGTATGAACAAGCGGGTTTGGGTCCTCCTTGCGAAGAAACGCTCCGTCTTCCTAGATGGACGGAAGCGACACGCCGGCCGCTGAAGTACAGTACGGTAGGGACTGGCCTGTACCGACCTCCGTGTCGATTATGTACGTGAGGGAATTTAAAGATCTAACAAACTACTATACAGGACTGTAGCAAACATGATCTGACGGCAGCGGAGGAAAATTGTGATGACGTGGCAAGCATATCACCGTTCAATTTTTGAATTCCCGGGATCACTTGACAGTCGCGGCAAAACGACAACCGGATTCCACTAAAATTTGAAAGTTGTAGAATCACGGTCAAGTCCTGATGTGTCTGTACTTATTTTGTACTTTTATAAACAGCCGTCGTTTTCGCTGCCGTTCAACAAGTTTGCGAATAGCCGAATGGTACACCTTGAATCGCTATTAGTGTTGATAACTTTTTTGCCATTTTTTTTTTCTCCGTACACTATAGTCCGATTTTCAGTTTGACACCGCCAATCTAAAGCTGAGAATCTTGCCTTTCATTCGCAACCGTCAGATACACAATCCGACATGTGTGCACGGGAAAAGATATTTTAAGTGGAAAAAAAAACATTAACACCAATAGCGATTCACGGTGTACTGTACAGTACTGTACTGTATTCCTCTTAAGTATGGAAGTACAAACGAGTCGCGGAAATTGAGGAAAGATTGACTGAAGTACAAAATTGAATGTCGGTGCGGAATTGATATGATGTGAATGACAAATGTCACGTGCGAATTTGTCACGTGCGAATCTATTGTGCGCACGTGGGGATTTCAAGAAGTCTCGACGAAATTGACAGGGCGGCGCTCGTTAATTAAGATGTCACTTGTCACAAACCGTTAAAAAAAAACTTAAAGAAGCACCAAAAATTAAATTTACAATAGAAATTAAAAAAAGAAGGAATAAAGAAAGTACTATGAAATTTCGGACAATGGAAGATGACGCGAGATGGGATGCGCGTCCGAAAAAATATGGGTTTGTCTTCTTTGGGTGATAAATACTCATTCCGATTTGTTGTGTGGTTTGGCTTTGTTAAAATAAAAATATGTCAAAGCTTTTAATTTTGCGCCTTTTGTTAATGTTAGACATCATCTTGATGTCGTGATTTATGTTTGCGGATGTTTTTTATCTTGGACATTTTTCTTTCAACATTTTAATTTTCTCTCATGTTGACAATTTTTTTGACAATTATTTTAACAATATTTTATGTGGGGAGCTTCTTCAATGTTGACATTTGTTAAACATTGGATGCCTTCCTAATGCGACAAATGTTCTAGCTGCCCATTTTTGGAAGGCGTGAGATTTTAAAAGCTGTCTTTTTTTTCTATTATTATTATTGTTTTTACATTTTCCTATTGTTGGGGATTGTCCCTCTTCTTAACGCTGGAGAATTTTAGAACATTGACTATATATTCCAAGGGTTAAACATCTTTTTAAATTTCATGTATTTCTTTTATGTTTCTTTTATGTTGGAATTTACACAATGTTTGTCCTTTTGTGATGTTTGGGATTCTTCCAATGTTGAACAAATCCCCTAATGTTTGGAAAATTCTTCCCATTCCGCATTTTATTTAACGTCCAAAACATGTTTCAGGCTTAGAATTATTTTTAAGCTGAAAATTCTCTTACATTTTTTAAAAATGTCCGGAATAGTTCTAAAGCTTTGTGTTCTCTTGGTACTGAACATGTATTTATGGTAGACAATTTTAGTGTTGAAAAAAAAAAAAATTCAACTCAATTTTTTTTTTCTTCTAAAAAAATTTTAAGTGTCTATTTGAAAGACATTTTTTTTTTTAAATTCGAGATAGTTCTAATGTCCTAACAAAAAACCAAAATTTTTAAGCTAACACTAAATAGTCCTAAAAACCCCTAGAAAATCCTGGAAAAATATGCAAAACCCTGAAAATTCTGTAAAACTCTTGGCAATATATAGATTTGAATCTTGGCTTTATGTGGGACATTTCTTAATGCTAGACACTATTCAAAAACACATTCAATGCCTTTTTTGGTCGTGTTTCTAATGATGGGATTTTTCTTAAAAACGAGGGATTTTCATTAAAAATGAGGGATTTTCATTGAAAAACGAGGGATTGCACATTGTCAGACGTTTTATTAACATTAGTTAGCCATTTGGACCCCCTTGAAATGTAATATAAGAGACCCTTCTTACCCAAACTACCTATATAGTAGCCCTTCAAAAAGTTCTTGCCAATTCTTAGATCAAAACGGTGAAAGCGAAAACATCAAATTTGGAAAGAAAGTTGTGAAAAAAAAGGACACATTTCAAAACTGCAAGAAAAACAAATAGAAACTCAAAAATTTACAAGAAACTTAAAGCTAAACACTGTGTGCTGAAAATTGGTATGCATAACTAACGTTTTTTTAAAGTATACAAAAATTCCCTATCGAAATCAAGAAATAAAACCTGCTCCAAATTGGGACCATTTGAGTGATTTACGAAATATTTTAGCAGTAATCAGGTTTTTATTTCACAAACATCCTAAGCTACATCCATTTGGTCAAAAGCAAGTTTACCGGACGACCTATTTTAAATGCTAATTTTTTATCAATTTATGCCATAGTCGCAACTATTCGGGACGCAAGGAATATTCGGGCGCTCATTTGACATTCGTGCACACCTGGGACATATTCTTGTCAACTTTAGGTTTTAGTATCGACACGGACCAAAATCACGCGACGGTGAACCCTTTACGAATTCTTTGGTACGGGACCAAATGTATATGACAATGTACCTTTCTACCATGACATCGCATAGTTCAATCGTTCGATCAATGTCCACCGAACGCTAGTCAAGGGCAACTGTAAGAAGTGGGCGCAAGAGTAAGGATATTCCTGAAAATGTTTTCTAGAAGCTCTTTCAGCCGTTGTCTTCTAAGAAATGATTTAGAGATGCTCTAAGCCCCTTTTTGCACAATGAAGGTAGCTGTCTTTACTTTTTCCCCTCAACTTGATTTTACATTTGTAGCTTTACTTGTAGCTTTTGAAGTAGTACTGAATTGAAAATGGTGTTATTTTGCTTTTGATTTATGAAATTGCACTCTATGCATAAATAAATGTTTTTATATTTTTCAATCACAACAACAGAAATTCTGACCCTATGGTATAGTGCCGAATATGGGACGAATGGGGTCTTCCATTTCCTTAGTATTCTTACGTGAATATGTCGGAGTGGCGAACATTTTTAAAACTTATGTCGAGGCTATGATTTATGCCCTTGTATATATTGTCATTTTGAAGGGCAACGGATTGTTAAATGCAATCTCAAATCAATTGATTAATGTTTTTACGATGTTGTATCACTGTTGAGATAGTACATCCAAAATATCTGGGTCTGAAACTCTGATTGGCCCTCTCTCAACAAATTGTCTAAATTGGATCAAATTGACAAAATTCAATGCATGTTTTTTGTTTTTTGGCATGAATAAGGCACATTTATCTTAAAATTACAAAAGGTGACACTAAAGATAAAGATTGGTAAAAGTTTGTTCAAAAAAGAGTCAAAAAATCTCCAAACTTTGTGCAATTACATGGCTATGTAGTATCGATATTGGACATTGTTTTCAAACTCGTCATTTTCCTACTGTTAGGCATGTCTTGATTTCTAATTGTTCATAGCCTTATATAACTATGGTAAACTTGGAGGTTTCATCAACTTTGGAAACAAGGACATTTTCTTAATTTGCGCATCTCTAGGGTATTTTTAAAATGCTAGACGATTCCTTAACGTCCGAGAGGTCTTTCTATTATTAATTTTTTCAATGTTCCATAATTTTTAAATTGATTATTTTAATGTTGCACAATGCTTTGAAGCTGAAACATTCCTTGTCGTTGGGCGTCGATTTCGGGTTTTTTGTGTGTTTCAATGTGGACACTTTCTTGATGTTGGACAATATAGAAAGTTAGGCCAGAAAGTGACCGACAAATGAGAAGTGCAATACAAGAAAAGGCGAAACTAGAGAGAAGGCCAAAAAACATAAGACAGGACAAAGGAAGAAGAGAAAATAAACAAGAGATAGTTTTCCGTAGGGTTCTTTGTCACTCATCTAAGATAAAAGAATTACAATGGGAAAAAGGGTCTTTAGTAGAAAGTCAAGCAAGGAAAAGTAAATAGAAGCAGCGTATGCAGTTTTAATGGTAGAACTAATGTAAGTGGTGATTAATCTTAGGTACCGACGCTAAAAAAAGGCAGTTGGCAAAACCGGAAAATGAATCTAGAAAAGGCTAAAATAATTTTATGGTTTTCGAGGAGAAATCTTTTACGTTAATAAACGTATGTGCAGAAAAACTAAAAAGTACATAACGCTGAAACAAAGTACTAATCTGAGGACTTAGCTTTTCGGACTAAAAAGGTAGATGCCAATTGAGATATAAGCTTCAAAGGGTAATTCCAATGCACAGTTGTCTAACGCTGGACATGTTTATTTTCTTTTTTATTCTGGAAAAGTTTTTAAAACTAGGAATTTCTCCAATGTTGGACAATTTTCGACATTAGGATTTGTCCCAATGCATAATCTTTTTTTATCTCGCTTTCTAGTGTTAATGTCGGTATTTATGGAAGAAATCCAATTTATAGATGCCCAAATTTGCTTATCCATTATTGAGTTCGACTTAAAAGCTATATTTTTATGCCAGAATTTGAAATTTACACAGCTTTGGATCCCTTTTTTATTAGAGTTAGTCAGCTGATACCTGTAAGTAAAATCCTCAAGATGCTTGGGTGGATATTGAGTTAATATGTTAGTGATTGATTGGTTAGTTTGCGTTTGTCTATATAGGGGGAATTAGAGACCATTGGGGTTTATATAATCTCATGTTCTAACTTAGCTTCTATGATGGGAAAAAGCAACTGGTTTTAAAAATTTGCTTGGTTTGAAATATGTTGGATTGAAAAACAGCAAGTTGTAAAGTTTGGGTAACTGTCACTGCATGCCATGAATTTTTTGTTCCTCTGCTCCTGTTTCAATTCCCTAGTTTCAAATTCTACTCGTTTTTCAGTTTCTTTTCGTGCAGATTTAGTCTCACTGCTTTCTTATCCACCTTGTTAAGCATCTTTTACCACTCTTGTTTTTTGCAGGTTTCAAAGAATCCACAATATCATACTTGTACTGACGGCGATAGTATTTTTGACCAACTTTTGTGTCCCTACAGCTGCGGTGAAAATTAAATCGGATCAAGCAGGTCATCCTCTGACTTTTAATTTCACAAATATTGTATTCAATGAGTAGAAAATAGGTTTTTTTTTATTTTTTTCCAGGTCATTATGAAAGTATAAAGTACTTTGTTCATGCATTTATGGCCAAACGTTCTATCGGCTTGAATACAATCATGCCAGTCCATGAGAAAAATGACTCAACCGTTTAGGTTATGAACTTGATTTAGGGACTGCTCTTACAACCCTTGAAGATGTATTGTTGGATGTATTGTTGTTTGTGTTGTTATATAATTACAGTGCCCATCGTTACTAGAGATAATTACTCTAATTCAAATGAGAGTTTTTTTTTACCCAGACTTATAAATCAGTGTTAATAACACTTGAGTTTTTGATCACAATAGCCACGTTCCAAAACATTATGAGTAGTGAATGCGAATAAAGTGTTAATGCTAATGATTCACTAAATCTGATAGTGATAGGGGGTATAGTTCTTAGCTTTGCAGTTCTACTTGTGAGAGGATGATGAATGTTTTAGGATTAAAGTTCTAATTATCCTTTTTTCCACGTCATATGCTTGGCACATGACCTCGCCTAAAAATTTCAATCACTTGTAAGCAGATACTTTGCTTGAGATCCTAAAGGAATTCGAGCCTTTGGATCCCAATTTTCTTGTATCTTGGAATCGCTCCAATGATTGCAGTGAATGGCTGGGCATCACATGTGACACAAACGGAAATGTTGTCGAACTGTAAGTTTTTTACTGCTGCTTTCTAAACGTCTTAAGCTTTACTGAAAAACTGAATGCGAAGGGAAGTAAGAAAAATGTAAAAACAGGGCGAAGGAACTAACACACAAACAAAGTGCATGTAAAACAAAGACAGTCAACGAAGCAACTGAACACTAAAGCAAAGACGGAATGGTGTGCTTAAACCAACATTACCTAACCAAACTTCAACAAGTATACAAAATTTATTGAACCGTGCCAATTCGTTGAATAATGCTCCTAAGGATCAAAGGGTAAACGCTAGAAAAGTGATAGCTCATAGAATGAGATTTGTCCATTCAGCGTTTGTTAATATGTTATTAGTTTGTTTAGTTATCTTGAAAGATCTTTGTTTCTAGTCATATATGTAGCCAGCTTCGTTTAAAAGTCCATATAGTGCGACAACTGTTATTTTGTTGTCCTTCGGCATTTTGTATCTCGTCTAGCATTTGACTTTCACTAGATTGTTGATTTATTGTGCTTTCTGTAATTTTTTACTGTATTCCCACGTGTTTTGAGCACACCATGTCAATTGTAAAATTGACGATGAAAACACACCGTATGAAAGAGCCGACGAATAAGCTTGGACATCTACCGTAGTGCCCAGCCTTGTTGAACGCGAAATGTGTTGGTTGAAGTATAGGTTTGTCAATGGGGATGTCTACACTGCATATCAATACCTTATTAGCGTGGATGTTACTTTCTTCGAAGTAATTGGACACTCCATGCCGAGATTGAGGAACTTGTTGCTAAAGTTTCCCTTTACACCCCATGATCCACCTAGGCCTTCAAATCCAATCCTTAAGTATAAATTATTTAAGAAAATTTACAAATTTGAATCACAGATAAACATTTTACCATTCGCTGTGTATCTGTAGGTTTATTTCTTTTTTCTTATTTCTTTTGCTTTCTAGGTTGTTAATTATTTGTTTTTCCTTTACCATGCTTTGTTATAGGTACCTCACAGCTGAGGATATTTTAAGCCCAAACGGAACAGTTTTTTTCAAAACGAATTTTAATTGCAGTGATGGAACCATTACTTGTAGTGAGCAAAATGTGTATGGTTATCCTTTGAACGGAAGCCTTTCAGCCAACATTACTTCTTTGACCACCCTGGAGGCACTGTGAGTTTCCCACCCATCTACAAAGTACACTGCACAATGCTAATATGCAAAAGAATCGTTAGCATTAATGCGAAGTTAGTATCAATAATACTAATCTAGTGTGAAGGGACATGGTGGATTGCAGTCTACTCCCTTCGACAGTGTTATTAACAATATTATTATGCGATAAATGCCCAAAATTTCGTGACGAAGTTAGTGCTTCTAACATTAGTAGCTTTGCCAAACGTGATTGATTTTTTTTTATTCTTTTGTATTCTCCTTATTTTTCTCTCAGTACTCCTATTGATGTAGTGAATGTCTCCATCGTGGAAATCGAGACCAGCGCACCAAGTACAATTTTTTTCAACATATATGTATTAGAATTAAGACTACTACATCTCATGAAACTGTCCCAACAAGACATTATAAACACGGATTTATTGATGAAAGCTGACTGACTTCACTCTCACATAGTTACGAGAGGAATAAAGCTTTAAAAACAACTCTCCCTAAAGCTTTAGATTCTCCTAGCCACTTAGTCCACAAACATCTATGCAAAACTGCAATTTAAGAACCGGTAGAGATTTTGTTAACATATGAGGCACTGTATTTTCATCTGGTAAATAACATAATTTGTTGATTTTATTAAACACTTTCTCTCCAACAAAAGCAAGTCTTATGTCTATATTTTTTCTTTTGAAGTGATAAACATGATCAAAAGCAATCGCAATAGCAAGTTGATTGTCACACAGTTTGAAGATCGGATTCCATAAAAGTAAGCTCTTTGAAAAGAGATTTCATCCAAAGTAACTCTTTGATGGTTCAGCTTGCTGCTGTATATTTTGCCTTCATTGTTAATTGGGCAGTCACCTTTTGAAGCTTGCTACTCCAGCTGCATGTTCCATCTTTAATCTGAATCAAGTACCCGATTGTTGATTTGCGGTTAGGCATATCACGGTCGCTAGCGTCACTCCAAGTTTGGAGTTTTACCTCACTTCCTCCATGTGTTAATTTGAGATCTTTGGTCCGAGATAGATATTTTGGGACTCTTTTTACTGCTACTCAATCTCTCCTCTGAGAATTTTGTAGACTCCTACTCAATGCTGCTATGTCGGGCCTGGTACAATTCATAAAGTATTTTAAGCTACCTATAATCTTTCTGTAGGGAATCTTAGTCACGAAATCAGACTCCCTCCCCTGAATCTAGATTGTCTTCTACAATCACCCCTGAGTCACTTTCTTTTCCCTCTAGTTTTTGCCTGAATTTCCATGGAGGGGCACTCCCTTTTACATCTTTCATGTCAATTTTTTTTAGCATGTTTTTTATGGCTTCTTCCTGAGTCATTCTAATAACTAATCTTGACTACTCTTGTCTCGTTTTACCTGTATGCTAAGAATGTACTTTGCCTTAGATCTTTCATCTCAAACCTGGACTTTAAAGCTATGTTTATTTTATTAACTCATTCAATTGTTTTTGTTATAATAAGCAGATCATCAACACATACAACAATAAATATAGTCCCGTCTTCACCCTCCATTGCATAGATCGAGTGATTTGAACTAATTCTTCTAAATCCTTAATCTAGTTAAAATCTCATCTATTCACTGTCTGGGGGCTTGTTAAAGACTATTGAGTGATTAAGAAATTCACACACGTACTTTTCCTGCTTCCTGCTACATTTCAAGTTGTTTTATGTAAATGACTTCTTCTAATTCTCTATGTTAATATGCAGTTTTACCATCTATCTGCTGTACTTCCATGTTTTTTGCAACCGCTGAAGTGTTTCCTACAACTGCTAAAGTTCAAAAAATTATAACAGTAGGAAACCTGGAAACCAATAGCTTTTCAATCTGGTGGAAGGTCTACAAGTTCCCAAGTCTGGGCCTCCATAATAGACTTCATTTTACCGTTTGCTGCCGCTATTCAATGTTTTTTTTCTAAAATGCCTCTTGAATGGTGAGAGGCTCCCTCTACCAGCAGAAAACCTGACACCTGACAACTGGTGAGAAAGTTTTTTTATAATCCATTCCTTCTTTTTGATTATATTCCTTAATTACTTGCCTAGCTTCATACCTTTCTATGGTATTATCTAGGTTTAAGTTTTAATTTGAATACCCTTCTACTCCCAATAGCTTTTCGATCTGTGGCCTCCATAATCGACTTCATTTTATCGTTTGCTGCCGCTATCCAATGCTCTTTTTCTAAAATATCCAATGCTCTTTTTCTAAAATGCCTGTGAATGGTGAGAGGCTCCCTTGAGCTAGCAGACGGTGTATAGAGGCTTGCACTTGCATTCCTTCGATTGCTTGTCCTTTTTCCCCTCGAAAATTCTGAGGCTGAAATCGAAGGTTGGGTCTGACGAGTTGTAGTTTGTCTCTGCTCTATCTGCGGCCCAACGGTGGTTGGAATTCTTGGTTTAGCAACAAACGGGTCGTCGTTGGTTTAGCGATGAGGGAGGCTCATCGCTAATTTGGTTACATCCACCGATGCCCGTTGTTTAAGTTCTAGCAACGAGATCATCTCGTCGCTGGTCCAACGACAGTCCTGTTTTTTTGCTAATTCTGTTGCTTCCTCCGACGCCCATTGGTGATGGTCCAGCGACGAGACCATCTCATTGGTCAGCGAAAGGACATGGTCGTCGTTGACGGTGTTCGACGCCTCACCGGTGCTTAAATCCATCTATGGTTTCTGCTCAAGAATGACATATTCAGTAATTTTTTCAGCCTTTTTGGCGGCTGTCATCTGAAAGACGTCAACCGATTTTTCTTCATCTTTAACTATAATACTCTTTATAATAAAATCAGGTACATATACCCTGTAGCTTTTTGACTGATCATCTTAACCAAGTAAGAGTCCGACTATGCCTTTTTGGTTCCATTTTCCACATATTTTAAGTGATGTCTAACATAACAACCTGGCTATCAAATACTATGAAATGACTGACTATTGGTTTAGTTCTTGTCCATATCTCATAAGGTGTCTTCCCTTTGATTGCTCTAAATTCCATTCTGTTTTCAATATATGCTGCACTGTTTAAGACTTCAACCCAAAATTTCAAATCTACACCTTTGCAGAACAGGCATTCACCTGGCACTTTTAGTCATTGTTCTGTTTACTCTCTCAGCTACACCATTTTGTTCTAGAGTACGGGATTGAAATTTGGTAAGATATTCCATGTTCTTTCAGTTGGCTGATGAAGTCTCGCGATAGATATTCCCCGCCATTGTCCGATCTCAATGGTCAAGATTGGAACTCCATGAATGTTTTCGCTCTAGGTTCTGAATTCTTTGAAGTGAGAAAACATTTTACTTTTTTTTTCACGAAAGAGATTTTTGTGTATCTTGAGAAGTCATCTGTTAACGTCACCATGATAGGATCTTAGCCGGTCCCCTTACATCAGAGCGACCTAGTTCTAATGCTCTTTCTTTTCTATGGTTGCTTTCGGAAGGAAAAGGATGTTTACAATGCATCCATCACAAAAGTGCCCATCGTTTTCACTAATGTCACACCTATTATACCGTATTTGGCCATCTTGTATAGACTCTCATAGTGCACATGACCAAGTTTTTTATGCCAGAGGTCATTTTTAGACAAGACAGCCGAATACAAAACATATTTAAAAGGATATTGTTGTCGTAAACCTGCCAAGGGACTAATGTTTAGCTTACATTTTTGGTTGATGGTTATAACTTTCTCTAACTCAGGAAAGTGCTTCACTTTTGGTAAGACCCTCTTTATTTCAAAGATTTTTGATCCATGATTTTTATATGTATACTCTTCAATCACTGATAAAATATTTGAAATTTTAAAGTCATTGGTTCCTCACATGGCTAGTGTATATGTCTCCCCTCAATCGGGATTTATCTTCCAAAAAAAAATGGATTCCCAATTGTTTTGCTAACAGTTGTGTATTTTTGAAGCTTCACGAAGTAACTCGTGAGTTGGTATGCGACATAATGCTTAGAGTGTCTATTGTAATGGATACAAGCTCAAAGGACAAGTAGAAAAATATACACACTAGGTTAATAAATTGTTTAATTGTAGCAGTTCCCTGAATTTTTATGAACGTAAATTCTAAATACTGGCAGTTGTTTTGAAAGGTGTAAATTATATTATGCCACAACCAGGTCCTATACATGCATTGAATACCAAACGTTACCTAGACATAATTTTTTCTTTTGTTTGACTAAGTAATCAAAATTTTGTCTTTTGGTTTTTTCCAGAGTATTGAGCGGGCTGGGCTTCCAAAGCGAGATACCTTCAGATATTGGAAGCCTGTCCAATTTGAAAATTATGTATGTGGTATTAAGCTCAACACAATAAACGGACTACTCTCTTGTCTAATTGGACTATAATCCCTACAAGCTTGCAAGAAACGAGCACATTAAAAAATTCTTCATTGTCTCTAAATGGATGTCATTCCCATAAGTTTTAGGAAGGGTAAATCTTTAATTCTCCATTTGACAACCCATCCCACGATATATGTTTTTGGTTGTCGAACAAGTAAATGCATGTAGGTCCAAAATTGAAAGCATAACATGGCAAAGTCTATGCCTGAACTATCCATCGGTAGTATGTTATGAAAATCGATTGGAGTCCTAACTTTTGAAAACCTATTACTACACCATAAAGAAAAAGAACAACGCTGTTGTAGAAAGTAGACGTGTCAAACGGCATATGTATGAAGTCATTTGACATCAATGCTGCTTTTTCAGGGATTTGAGTTCAAACAATTTCTTTCCTGCTCTTCCATCAACTCTTGAGAAACTTACTCAGTTGGTGTACTTGTAAGTCTTTGACATTTCCCTTATGATCATTTTGTGTGTTTAACATTTTTGTAGTAAGAAAAGCAATCTGATTTATTTTACGAATATGAAGAGAATACCGTGTATAACTAGAACATTAATAACACTAAATCACTGCCCCTGAATTTTAGCCATTAGTACTTATTTTCCCCTACACTAATAAATCTGAAAAAAGAATAAGTTCCAATTGCATTATTTTATGCTCTACATTAATGAGATTAATGTTCAGTATGTGTCAGTCCCCATATATACGAACGGTACTTTACAATATTATCATCAAAATAAACACGGTGACCCCAGTCGAGGGCAAAGTAACAACACAAAGTTCACAGATTCATTTTCGAGCTTTGTGAACAAAGCTTCGCGCGGACAAAATTTACAATTTTTTACACAACAAAGAAGAGCAAGAACAACAAATGTTGTAAACCTAGTAATTTGTCGGTACACAGTGCAGTTTAAGATCAGAAAAAATAAAATCACTTGATTTAGACATTTGCAAGACGTGCAATTCTCAAAGTATTATGACTTGATAAAAATTGGTCACAAAAACAGAGAGTTAGATGCAAGTACAATTTTTTTTTTCTCTCTTCTTTTTTCTATCCTGAAGTGTATCTTAAGTTGCTCATGAAGAAAAAATGTTGTGAAATCGAATATATAAAAAACCCAAAAACCCTTAAAATAAGCAAATTTTCATTTTTTCCTTGTTTTTTTTTGTAGTTTAAAACGATGAGAAAAAACATCAATACTAACGGTTTCAATTGTAGGTCAAAGGTTTTTGTTTTTAATAATTGCTTACTGTGTTGCATATTTTGTTCTCCGCAATTGATAATTCATGTTTCTTTTTCAATTCCATTTTTGGTTTTTTTAGTTTTTATTTCCATCCTTCTACTATGAAGAACGTACGCCTTGAACTTTTCAATGAGCTAATTTAAGCAGTTTCAATAAGGATACGTGGGGCAACTAAAGAGGGCTATTAATACACCTATACTTTTACCAGAGGGTCTAATAGGCTATCTTCTCGTAATGGTTAAACATATTTACCTTTTCTTTTAATGTTGTTAGATTGTATGGTTCATTGCAATTATGCAACAAAGCGCAATAAAATTTGTCTTGAAGTCTTCGTGTATTGCTCAGGTTGTTGAATCAAAATTCTTAAAGGTTTCTGACACATATTTCACGCTCCAGATGTTTCAATATTTAATGTTTTCATTGCGCTTTATGAGAAAAAGTGCTTTTGTTTGTTTTGGAATACAAAACTGGTGGGTTCTACTTTGTGAAGAAATCCATAATCATGAAGCCGTGGGCTACTTCTCTTTGGCATGATGGTCAAATGTGTATGATTCAATTGTAAGTCCATTGGAAACTCATACATAGCTCCTTGCAAAAGTTACACCCTGAAAAAAAAGGTGAAGCATCATATCGTTCTGCAACTGCAGTATGTGGTAACAAACTGCTGTGATTTGTTTATGATTCTTTTAACGTGTTAAAAACTATTTATTGTCTTTTCAATCCCAGATCCTTGCGTAGAAATAACTTGGGCGGCAACATTCTATTGAGTATTGGCAAAAACCTTACTCAGTTAGAGAAGCTGTAAGTTCATAGCATTTGCCACGTTGCCTTAAATGTGGTTTTCAAGTCTTGTTCAAACAATGCCAAATCTATTTGTCACTTTGTCTTTGTCTTTGTCACTTTGTCTTTTTCACTTTGTCACTTTGTTGTTCACTTTGTCGCTTCGTTGCCTTGTTTTCTTTTTTTGGTTTGCAGTGGAAACTTTAGTAGTAAACGGAAAGATGACAAATAACTAGTGGATCGTTGATTTTTTTTCCTCAGTGATTGTAGTGCCTCTGGCATGACCGGTGAAATTCCAGCAAGCATTGCTTATCTCACCAAAATAAAATATCTGTAAGAAGTTACCGACTTCTACTTAAACCTTTCCACAAGAATGGTCCTAAAACCGGCAAAAGACTTTGTAAAAACAGTATTATGTCACCAGTTCTAGCTAAGGCCGACATCTACACAATAAATGTTGTTTCTGCCAGAACATTTTTTTATGGGCGGATTACGTCTGATGACATGACCCCTAAAGTGGCAACTTACAAAATTGGAAGATTCGTTAACTTTAGACCTGAATTTGGAGGGTAAAAGGTTTTTGGATTTGTGTTTCTTTACCAATTAAGTATAGTTAATGATCCGCAAACTACATAATTTTAAAATAATTAACTTGAAATTTCATAATAAAAACAGCAAGAAAACATGTACCATGTTGTTAGTGTATCTTGTTTGAGCATTTCTAAAAATATCCTAGAAAGCTGATTGCCTAAAACCATCTTTTGGATATGCCTCTTATGGTTCAAGTAACTTCGGAGGTAATTACCTACTATCAGGCGAGATTCCAGCAGAAATTGGCTATCTTTCTTCATTGGAGCATTTGTAATTCCTGAGTACCTCTAGCAACTTTTTATGCTAAATTTTGTTGTTTCCCTGTACCTCGGGCTTGAAATTGGTGTACAATGCAATCATAAGACGTCATTATGCTTTCATTTTTGTGTTCATTGTTGTGCATCGATATTTTGATCTACTTTACATTTTTATTCCATATTAGTATAGAAAATCCGTTGAGAGGGGCAAGAATTTCTACGAATTTGCGTCAAAAGATAGCACGACTTTTATCATCTACTCGTTGCTGGGCAGTTTGTCATCATCTTACATTTACTTTTTTGTAATGGCCTCCCAGAAATTTTTATTGACGATGATGTTTGTGTCAATTCAGTGAAAATAAACAAGTCCTTTCACCTACACTAAATGACACGTGTCGTTTATATGGTGTTTTCGCTACATTCCAGTCAAGTGGATTCGGCTAGCCTTACTGGTGTTATCCCATCAAGTATTGGCAACCTTACCGATTTGAAGCTCCTGTAAGTCTTTCAGTTCCTTTTTGATGCCTAAAGTCCAAATTGTATTTATTCCTTTTCGTCAAGATTACAATAGACGATTACGTTTGAAGCCGCAAAACTTTGACTTTCATAATAAGTAGTCGATTGACAATTTTAACTTTTTATCAAATACTACTCTGGAATTGAATCCTGTGTGAAGATATTAAAACACAAACCTAAGTGCTGAAACCATTCACTTGAAATAAATATTTCGCACTTGTTCTCACAAAAATCAACATTTTTGTCATCGCTTTTATATGATGCATTAGAAGCCATAAAAGAAAAACTATATGTTTGTACCTTATTTTGACATTATTATTAGCATGCGATTATGTCGTAAATTGAAAACTAAAGCCTATGACTGGAAATAAAAAACAATAGCAATGCTGCCTTTTGAGCCATTCAACCTACTTTTTGTGTTATTGATGCAGGGACCTATCCCAAAATTACTTCGTTGGAACCCTACCGTCTTCAATGAAAAACCTTATCAATATTGTCACACTGTAAGAAACATAGCCAGGGGAAGTCCAGTACTTCGCTTCAATGCTGGGCATCGAGGAACTACAAAAGATATGGTTGGCGGAATAATTTATGTATCTTGTCAAAATGCAAGAAACTCTCATAGAAAAAACATGTTCCATGACTAAATTCATATATTTGTACATTTGTAAAATTTTGAAATTTCCAACAACATTGGATAGCCCCATTTCCTTCCACCCAGAGGACTTTTATACGGCCCTAGGTCACGCCATTGTTTGCCTATGTAGCATTGACCTAATTTAGTGTAATACGTTTTAAAAAACGCATAAAAGTATAGATTAATTCCAAATAAATCTCTAGAAATAGTGCTAACTTTTAATTTTAACGGAAATATGTACCAACCTGGCGAAACTAACATTTTTTCGAAATCTGAAAACATATGACGAGGTGATAATCCGGCTGCCTTTTGAAGGTTTTATATATCATTGAGGGCTACTAGGAAAAAGTCCAGTCGACTGGTTTTATATGCTTCAAGTTGTGGGAAATGGACGCTTTTCCAAACCAAAATAGGAGAGAATGTGGCCAAAACGGCCATGTTTTTAGACATAATTTTTTTTTTTTTGAAATCGGTCAATTTATGCACTCGTAGTGGTCAAACTCTTGAATGGCAGGGATCCCAACCTGCAAACATTATTAGCTTATACCTTTTCTACTATTTGGCCTGATTAAAAGGTAAAAAAATGTTATTATTGTTTGCTGATTTTTTTACGAACATACATCATCCATTTATAAAATATTTTTCTAAGTTTTGATAAAGTTTTAAAGGCAAGATAATGGTTTAGGAATGGACCAAATACACCAGCCACAGGTGAAATACCCGAAATATTTGTTACCAAGAAATTAACTTTATTCTATGTTTCCTTGTCCGTTGTGTAGGCGCATAAATTTCAATAATTTTACGGGAACTTTGGATGAATTTCTCGGAATTTTTTCAAAAATTGAAACATTGTAAGTTTAGCCTTTCCCCTCCCTCTCCCACTCCCCTCAATCTGCCTCTCCCTCTCCCACTCCCTCTCCCTCTCCCTTTCCCTCTCATTCTCCCTCTCCCTCTCTCTCTCCCTCTCTGTCGACCTCCCCTCCCTCTCCCTCTCCCTCTCGGTTTGCCTCCCCCTCCCCCTCTTTTTATATCTACCCCATCCTCTCCCTTTTCCTCTCAATCCACCTCTCCCCCTCCTCTCGGTTTGCCTCTCCCTCCCCCTCTTCCTATGTCTACCTCTCCCTCATCCTCTGCCTGTTCCTCACACTCTGCCTCTTCCTCGCCCTCTCGATTTGCCTCTCCCTACCCCACTCTTTCTCCCTCTCAATCTGCCACTCCCTCTCCCTCTTATTCTGTCCCTCTCCTTCTCCCTCTCCCTATCCCTCTTCCTCACCCTCTCAATCTCCCTTTCCCTTCCCTTACCCACTCCCCTCAATCTGCCTCTTCCTCTCTCACTCCCTTTCCCTCTCAATCTGCCATTGCCATTGCCTCTCCCTCTCCCTTTCCCTCTCAGTCTGCCTCTCCCTCTCGCTCCCTCCAGCTCTTTCTTTCTACCTCATCTCCCTCTTTTAACTTTAAGAGAAAATCAACCAACATGCGCATTGGAGGAAAAATTCTAAAAAAGAAATAACAAGAAACCAAGAGAACCAAGGGAACCAAGGAACCAAGTGACCAAAAACGAAGAGAACCAAAAGGGGGGGGACCAAGGGTTGTTTATTACATGATTTTTTTGCTCAATTACAAGATAGCCAAGTGTGTGGAACAATATTTTATTTTGTAAACAAAGTGGAAAAGTTTAAAGAATGAAATGGCTATGATGTTTGGTGATGCATAAATGACAATCTGTGTAGTAACTCCTTAAAAACTACACGTTTTTTTTTTTTACCTCATGTCATGGGGCCATGATGTCAAGAAATTTTCGTTACTCACACATTGCTAGATTAAAAGGGGCACCATTGGTTTACCAAGTTTGATTTTTAGGGATTCTGAGGATCTCGGGGATTTGGGATGTTGGGATTTGGGGTTTTTGGGATTTGGAAAGAAAAGATTTTGTTCACTTTCCGTGTTTGAGAACACTGAAACGATAGAAACGAGGCATGGATGACAGTCACTGTCCTATATTGAGATTTTGGTTCTTTTCTTGAGTGAATTAGTTATTATTCATTTAAAATCACGATTATAAGGATTTATTGGGATAGTGTGTGATTTAAACAACTTTTTCGGAGATTGTTGTTATGCTCACTGTCTCCTACTTTAAAAATAAATACCCTCAGATAACTGCACATATGTTGTTTCCATTCTGGTACAGGAATTTGTCAGACAACAAATTCGATCCGGGAGAAATTCCATCAATAATGCAAAATTTCAACAGCTTAAAGACATTGTATGTTATATGCCTTCAAATTGTAAAACTCTCTTTGTTTTGGAACCAAAAAACATACAAGAATGCAAAAGTGTGTGAATCAACTAGAAAAGTTGGGTTTTGGCGCGATGTCATTATGTACCGCCTCAACGTTTTAGCATGATAGGAGTTAGAGGCAGCCAAAAGAGGATTATTCAACAGTTCGAACTTGAGATAGACGAAGATTGCACCACCATGATCATTGGTATGGTTAAGTTAAACCCCAGAGTTGGAAATTGACTGATCCGACTCAAAGCCGATGAAGTCCGTCCAAAATTGAACCAATAGCACTTCTTCGAGTAACTTTTGATTTTAATATAGGAAAAACATTTTTTTTGGTTCCACGTGTGTTGTGAAATGAGTTTTTTTTCATCGCAATATTGTTTTTCTGGTAAATGCTGACTAGCTATGCCAAGCAGTGTGACATTAAGTCTAAGGTTGTACAGCCGTTTAATTTTGCGTTTCATAGACGGCTAAAATCGTGGTCCTCACAAGTGCAAATTTGTGTATAATGACTTAGGCGATTAATTATTTTTTCATTGGTTAGACGACTGAAAATACAAAAAAGAAAGGTTTGTATGCACACAACGTGGGTTAACTTGGGTGAACTCGTAGACCAGATTTTCGCCACGTAAGATTTTTTGTCTTTATTGTTTGAAAATAAAGAGCTCTACAACTTTCCCAAGGGTGCGTGCCCGTGCTTATGTAAGGGTCTTTTTTGTGTCGCTTCCCTAAAAGTTGAATGCTGTATCGAAAAGATTGTCTACTCTACAAAGAAAGTGTTAAAACCGAAGTACAGTTTACGTCATTCTGAACATAGTTCTTCAGTTTGGCGTCTTCCTATTTTTGACCCACTACCACGTCATGCCAACTCATCTTCAAACTCAAACGTGAATCACATGGAGAGTGATTTGAGGCAAAGTGACGCCTAACGAACAAGTAGGATTTGAAGGCTACAACTTCGCCTCTTCTTGTGGGCAAAAGAAATGCATTTTTCTTTGTTCTATTATCTGACATGTCACAAAAAATTGGATTTTTTCTGTTAATACCCACAAAGATATTCAAAGGCTCAAAACGGACGGATTTACTAGTGACTCGAGAATTTTAGTTCATTTTGAAGTCGCCTCTTTCGGTGTTCATTAACGATTTTTTCTAAGAAAACTTGTTATCTGTTCGATTTCAAACCGATGTCATTGGCTTATTTGTCGAATTTTCATATCCATGTGTTAAGCTTTCCGAGTCTTTTTATTTTGTAAGAGGCGTAGAATTCAGCAATGGGGACGTACCAATTTGTGAGTGCCTAAAATATGGCAATGCGACCAGTTAAACAACCAATACAATATTGCTCAAATGTACTTTTCATCACCAATATGGCTTGTAACCACACACTACTTGAATTTCCGAATATTTGAAGTGTAGGATGTTCCTGGGAAAGTTAAAATAATAATTACGAATTGTGTTTGATCTTTGTGACGGGTACAGAGTGTTGAGTTCTCTTCAATTACAGGGTTCCATACCTGATTTTCTCGGCAACTGGTCTAGTTTAGAATTCTTGTAAGTGATTTTTTTGTTTTTTTTTCGCTTTTTTGAAAGGTTCCTGCTTTGACAAAAGCTCCTTTTCCTTAAACATGAAATCTCACTTGCATTCTTGGAAGTAATTCTTGCAAATACCATTGATGTTTTGAATTGTCAGGAAGCCATGCTATCGGAAAGTATACTTTCGAGTGACTACTGAAAAGGGATAGGTTTGTGCATCCTTAGGACTATTTGGGTTATTCAGGGTTTTATTTCAGGATTTTAGTCTGCCGTGACTAGGCAACAATCTTCAAATTATCCTGTTAATATCTCTCCACAGATCATAGGTTAAAGTAAACACAAGAACAGTTAGAACGAGTATAGAGGAATCCACACTTATTTGGCATCAGACAAAGAAACAATCGATGTTTGTTGCATACAATTATAAAAAATGTATTAATCTTAGATTGTCATGATATATTCATGATCTGGTCATGTCCCTATTCAGTACTGAAACTGCAATAAAGCCTATGTGTCCCAAACTTCCCTGCAAAACCCGGAACGTCAACTCTTATTGAAAACAACATTCAGATATTTCCCGTGTTGGAGGAATGTCCACTTCGGACTCCACACGTGTGTATCGCAGTAAATGCTGGTCCGCCAGTGTGCCGTTCATTGCCGTAAATTCGGTTTCAGGCGCTTGCTTGCACAATCGGCCGGGTAGCTCAGTTGGTAGAGCTAGTGTATGTCTAACACAAGGTCCCGGGTTCGATCCCCGGCTTGGCCATTTAACCAAAGTTTTCACTTTGGCGCCCATGCGATATGTAGAATATCGCCGATCCTCAACATCCCGTCCATAAAATTCGGCAAATATGGTGACTTTGTTAAATAAAGCTTACGAATGTTTCATAATATTGTTGTATTTCGTATAGACAATGTGAGGAAGTGGAATACCCTCGGCAATTTTTGAGAGACGGGTCACCAAAGGAAAATAGCTGCTTATTGTGATTGCGAAACACTATTGCAGCGTATACCTATTTTTCCTACTAAAAAACCTAGCAATTTATTTGTTAGAAATCGTCTTTAGAAACCTAAAATATCCATAAGTTATTGGAGTCGTTGTACGAAATTCCAAAATTCAAATCAAGAACTTAGACTTTTTTTCGTTGTTTGATCAAGCTTTTAGGATAAAATTGAAGAAAGATTTGGTGCAAATTCTTTGCAGTGCTGCAATTTTCGTAGAATTGTATCAATGATAAATAAAAACTGACATTTTTTATTTATTTTTGTGATTGTAGGGACCTGAGTTTCAACTCGTTAACCACCATTCCATCAAACATTGGTACTCTTGCCAATTTAACAGAATTGTGAGTCTGACATCCTAATTTTAAATGGACATATAACTGAAAGTACCAAGCCATGTTTGGAGGACCTACTACAAAAGTTCACTAGTAAGCATGTCAATTTTTTTGTTTTTATTTCTGTTTTTTTTCCTGTTAAGAGTGTTAAACAGTTAAGGTGGCATCATAGTTACTCAAAGAAACAATCGATATTTATGCCAGAGAATTATAGAAAAAAAATTAATCCAGATTGTCACAATATATCCATGATCTGGTCATGTCCCTATTCAGTACGGAAATGACTTCGTGTTCCAGGTTTCGCTTCAAAGCCCGGAACGCCAATTCTTATCCAAAAAAACGCTTAGTATGTTTCCCGTCTATAAAATTCGGTGAATGTGGTGACGCGAATACGGTGACTGTGTTAAATAAGGCTTAAGAAGTTTGTGTTACATTGTTTTTTTCATATATACAACGGGAACAAGTGGAACACCCTTGGCAAATTTTGAGACTTGTAAACAACAGAAAGTAGCTGCTTATTGTGATTTCAAAACGATGTTGCAACGTATGCGTGTTTTTTATACGAAAACCCCTGTGCTAAAAATCGACTTTAGAAACCTAAATTATCCATGTTATCATTGGACTCTATGTGAGAAATTCCAAAATCCAAGGCTTAAAAAAAATCTAAAATGGGATGAAATGAAATTATCAAAAAAAAAATTGAGGACCGACATGTTTGTTCACCAAGAGAACAGTTTTCAAACTCAGGGAGGATAGGAAAAGCTCGCCGACACAACAAAAAAAAGGAAAACAGAAATCCATTTTGCTTTCCCCCTAAATTTAGGTTGATTGATCCATTTTTTTTTTTTTTAAACAGAATTCATGACAAAAATAAGCCAAGAAATCCACAGTCGGCTAAATTTTTTGGAAACCAAATTTAATTTATGCAGGTAAAATATATGATCTCCAAAAAAAAGGAAGTAAAATAGAAAAATCTAAAGCAATTTGGCAAAGGCGCCATCTGATGCTGTGAAGACAAACTACAAATAAATAAAAACAAGTTCACAAATTCCATAATACCATAACCAAAAGCCGACTCTAGTGCTACAAATTTCGAAAAGCTTAAGAAAAACGTATATCTTATAACATTTCATCCACCAATTTAATATTTGCGCATGCAATATTAATCTTGTCATGATTGGGTTTTTTCTCGTTATGCTTGTTGATGTGCCTTTTGACTAATCAAAAGCTTTTAGTTTCAAACTTTTAAATTATAAATTCTGATGTCAAACTCCCAGTTGCCAGACGTACAAATATAAATTACAAATGCGAGGCATTGACTTGGAATGCGCTTGTTTTTTTACGGGATCCTAACTATGAAAAATCCAACATAACACATAGCTGATCCTTAGGGTTTTCTAGGGATTTTTACGGTTTTATTTAAGGTTTTTTTAGTCTGCCATGAGCAGTCGTCAGGTTTCAAATTAACCTGTGACCAAGTTTTCACAGACCAGAGGTTCAAATCATCGAGAACACGTCAAACAAGCCAAAATTCTCCAATGTTTGTTCATAATTTCTAACTTAATATTCCCAATTACTAAACACGTGAGGACAGACGTTGACTTAATTTGTGCTTGTCGTTTTACAGGAATCTAGCTGGGAACAGTATCACATCCGTTTACTCTCTGAGTACTCTGCAGAACTTGCAAAAATTGTAAGGGTGATTATATCTGTAAAAACTTGACTAGGTAGCAAGAAAGTTTTTGTTGATCTGCATCATCATTGTTTTTGTTATTTTCTAATTTATTTTTTCATTCTGAACATTTTGTTTAGCGTGCTACTGGCTAATTCCAGGGTAGATAAAATCATCGAGGGATTGTTACACTATCTGTACCAAGCTTCCTTAACATTGATAATCCCATCTTAACCTTAGAAATGTTCGTATTCATGTAAATGTAAGAAAAGTTAAAAAGCATTTTAATAACATATGAGCCGTGACATTCCTTAGCTGATCTTCAAAAGTCTCAAGTAATTGTAACAGAAAGCTTGAAATGGACATTTCGAACAAGCAAAGGGGTCAGTTTTTGAACTTATTGCTACATTCGCTAAAATTCAAAACAGATGCCTGCACAGAGATGTAGGTTGTTAGGTTGTTTTCGCACAAACAATGATTATGCAATGCAAATTTTCCCTCACACACGGTGGCATAGAGGTGGGTGTGTAATTTCTTTTTCACTTTTTCATCCTCATTTTCCTTTCTTGCTTTGTAATAGCTAACAATACATACGGCTGCTTTAGCCTGCAGAAGTTGTAACCACCAAGAAACCTAAAAATAAATAACCTGCAACTAACTATTCGGAAAACACAGCTATTTCTTCACTAAATCCATCTCGTCCTAAATTCATTGCTACCAAATTTCAAAAAATTTCCGAACAACTGTTTCACAATCTGCATTTCATTTTGCAAATGTGCACTGAAAATTGAAACATTTGAGTGCTACACGGGATCTGCAAGTAGGGTTATTTTTTGTTTTATATGTATACATATATATCTATATATAATATATACATTATATATGTATATATTTGTCTGTGTGTGTTTAGCGGCCACTAATTTTATAGATTGAGGACAAGTATATTGTATTTCGAGCAAAAATGGAGGGTATCCATCCAAAAAAAATTATCTTAGAGTTTTGGCCGAAAGTAAGGCGAAGGGGTTTTTGTCTCAACAAATAATGTTGCCAATTGTTCAAATAACATATGTGGTGATTTTTGAGAACCCGTTCATAAAAAATACTAGTCAATGTAACGGTATTAGCACTAGGGCTGAAAATGACCAAAACATCTAAAAAGCCAAAGATTTTTGGATACTCGCTTTCGCAAAATTTCCTTTTAATGGAGCTATTTCAACTTTCGGCCGGTAGTCACCGAATGAGATGCCTATGATTTTTCTTCAGTAAATGTAGATCTTAAAGAGAATTCGAATATGTTATTGAAATATTTTCTAAAGATGTTTTTTAGCAAAAATGCTTATAGAGGAAGAATCCATCTGTTAGAAGCACTCAATAACGATGGTTGCAAAAGACATGGACATGGCGCAAAAAAAAAAAAACCCAAACATAAAAAAGAAAAATATAAGTCTTCGAACACGTTAAGGAGGATACAGGTAGACTTTTCGCAAGCAATTAAATAGATGCGAAGCTACTTAGAAAATAACAGAAAGCTGTCCTAAATAGCAAATTTGGAATATTTGTGTTTGAATCTTCCAGATATTTGGCTGATAATTACCGATTTCGGTGACTCACTCGTCTCACTTGAAGAAACATTCTTACAAAATCGACTGAAAATTTTGAAAACTTAAGTCCTAACATGATTCTTAGATGCTAGCAAAAGTTAGGGTTGTGTATCGATAGCCATTTACCGATAATTGATATTTACCTTTTTTGACCTATCGATAACCGATATATCAGTTCTATATATTTGTAAGAAAAATATCACGATATTTTGCTGATATATCGGCTCAATATGCTATGCCTTCATACCCGTTCCTCAAAATATCTTTTAGTAGTTTTACCTGATAAATTTGTTATTGCAAAGAGGCAAATTCTTATAGACGTAAAAAATTAGATTTCTACTAACCAAAAGATGTAATGTTTTTGACATTCTCTCCATCTAAAAAATTGCTTATGGGTTTGGAGCAAACACTTCAAGCGGCTAGAAAGTAAAAACTTTATTTTCTAAACAATCATCTTTATTTATAATTTGCAGTATGGTCTGCTTATTAATAAGTTAAAACTTATTTTATACTTCACTGGTAAAATTTGGACTGGAGTCAAGAATCCTGTACTTTTGGTCTTTTAGGGTTCGACTTTTTTGTTCTTTAGTGCTGTGCAATGCGGATTGGAGTTTCGTACTTTACGAACCGGGTTGTGATACGTGACATGACATACTATACACATACACTAAAATACTATACAATCTATATTACTAGGGTATAGTACTAACATATATGTACAAATATATTGGCAATAAACATTTATTTGTCAGGTTCGATATGTTGGGCTCTCTTGCCATTCGATTACCGGTAATATCAATTATCAGAAATATTGCAATCTAAAATTTACCGACACACAACCCTAGCAAAAGCTCTCACATTCTCCACCTAAAGCTTACCTATAGGTAGCCCCGTTAAGTATTTGTGACCTATTTTGTAGACTAGGGTGTTTTTTGGGTCTAGGTTTTTCCATTTTTTACAGTTTTGTGGTGTTAGTTCATCACAATTGTATGCCTTTCGCAGGCAACTTCAACGAAATGGTTTGACTGGAGAATTTCCTGATTTCTCCAACTTCAAGCGGCTTACATATTTGTATATATCCATCGTTACCTTGTTTTTTTTTTTTTAAATTGATTAGAATATTTGACGTTACTAATTGCCACTACATCTGAAAAGTACCAAAAAAAAGGATTTGCTGAGTTTCATAATGTAAAGTAATGAGAAATTAAATGAAACTATCTATCATATGAAACTTTCATAAACCTAGTGTGACATATGCATTTATCTAAGTGTATGTGTGTATGTATGCATGTATGCACATGATCATTTAGATGTCTGCGTTTTCTGAAATCAATCGCATGTACCTCTTGAGCTAAGACGGAAACAACATTCAAATTGCCTGAATATAATTTTTGATTGTTGTTTCATAATTCATTTGGTTGATTTACATCATCATCGATATAATGCTATCTCCGTTTGAAGCTATTTCGATATGTTTTTACTATGGAAAAATTTTCATGAATATCTACAGGAAGTTGTGCTGGGTAAACTTTTCAGTAAAAATGTAAAAGGACTAGACTAGTCGAAAAAATAAACTTATAACCCAAGTTTATATTAGATAATAATCTTCGGGTTTGCAAATATTTATATTCTCCGTCCGTTGAATTAAGAAAAAATTGCACCCCTCTTTGTTATGCAGGGACATTAGTACGAATTTTTATACAGGAGCGAGTACAAACGGCATTCCTGACTACTTTGAAAGCTTCGCAAACTTAATTCTTTTGTAAGAGATTATTTGAGGACCTTGTGTCTACTTCTATTTTGTTGAACTCTAAACCAACTGTTATGTATGGATAAAGATTAACACTTCGGCAAATAAAGTGAGAAATAAATTACATTATGGTTGATCAACTACCAATAGTTTTTTCCACTAATAATGGTAGCAATAGAGAGGGCGAATATAGTACCAAACTTCGTATTTGACCCTGTTTCAAACACATGTTTCACCAGTGAATAGTTATTACTTTTGTCATTCTGTAAATAGCTTCTTATTCACGGTCGTTGTATTGTTTCACAAAATTCTCTTTTGTATTTTTTTTTTCAAAAAATATACGCGAAATATTAAAAAAAAAAAAATTACTGTTCCTCAATTTTGGATAAAGACGGCCTAAAATAAATTCATCCATTTATCTCAAGTTTAACTGTAAACCATATGGAAATTTAAAATTTATTTGGACTTTTACCCATCAGTCTGCGGCTCCCAGGAGATCATGATCTCTAACTCTATAAACATTAATCTGGCAAACCACCGATTGCGAACGCAAAATTGATTGTGGTTATTGTTTTTTTTGTATGATTCAACTGTGCGTCTCAAAATTTTGTATACAGAACATGATGTAGGGTAATAACCATGTCAAAAATTTAGGAAACACGTCATTTTGCTTTCATTTGGTTTTTTTTTTTTTGTGCTTCCATTTGTTTTTTTTTTCTTTTTTTATACAAAAATTGGTATCAGTAGTAAGTCTCAAATGTGTCAGGAATTGTTTGAAGTATATAGTATTTTGTTTTTTTTTCTTCGCGGTTTAAGTTTTTCTCTATCCTTTTCGGAACCGGATCTTCAATTTTTTTTTCTAAGTTCTCAAGTTGAGATTAAAAGAATTTTACTAAGCTACGATATGCATTGTTTGGATAAGGATACCACTACCTAGGTAAGGTTTGTTTGTCTCGTAGTTTGTGTTCGGTGGAAATCTGTCCCTTTTGTTAATGGTGAGCTATTTAGGCTGTCCTTGTGATATTTCTTGCTCACTGAGTGTTCGTCTTGCAGGGACATGAGCTATAACAACTTTGGTGGTTCTTTTCCAGTATTTCTGACTAGGTTAAAGGACCTTCGCACATTGTGAGTAAATACTCACTTTAGTTTCTCGTTTTATTTTAATTTTTAAAAACAGTATGCTTATTTTTGTTGAATGTTAAATTTCTATCCCATATTCAAGTCCAGCAGTGTATTAACACGAGATACCAAAGGTGATTGGACCATATCTGGAGGGTATTTGACCATTTCTAAAATAAGTTTTTACCTTGTGAATACTTAACCAATTTTAAGCATTTTTTTTGTAAACTATAGATACAACGATCCTTTTTAGGTTCTTGTGTCTTGTTTGTTCAATTAAAAGCAAATATCAAGCTTCTTAAAAACTTTGGAGGGCCTATCCACGGAGCCACACATGACCAGTTCCGGTCAATTGTAGGCAGTCTAATGTATGCCGTGACTGGCACCCATCTAAACATTGCAGTTGCTGTCAGCCAATTAAGTCAGTTTGTGTCAATCCCACCGCGAACCATCGCCTTCCAGTGAAGCGAGTCCTACGTTATCTCCAAAGAACTAAATCTCTTAAACTCAACTTTACCGAGTCCTCTTCTCTTGAACTCGTCGCTTTTGCGATGCAAACTCGGGGGGTTGACTTAGACTTTCACCATGCCACGACTGGCGTCCGATTCTCTCTGGGTCGCGGCTTTATATCTTCACCTCTGAGAAGCTAACCTACAGTTGCTTTGTCTTCCACAAAAGCAAAATATAAGGCTGCCACCCATGCCACCAATGAAACTACCTAGCTTCGATCATTGCTCTTCGTTTACAATTTTCTCTGGCCTCTACCACCCCGATTCTCTATGGCTCTCAAGGCGCGCTTGCTCTCAAAAGTAACCCGGTGCATCACCGTCTTGCCAAGAACGTTGATATTCGGTTTCATTTCACCTGCGAGGCAATCGCAGCTTGCTTTGTTACCTCCTGTTACTGTCGAAATTCTCTCTAGCTGGCAGATTTTTTGACCAAAGCTCTTCCCCGACCTCATTTTGAATCTCATTACTCCTCCACCAGCCTTCGCTTTTAACCATGAGGGAGGGTGTTGGACTTGATCTTTGTTAGAAGCTTAGCCCTTTAATCTTCGTCTCATTTTTTGGTTTTTTTATTAGTCTTTTCTTTAAATAATGTAAACTAGCATTCTGTAATTTTAGTATTCGTTATTTCAGCTATTCCTATTCTTTATTTGTCTTTTTCTAGCGAGTAGGCTTTAGCATCTAAAAAGTAGATTTTATTATTTTTGACCTTCGTCAAACAAAGATCTCTTGTCCTTACCCTTTCGGTTGAAGAGGCAAGTGACGTTTCCAAATCACGAAAGCTCCTTAGATTTCGAGTAGTCACTCTCGTGATGCTCTCTTTTGTTAATTAGTGCTGTCTTTTTGTAATCTTATTACTTCAATTCTAAATCAGACTCTCCTATCTTTCTTGTCTTTTATCTACCTGTTTCCCTACGTGCCTTTTGTCCATTGCCATGACGACTGGGGCAATATACCTCTCTCACACACTGTTCTCTCTTCTAAATTCATCATGCCCGAGACATGGTTCGTCACTACGTTGATAGATGTTGGCAAGGTTTAAGTGGTGCCTCGACATTCAAATTCTTCGTGTCCGATTGAAGCCCAGTCTTCGCATGAGCCACTTCAAATATGTTGAATCTCGCCTCTCGGGAATTGTGAGAGTGACTGGGGCGGTGACTTGGAAGCTCGTCGCTTCCGGTGTATGCTTTTCCTTTGGTAGTGGCCTCTTCTCGTGCCAACAACCCACGGGTGGCTTACCTTCCATAGAATCACATTTTTTTAAACATACGACGCAGTTTGCACCTGTGCATTGTCACAGTCAATTTAATAAAGGGCTGACCAGCCTAACAAAAAAAAATCAACAAAAAGAAAAGGAAAAAGAATGGTGCCAAAAAAAACAAACGAAATAAATGCTTTCAAAAGCTGAGAGGTCTCCCAATGCTTTGAGTGTAATATTTCCGTGGAATAACGTAAGGTTTCAATAAATGGCACTTTATTTTTGAATATTTTTTTATGTTCATGAATATTTGTTGTCACCGCAATCATGGACTCAATCAAAAAAAGTTGTATATATGTTAATAAAAAATGTACATTACACGTACCGTACTCACGTACATCCTCGCACATTAAACCTATAGGAAATTGCATAGGTTCCTACCCATTACGGAATAGAAGGTATCTGCTTGTGCTGAAATTTGACATTTTAAGGACTGCAATAGTCTTAAGAACACCCTGGCAGTTGATATATATTGTAATTTAGTTTATAAGTACATACACCATACCTCGTATAATTGCCCCGAAGGAATATGGTTTAATACAAAGAGACTTTTCGTGATACAGTATGCTACCCAAACCCACTAGGTCGCATGGTCAACAACTCTCGACCCTTATGATATAATATATATTATATATATACATATATGCTTCTTTAAAGATTATAATGTGTATGGTGATATTAATCTGCTGGTTGTAAACCCATTCATTTTGGAACAGCTTGTTGGTGTTCTTTTATTGCTTTTACATGCTCGCGTTATTACCAGGTAAGCTTCTTTGTTCGTAATGCAAATCAAAATATATAGACAGCGCTAAATTGTTTTTTTTGGGGTAACAGAATATGTGTTTCATGCAATTTGAGTGGAACAATTCCAGAGGAAATTGGGAACATGACGCAACTTCAGCAGTTGTAAGCATGAGATTTTAAATATAAACATTCATGTTAATTGATTTTGGGAATGACATACTTGTTTAGCAATTTCAGGTTGTCAATTGGTTGTTTGAATTTCACCGACATTTATGTTCAGCAAAGCTGGGGACCATCGGATGAACATGGATCAGTTTTTTGTAGACCATGGTAAAATGCCATTTGTGTTCTTTAGTTATTGGGGGCATTTTTTCTCTTCACTAACAATGTTAAAATTTGATCCTATCCTTCTACGAGACTAAGGTTTCATAAGACCCAAAACCCTTAGTCCCAAAAAAGGAAAAAAAGGAGACCCAAAATTCTCTTTTTTTTTCCTAAAAAAATGATTTGACGTTGGAACATAAACGAGAACCTCGGCTGTGAATTTTGTTTCAAACATTCCAGCCATCAAAATTTTAAGCTGTATATCTATTGACGATTTGACAGGAAACCAAAGTTTTTGGGTTTTAGTGATTTTTCAGCAAATAACCTCTCGGGCGAAATTCCAGAAAGCGTCGGCAAGCTTGTTAATTTGGAGGGTTTGTGAGTATGACGATCCTGAAATGTTTGCTAACATGCTCTTAGAGACCTGTGAATCACAGGTCAGTTTGTTTTTGTAACCAAGAAACAAGAAAAAGGGACAAAATTCTTGCTGTAGGGAAAATAAACAGGGCACAATTTGCTGGAGAAAGGGTGCTAAATCTTCCCCATGATTGTATGGGCAATTCAATGTAAATGACATTTAATATTAAGTGCACAGAGAGATGCTGGCACAATCCGTAGAAGTAATTTATCGTTTTTTAATACTAAGGATTTTTCTCACATAAGCTGAATGTTGTAGGAACTAATCTTGAATCCAACAGTTATAAATTTGTTCAAAATCTGAAAGACATGCTGGTATAACCATGCAATGAAATATAAGACTTCAAAGTTTTCCAGTGGCGTATTAAACGATCCACATTCTGTTTGGGCTCCAGTGTGTCTTATTTATGTTTTGCAACTTTTTCCAAATATGAATTTTGTGGTCAAGAATCGAACCAAAAAGATACAAATAAGAAAACAGAGACCAAAATTGTCCAAAGTTCAACAAGCATGGGGAAATAAGCCAACCCCAATGTTGTAGGAAACTACGGGTGATTATGTTTTGCCTTATTCCATATTCTTTTTCTACACTAATTTTGCCACTTTTCCAACTCTGGGAGAAATGTCTTAGAAAAATTCACTCCAACCAAATGAGCGGAACCATACCACAAAGCATAAGTAAGATGACGACTCTCAACGAATTGTAAGAATCGTACCCTGTTGCTGTTTATGCATGAAATATAACTCTCTGTATTGGATAGACCCTTTTTCAAGTTGGGGTTTGGGCATGTAGGCCCTCTTGCTTATTAGTTCGACTTATTATTTTGTTGGACATGTGCTCTCCAATATTTGTTATTCATCACGGTCAGTTAAGTTTATATTTTCCTGACTGTTTGCTCAAATGTCGATAAAACAAGTGGAGATGACCAACTGTGAAAGCAAACTGCTGATAAGATTGTTGCACAAAGCTTATGATCGTGTTTTTTTTTTTTTTTTTTTCATTTAACACTTGAAATTTTGTCCGTGGTGTCTTTTCTAGGAGGCTATATGACAATCAGTTCACAGGACACATTCCCACTACTCTTAGCCCAAGTTTACAATTCTTGTAAGTTGCACAATTTAAGAGCAATCGTGTTTTTGTGGTCAATGCAGGTTGATATGCATACATGTATACATTCTGTGCGTGCATATATGTACATGGATGTATATATGTATGTATAATTATATGTATATCTTTGCATCGTTTGATGACCGTGTGGTTCTTATGTACAAGTATTCATTCTAAGCATCGTTACTCCTGGTGCAGATTATATGTGAGGCCCACTCAATTGAAAGGTTAATGGTTAATTGTGAGTCCCACCTACGGAAATTAAAAAAATCCATTCTAGGAAACATCCCACACAACCTATTCATAAATTGTTGTTAAGAGTGAGAAATGGTGAAGTCATGAAAAAAAAGGGTTCAATGATGGTAACTCTCGACAATCAATTATACATCCTCTGGAAATTGTGTTAGTACAAAAAAATATATCTACAGAATGCGACAATCGCGGATGATTTTACGTTGCATGTGTTTTTTTTCTATACTAATGTGAACCATTCTAAAGAAGATGCTTTTCCGTTGACAACCGTTGTTGGAAGTTACAAATTTGAAGTAGATTTTTGATTGTTATTTTTTGGCCTTTTGAAAATACAGATGGTTGAATGGGAATAAATTTTCAGGAGAAATCCCGGAGGCACTTGGTTCTAGTTTACTTACTGAACTGTAAGGAACTCACCACAAACCCAATCAGTTTATAGAACCTATGAATATTAAAAAAACTCTTGTCAGCAAATTTACACAATTTCAGTACATAAAAAGGAATTCGAATGAGTGCGTATATACCATTGTTCCAATTAAGATGACACTAGCTTTTACCTCCACCACCTGCTGCCAAATTTTACCTGAAAATGAAAAGCAACAATTGGAGAATTGAGAGCAAGAAACAAAAAAAGACGGAAAAAGCTGATATATTAAATTGTTGTCCAATGTCCGTTGTGTCATGAGACACTTAAAGCCTTTATACTGTAAATGCGTAATAATTTATAGGGAGACGTGGCGACTTGCAGTCAACGCCTTCAATTAGTGTTATTACAGTGTACAGGGAAAACTACCTAATGCAATGAAAGACTTAAACAAACAAAATTGTGCCCCACCGAAAGAGCACTAAAAAAAGATTCATCGAAAAAAATTCTGAATAGATCCTTTGCGTGAGTTAATTCATTTCTTGCTAATCCCGGATTATCAGTAAACAAAATCTTCCCTATCCGGTCCTTTCGAGTTTTTTCGCTTCATTCATTGCTGTAACTTTCTTCTCTGCTTCAAATTTTGTTGTTTGAAGGTGCACACTCCAAGTAAGCACTTAAAAACATTTTCTTAGACTTAACATTCTCAACAACATCGCTACATGGTTTTACACCTATAATTGTTTTCTGACCTCATCGGTTATGGTGGATGTAGTTTTTGTTCTGATTGAAAAATAGATAGTTTTAAAATGATTGCCATGCAAGCTTGACCTAAAAAAAAATTATGGTCATCCTATTGCCCACCACATTTGTCCTGCTTAAACCAGTGGCATAGAAACCAAGGTATGAAAATATCAAGTTTATCTCTAATAACTATAAGACATTACCCTGATTACTGGAGTGAGTTTGGGTGGACAATTTAACATAAATGGGGGCAAAGCATTTGTCAACGGCATTTTATGTAATGGAAAGGCAACCATGCTGGCCTTGGTAAACCACATTAACTTAAGGTTGGGGTCTGAATTTCAAATTAGGATCAAATTTAATGTTCACTTTTTGTTCTGTCAAGTTTTGCGAACAATCTCACATCTAGGCAAGAAGAAAGAGTTTATGAGGCGCAAAGAAGTAGTATTGATTCACAGTTCGTGTCGTCCAGTCGACTCTCGGTGTCCAATAAGATCGGAAGACCTAAAAATTAATAATTGAACCTTCTCGTTTCTTAACGGAACAAAGTATACAGGCTAATAAATGGTAATTGATAAAGTGGGTTAAAATCTATCAAAAGAAAACATTTGTAGAGATAGCGGAGACATATCTTTGGATAATATTTTTCTATATGTTTTAGGCAAGGTAAAGGAGAATAATAGAAGCTCTCTTGTACTCAAAATGATCAATTAAAACTTTGCTGTAGAATATCAATAACAATAGTTGTCTTTGTCGTGTGGGAAAAATATATGTTCTGGTGGTTGTATGGTGGATTCCCTTCTTTTCATCAGGCATTCTACATCTAATTATGTCATTTTTTTCTTGTTTCAGTTATCTTCAAGACAACTTCCTCAACAATGTTATTCCAGACACTCTTTTTAGAAATGAGCAACTTACATATATGTAAGGCTCGACAAAAATTTTGTTTCAAACCTTGGCTTGTTTGTTTTTATCATTTTTAATATTATTTTTTTGTTTTTCCTCCTTTACCAAAAAGTCTAACTAAGTTCTATAACAGCTCGTTGTAAATGCTTACACGGGACATTTACCAGAAACAATTTGGTGTTCCCGGAAAAAAATCAGTTTTGAAAACCCGAATGTGAACTGAATTTAACAAAATATCAAAGATAAATAGGAAAATGGAGAATTGTTGTTATTTTCCTAAATCCAGTATACACGCTTGTTATTTTGTCATAGCTACACGAAGAAATCATAGGAAATTTTCTATACAAAAAAAAAAAAAATGAGAAAAGACAGACTGCTTAACATAGGGCATGTTCCAAAGCAGTTTCATTATTATATTCTTAAGTAACTTTCGACTACATAATCATCTTAAGCTGGACAGCTTTGGAACACTCTAATTTCAAGGGGATGATGTTTTTGTTCTCATTCAGGTGAAAATTTGTTGAGAGCACTGAATTGATAGATACAAATTCTAATCAAGTAACTCTTCTCTTATGACATTCGGTTACTCGTATAATTGTTAAAAAAAAAAAAAGCTGATGGTAAATCTGTAACAGGTCATCTCACCCTATTTGAAAAACGGTGATTGCTTGTTTTTGCTGTTTTTTTTGTATATATATGTACATACACACAAATGTACAACCACATATAACTATGTATATATACACATTATATGTATATATACATATATATATGAATTTATATGTATATATATAAATATATATATATGTGTGTATATATATACCCATACTGAGTATACTACTATACATATCTATATATATGCAAGAATATTTACTTATACAGGGATATATTTATGAACGTATATATATGTGTATTGATCTAATGACAATGAACCGTTTTTCAAACAACAATATTCACAAAGAGCACAAGTACTTTCTGTTATAAAAATCATAATCCAAATCAGATATAATTTAGATGAAAAAAAAGTCGAATATGATTTGATGCAATATTTTGGTTATAAATGTGCAACAATGTACCATAAGATTTTAATTGCATGTTTTTCTTATTTAGCCTGTTTCCATGTGGACCAGTTTTTTGTGACTAAAAATGATAAGCAACTGTTCCATACATGAATGCAGAGATTTGAGTCGGAACAATTTGCGTGGGACTTTGCCCGACAATGTCGGGAATGCGAATCAAATGATAATCTTGTAAGTTTAGGCTGAAAATTATACGAACCTGATATCAACTGACATGCTTGTTAACTTACGTTGAAAATAACCTGTACGTAATTATTATCAACATCTAAATATGACCATATGACTTGCAAAATAATTGTTGAATAAACATTTTCTACTCTGCCATATCTAGAGACTATGTATTGGTCCAAATCATGCTCATAAGAGCTTCAAAAAAATCTCACGGTGCTCAATTTTTAGGAGAAACTCAAAGTTCCTAAGAGAATTGTTATAGGCACAACATAACAAAAAAAATGGCCGCCATACCAAAACTGCAGAGAAGAGAAAATCGAGCAGCTCATACACCTCCAGGACTTGATGTTTTATCATTACATTTGCTATGCCTTTTAGTTCTTATTAGTTAATGACATAAAAGAAAAGAAGATAAGTTTGCCTGAAGTCAAATGAAACGGCACATATTTTGCGAAATATATGTAAAAACCTATGTTGACATATTTATATAAGCATCTCCTTTATGTCCTTTGCATGAAAATCTTCTTCGGACACTTTTTTAAACCTTTAAAGTATGCTTATCAAAAATGACCATGGTTTTTGCCATGTATTGACCACTCTAGGCGCAGGGAATTCGTCATTTTGTGCTCCGTTCTGTCAAAAAAATTGAAAGGTCTCTGGTTCGACAATTTTGGAATGGAGTCTTTTTTATTTCTGTTTGTATCTAAAGTTTGGAAAAAACTTAAGTTACCGTAAAAATCTTTTTGTGCCAGTCGTCTTTCCATAGAAGATCTTACAATTTTGTCTCGTTTAATAGTTTTTTGTATTTTGTTTAAATGAAAATCGTTATTTTTGTTGAAATAGCTTTTCTCGTAAGCTAGACGCATCTATCTTTCATTTAAAATCATGTTTCACTAAATTCGGATAAATTTATGTGCAGTCACCAAACATGCTTCCTCCAGGAGTTTTCTGGATGGTTTACACAAATGAGGAGCACAACTGCTGTTGGTTTAATTCTTTGTCGTACGTTTAGCTAATAGGCCAATTATACGTATGCTATTACTGACGACATTGGCTAGTGTTCAGCGTAATTTTATACAAAAATATACATTTCCCACAGTTTTTCTGTACGAGACTATAATTATTCTGCTGGTAATATCAGTTCCAAGACCTGTATAATTCCTCTGCATTGCATGCAACCCAAACGTCTTGTTGAAAATAAAATGTATAGGCGCTTATTTTGGGATAAATTTTCAAAAAAGGGCACTTTAACCAGCCACTTATCCGGCCCTCCGGAGGTTAGGATAGTTTCGAAATTAAGATTTTCTTTTTTTGGTTGGATTCTGGACTCTCAAATATCCTGGGATAATTTCTATTTCATCAATTTCGGAATTTTACATCGTTTATAGTGACCAGACTAAGATGAGCAAGGTTCTTCCGTCTTTCAAACAAATTATAGCTTTGGATGAAATTAAAAAAAAAAATCACTATATTTTTCCTTTAGTAGACAATATGCTTCCTTATCAACATCATTGAAGAGAAGCATTACAAATTTGGATTTTCCCGGTGAAAGTTGGAGGAAAAAATGACATAAGAATTATAGGCTTTTACTAGATTTGTTCCTCCTTAAATGAATCGAGAACATTTAAAACATTCTTATTATCAGTAGAACTTAAACGTTTTATGGCATTTGTATGCGTTGTTATAGTGCGCACAAGCTTCATTTTTGTATCCATGATTGGGCGCTCAATTCAGGAAGCTTTACGTAAATCTGCTCACAGCAAATTTAAAAATAAAACCTAATTTGAAAAAAATACCATTCTCCTTGTGTTTATGGGCGTTCAAAGTTGACATCAATTGATCTTTGTAAATAGTTTGTATTTAGCGTGGCTCAAAAAATTATTTATTAGTTTACGTTTTTGAAAACTACACTCAAATATCTCTTTGACCACATATAACACATGCATATATTTGACGTATGAGTACCTCTACATCCATTATGGAACAATTTTAAAATACTCTAAATTGGGTGTGTGGAGTAGGTGCTCTAGTGCTGTGGGCAAATAAAGAGTTTTACACAACTTTAAATGTTTTATTCTAAGTGCCCTGTTAAATATTTTTTGACAGTATGCAGTTTCTTCCCTGGGTGATGAACGTTCTCTCAAATACTTAATGTTTTTGAGCACCAAGCTGGTTTCCGACCATGAAATCATAAATCTAATTGGTGCTTTATTAGCAGATTACCATTTAGACTTGGTTTTTAGATACGCAACCACGGTGTTGTCAATATTGGGATCAAAACTTCAAGATATATGCAACTGAACAAATTGTGTTTTGGCCAATTGTGTTTGGACAATTATGCCACTACAACCTTTTTATATTATTCCGACTTTTCGGTAAAAAAAAAGCAATTCTAGTTTACACCGGCATCTTCTGGATGTTGTGTTTTTGTTTTTGCAGGCGGATAAGTGGTTGTGGGCTTGAGGGAGCAGTTCCTCCATCGCTTGCTAATCTCACCTTATTAGAGACGCTGTAAGTATCTTAGGGATAAGCAAGGGTCAGAGAAGGCAGCAAAAAAGGGGAAAGAGATACTAAGGGACCGAGGAGTTTTTTAGCTTGACTTATTTTTTGAAACTTGACTGGAAGCTGGTTCCGTTGTGGAAACACCCTTTCTATTTTACTTTCTTTGGTGCCCGCAGAGTCTGGGTGCAAGTTAAAGATAAAATATAAAATGGAAAGGGTAGAGTTATTTCCCTCACCACAATAGGGAACTGCTAAGGAAGCATAATTGTTGAAGCAAGTGGCGCCATAGTTTTGGAAAGGGTATTTTGAAGTTTGGGTGTTTTTTAGGGTGTTCATTTAGAGCTGATTGCCTTAAAGTTGGCATGTTAATAATGAATTTGAGAATGCCAATCCCTGCTGATTTCAATACAGTTTTCAATATATAACAAATTATGAATCTTTGTTATACGTTCTACGTTTATCCGTACATTGTATTTATCAGAGCTGCCAAATTTGCCTCTAGAAACCATCGATAGTCTTTTATTTGCTGTTTTTAAGGACTACTGGAAAAAATAGATCTGGTCTTCTAATTATATGACTGTACTTCATTCCTCTGCTGATTGCGATCTTACTGGGATGTAATCACAGGGACCTAAGTAATAATGCTTTCAGGAATATGCCGGCACTACATAATTTAACGGTGTTAAAAGAACTGTAAGTGCAGTTTTTTGCTTTAATAGAATTCGACACCATTGACAAAAGTTAAAATTACTTTCTTGCAAAATATGATCGGGTCATATGACTATCCAGATGGTTGAATTTCAAATGATACAAATAAAATATTCAATGGTTATCTTTGTTTTAGGTTTTGGCTTATGACAAATTTGTGCATGTAAATTGATATTTATTTCGTCTTTTTTATTCTAACGCATTTTTCTTTGAGATCAGTCGTTGATTATAGCTGAGCCATTCAAGAAAGCACTATCTCATAAATATTGCGGATATTGGATGTAGGAGCTTGTCGTCAAACTCTCTTGCACAAATACCGGCTTTACCGCAATCTGATCGACTAGAAAAACTGTAAGAGAATAACTTTATTTATTAAATGTGAGAGACTAATAAACTAGCAAAATAAATTTGTTTTCACAAGCAGAGTCAAAACTTGCAAATATGGTGAAAAGCAAACAGTATTGGCGAATCAGAAAAATATTTACAAATATTCTTGTTTGGAATGCTCGTTTTCAGATGAGTACTTTTTTGGAAACGTTTATAGGTATGGTAGATTCGTAACAATTTACGCTATTTCCATGTTCGAAATATAGTATAAATCAGGTGCATAAATCTGAAAGTATCTATTAAAGTACCGTCGTTTATTCTGTCCTGTTTTTAACTGGAATCTGACAACTTTTGCTAATTTATGTAATATTTTTTTGTGTCCTTTTTAATTCCATTTCTTATAAACTGTAACAGATTTCAGCATGTAAATGTAGCTTTTAGGACGCCAGTTTTGAAATTGCTTTGTTTTGAAAAAACGGGATATTGTGGGCATAAAAACAACGCAGGGATCTGAGTAGTAACCAGCTCAACCTCCTTGAGTTGCCAAAGCTACCGAAAGTATATAAAGACTCTTTAATCACGCTGTAAGTGACTCTGTTTTTACTCAACGCTGAAAAATAAGAAACTCGCATTTAATTTTTAAAGTGCTCGACGATGTCTTTTGTCTGCGTGCTAACATTCTAACTCCCTGCGAAAGATGTCAAGCAATGTGTGTCTTTGTGGTTTTCAAGTGTATTATAGTATCATGTCATCTGAAGTGTGAGAACAATTATGTAAAGTGTTTTGGATAGATGCCTGTAAAGGAATTTGTTGCGAGACAATTAAATTGTTCCTATTGGAAATCAGACACTTGTAAATAAATATATATATATGTATATATATGTATGTATATGTATATATATATACATATATATGTAAATTAATATATATATACATATATATATGTATATATACATAAGAATAAAAAACTGTACACTACGTCTCTATAAGGCATACCTAGATATATATATCTATATCTATAGTCTATATTTAGATATGCATGTGTGTGTATATTTTACATTTTGCATATATATGTATAGGTGCACATATATGTATATGCCTCCGCGTCCATTCTGAAAGCTGGATTTAAATAACCATAGGTTGAGATTTCTTGGTAAGTGTCAATGTTTTAAATCAAGACGTTTTAGAGAGTTAAATATAACAAGCAGCGACGTTTTCAAACATTTAGACCTTTAACACTCACCGACCTCAACTTAGTATTCAAGAATGTGGCCAGTTTGAATGTTGTAACTTTTAAGAACAAAAATAAAGAACACAAGCAAAATGGGAATTTTGAAAAAAACTGACTTCCTTCGGTACTGTTGCAATGGCAGTAATCTTGAAAGCAACCGAATTGAGGGAACTCTTTCGACACAATACTTGCAACCATATGCTCGACTTCAATCAGTGTATGTTCAATCTGTCCATCTTTGGCAGCCTTCTGTTGTTAGTGTGAGTGACTTTTTCAGTTGAAACCAGTGCCTTATCTTTTTAAGGGATATAACTACATTTTTTTCTCATCATTTGTAGTGGAATTGGAATTTTTTCCAACTTTTTATTTTCAAGCTATCTCAATTTTTCAAATAAAAAAATTAGCTAGTTTTTTATGTTTTACCATTCATGGAATGCTTGACATCTGTATGTATGATCAGTGTAATCATCTTTTTCAGATGTTAAAGTACAACCTGGAACCATACTTTGAGATTCAAACCTGGAAATTGGTGTTTACTAACCTGAGGCTTTGCCCAAACGGACATCATATGCCCAAGAAAACAAAAAAAAAACATGGAAAAAAAACTAGCATATAACTTTATGGCCTTGTTGTTGCCTATATACTGGTTTTGTGACGTTTGTAGGTTTCTGGGAAATAATGAGCTTACGGGATCTGTGCCTCCACTCGAAAGCTTAACCGCACAATTTATATCTCTAGCAAACAATAAGCTGGATCTCGTCACTCAGCGAACAGAAAACAGCTCACAAACAATCGAGTAAGTATATGAATGTCCAAACAATCGAGTAACTGAATGTCTTTAGTTATCTGGAGCGAGAAAGTAGCAGACGACTTAAGAGAGAGAGAAGAAAAGGAAGAGGAAGGAGAAAGGGGAGCTGGAGAGGGCAAAGGATGAGTGGAGGGGAAAAGGCGGGTGAAACAGGGAGGATGTTGAAAAACATAAAAAACGACAAAATTATGTCATTTTTTAAATGTTTCACCTTCGGCCAATTTTGAAACTCATTATCACTTTGGATTTGACTCATGGGTGTAATTTTTCATGCCTCGTAAACCGTCTTCAATATCATTTTAATTTTGAGCATTAGTCTGGTGGGTGGTTTCCTATGGGCTAGCATTTCAATGAAGGTTTAAACGTTATTTCTGTCAGATTATTTTTTGTACACAAGCTAACATATTGAACAACTTTGTACAATGATGCAGTCTTTCAGGAAATCCTCTTTGCTCTTCAAATGATACATCTTTATGTAAAGGAACTTATTCACCGAACCAATACAATGCAACCGGGATATGTCCAATTGTGTGTGATGATAGAAATTTACCCAACCCCTATATTTTTCAAAAAACTGGAAATTGCTCATGTTCAGGAATGCTAATTGTCAATCTTACAGCGTGGTCAACTCCTCTAGCCTTTGTTTCTAATGAAGCAATCCAAACAATACAAGGATGGGTGGCGAACAATTCACAGGTTGCTGAATCGCAGGTAAAAATGTACCATTGACAAAAATCGTTGTCAATTTTTGCATTCTTTTTATTTTTATGGTGGTGTAACCATAATTAAAGTATGTTTCTTTTTCAAGCACAAATGCTGTATTGACACGAATCATTATTTTGCATTCTTGTATTATTCTGTGATGTGCACATAATTTGAATATGTTGTTCCAATGTTCAGGGCTTAGATTGTTGAGTTCCCTAGTATTCCGATGTCTTAGCAATGGTAGAATGGACGCGATCACCGACTATATTTGTTTTTCTGATATCTTTGGACGGTGACGAAATTATTTTTTGTCTACCTCACAAGAAAAAACACGTAAAAGGGACTGTAGTTGTTCTGGTAGAAAGCAAGAGTCGAAAGGTCCAACTAATTGGAGAAAAACCATACCTGTCTTACAAGTATGTTGCAAGCTCAATGACAATTTTCCTTTTTGATTTTGTGGCATATTCACCACTAAAAGCCTATCATAAGCCATCACTTTTGTCACTTGATAAGGAACTTTGATGTATCCCTGGCTGGCTGGTGTCTTTAGTTTCAAATATTCTATTCAAAAATAAACAATGGACGTAATTGCTGACAAACAATTGTCATGTTTTTATCAAGTTAAGAGATCTCCCACAAGCTCAAATGTTGGTGATCACAACCTTATATGAAATTGTCAAATTTTTATCCTTAGCTTAGATTGAACATTTGGATATGTAGGGCTATACTATAAAAAAGTGATTTTATGAATATAGCATGAATTTTCAAAAATGTTTTTACTCTAAAAAACAAATAATGGCAGGCAAATGTCGCGTGGCTCGAAATTGATTGGACGGCTGGAATTGCATCGGCACAATATAACATCAAGGAACATCATGAAAGGACTAAAAGCAAAGAGGTCAAAGAACGACTTTTCTAGTTGTCGTATTGCATGTTTTTTGACAGGTCTTTTTCTTGGTGCAGGTACAAATCATTTCGGTGACTATCTTAAGTCTTCAAAGTAGACTACAGGCGGACATAAGAATATTCGGAAAAACCAGGAATGAGCCCAGTTCAGAAGTGCAAAAGAATCTTTTAGTCGTTTTTGAGCCTGGACTAAATGTTAAAACTGTTGGATATATACAGCCTATGATCTTTACATATGTACCACTATATATTCCTCGTAAGTGGCTTTTCGAGGACTCACTTCATAATTTGCTGATTTTTTTCCACTTGAACATGAACTCTACTGGGCAGTTTGAGTGTGTAGCAAAAAAAATACTATTAGGCTGTTTAGGGATTACAATTTGGAAATTTGGGATTATATCAATAAAAACAAGTTAAAAGAGCAACGGACTCCAATGCGAAAAGAACAGAAAATAATCGCAATCCGCTACCATTTCATAGTTCTCGTAGAACTCTGATATTGATCCATTTTTTTTTTTATCTGAGAAACAATAATACAAGTCATAAAAGGGCAAAATTGACCACCTTTGCATATCTAGTTTTTGGAAAAAAATGTAGGATATGTAATTGAGCTGAGGTTCAAACAAAATAACATGATTATAAGCGTTCTATTTTTTTTTCCAAATAGAAGAGTTGACTAGAAAATAAAACCACAAAATCGAATTCTAAACATTGTAGGACCATAAGCAAGACCAAAATAGAATTCAATGCCGGATAAATTATAATAAAAAAAAAATGGGAACTCGATAACCTAGGACAAACAAAATATAATAAAGCAACAAAACCGCATCGGAAATTTCCCCTGTTGCCGAATGACCATTGACCAGATTCTTTGTGTTTTTCTCCTTTTTTGTTTGATAAACGCAGCTCCAAGCCCTCCACCTCCAGGTACTCTTTTTCTCTCTCTCTCACTTTGTCTCTCTCCCTCTCCCCATCCCTCACCCTCTCCCTCTCCCTCTCCCTCTCCCTCTCTCCCTCTATCTTTTTCGTTCATCAAAAATACCGTCAAAAACACAAAATATGCTTTCATGACCATCCTACTTGGTAAAACTCATGAGCTTTTAAAGAAAAAAAAGGTATTCAGAAACTCACATGTTAAGCCATCTTGGGTAATGCCCTCATTCTGTGGGACTTTTGCAGAGCTTCAGCCACAGATTGTTTTAATTCATAAAAGTAAGGCTATGGAGCCTTGGGTTGTTGTAATCATCTGCGTTCTTGGACTTTTTGTTTTTCTCGGTTTAGCTTTTGCAATTCGTTTCTTTTCGAGAGGTACGTTTTCATCAACTCACTTTCGATTTTTCAAAATAGTACGTCCCATTTTTAGCTGTCATTTTCACATGGGTCACGTGGGGTTACAGTGGGAAATACCTCATTGATGTTGTTTAAGTGAAATTGATCGTTAATGTAGTCGCCATTTACTTATGACCCTTTGCTTTCTCCTTCTTCTTCCTTGACGCCAGTGTCTTCATTTCTTGATTTGACTTTGCGTTATTGTTTATGTCTGAGTAGCCAAACCTTCAAAATGATACTTGATTTCTTTTGTTAGAAATTGACATACTGTCGGATAACGTTAGATCCTTTGAGAAATGGTCACCCATTGGTGTTCGTTTGGCTGTTTGGGTTAATCTATTTGAATTTTACAATTTTAATCCCTAAAATCTAAAATCCAAGGAGCATTGGAAAGATTCCAATACCAAAAAACAAAACTGCCGAATTATTCTTTTTTCACTCTTCAAATAGAGGCTCAAAATTGGTCAATAATGACAAGAACGGTCTAAGAATACCTCCTTCGGCTCACAATTTTCAAAATCAGATATAATGTGTGCAAACAAAAAATATGATCTCCGAAAAAAAAACAAAAAAACTGAGTAATCTTAACCAAACATATTTGGTCATTTGACAATGAGAAGAGGGTCATGGACAGTCATGAACAATGACTGTGAAATAAAACTAAATTCAAAAAAATAAGTTTACAGATATCATAATAGTTTCAAACTCCCGCTCCCCCGTTTTCTTTTTTATTTTTCCGTAATGTAAAACTATATACACAATTACACTGCTAATTTTTTATCAAAAGTGGAAACCATTCTTGTTTGTTTGTTTACGAAGTTGGTCAATCATTCTTGGTCAATTATTCCCTTCCAAATCCAGGCCATCGTTCGTAAACCATTTTAGATTAACACTAGAGGCTGGATATGGACCAATTTGACCGGAAAACCAATAATTTTTGTTAAACTGAACGTGCCTCCTTTAATAAGTACGGAAATACGTACAAGAAAAATCAAAATTTTGGATCCACGTGTAGGTTTCTAAATTTACTTTCTGGCACAACTAGAACGGTTCTCGCTTCTAGTTTGAAAGGTATGCCATGCGATGAAAAACTAATTTTATGCTTAAAAAACTGTTTTACCGTTTGATAGTGGGAACTTTGAAGCTCCATAACTTTCTTATTGCTTAAGTTTTTTTTTTTTTTTTTTTTGTTGAATCATTTTGTTCTTCTACTGTTTGTCTGTCATAATGTGATTTTTTCTTCAATCCAGTTTCCTGTCCACGTATCAAAACGTTACTTAACTTTAGGTCATTTTGTAATGTATTTTTAGAAGGATCTGACTGCGTCCAGTTTTACGGAAAAACAGCAAAAATTTGTTCCACAATACTTTGACATGCCGTTACTAGGCATGTTTCTTTCTGTAAATTACTGAGTCGTTTAAAAGAAGGCAAACTGGACCAGTTTTGCAGATTGACTCGAAATTTTATGCCAAAAATTCCAATGCTGGTGTTTCCTTGATACTTATTTAGTTTTATGTGTTTCTTATTATCAGAGAAAACGCCGGAAGACTCTGAATTCGCGATCCGCATGAAGGCCCATTTTGTCCAAAATATAACTCTTGCAGAAATAAAACAGGCCACAGGAAATTTCGATGATGCCCATCTGCTTGGTGAAGGGGGATACGGATCGGTGTATAAGGGAGTCAGTCCTCAAGGGGAATTATGGGCTGTGAAAAGGGCAAAGACGGTTTCTATGAAGGGTCTCCGCGAGTTTGAACAGGAGGTAAGCGATCATCTCTCTTCATTACACCGTTAATCGTTATTAGTGTTAATCACACTAATTTGGTCGCGACTTTTTTTTACCAAAAATCACAAAATAGAGTTAATAACATTATTTAAGGACGTGGACTACAATTTGCCACGTCTCCTTGCACTAAATTAGTGTTGTTAATTCTAATTTCGCATTAACACTAATAAATCTTTAATGCTAAAAACGATGAGCGGTGTAGTTTTTCCATCCCTTTTAGGCATGTAATGGTGAGACAGTAGAAAAGAACAACTGATGTCAACATATACTTACCTGTGGAAAAACCTTCAACAAGCACGTGGTGGGTATTCAATGCTAAATGGAAATCTTTTCAATTCTCAAGAATAGGAAAATTGTTTTAAACTTTTACTGGTATTTCAGTTTGTACTTGAGTAAACAGTATAACATCTTGCACTGCTCTCCTTTTTTATTATCTATTTCAATATTGACTTTTTTTCACGATGATAGCTACTCTCGACTATGTTTTTAATGTAGCATGTCATATTTTGTGCATGCGTGGGAACTTTGGGGAATGTAGGAAAAGTGAGAATGTTGAGAAAAAAAAGAGGGAGAGGGAATTAGAGGGTGAGAAAGAGGTTTTTGAAAATGGAAAGCTTAAGAGAAAGGTGGAGAGGTGATGGGAAGAGGAAGATGAAGGAATGAGAAATGGACAGGTAGCGAAGTTTCGTGAAGAAAAAATGAAAGGTCGCCATTTTTTAGGGCACATATAAATGGATTTATAATTTCTAGCAGTATTTTTTTTAATTGGAGTGGATGACACTCATGCTCTTGTCCAGCTTAGACAACATGTAAATGCTCCATCGTTCTCTGAAATTTATTCTTGCATGCCCAAAAAGCAAACAGTTATTGTCGGAAAACAAGTGTGGAATTTTAGGATTGAGCTAAAGAAGCCTGATGACCAATGAATGGACAGGTCGACATCATCTCCCAGATGAGCCATGCGAACATTGTGAAGCTTCTAGGATTTTGTGACCAGAAAAATGAGCAAATTTTGGTTTATGAGTACATGGCCTTGGGGAGTTTGAGACCATTGATAAGAAGGCCTAAAGGTATGTCGCACATTGTTATTGAACTTGTAGGTTTTTTAACCCTAGGCCTGTTTTCCTCCAGATTTTTAAAGGATGGCAATTTTTTACAGTGTGGACATCTTTTATCCTTATAGTATCCTATAGGTATTTTTCCTTAGGTATTTCTACGTCCATCGAATAGATTTTATATGGCGTGAAGTTTATTAGCGGAACACCGATAATATGTAAACACCAAATTTTTGTTGAAAGTTATATTTGATACAATTTTTGGCCAATGATAGGGAAATCGCAATAGAATCACAAGCTTGTTTTTGTCACGTGTAGTATTTTGCGTCTTAGAAGATAGCAATACAATTTATTGCACCTTGACATGATTAAGATAAAGCCTCGTTTTTCATGCGGCCAAAGTATCAAAATAGTGAATTTTTTTGATGCGACTTAAACCACATGCTCCAGATTTGCCACTATGTTTCGTTTGGTTACAGTGCTTAGTTGGACTATTAAATCTTCGTCACTAAGGCTTCATAGTGACCACCTTAGTGATATCTCTCGCGTTCATTTAGCTAGTTTGGGCTAAATACTAGTCATTAGTTTCTAGTTTGGGTCCTATTCATATATTACATGACAAGACTTTATTTGTTGCCATGTTTAACCTAAAAGAGATTCTTCTTTTCCAATTACTCTTTTGAATCCCAAAAAAAAAATAACTTACGACAATCTTTTTCCATATCCGTCTCTTTTTTTGTTTGAAGAGGGTTATGGGACCCTAGTTGACTAATAAAAACCAGTGAGAACACATTCACCAAATTGACTCGTCATTTTGGGACTCTATCCAACCTCACGAACTTTCGTTTTTTAGTTTGGTACATATAGTTTTGTGGACCTGGTAAATGCTCGAAATTGAGAAAAAATATATATTTTTTATGCATACATCTTTACAGGCATAGGGTCAAAAATTCAGACTCAAGTCGTAGTGGTCAACAGAACCTTTTTCTTGTCGTTGATAGGTTTCAAGGGAACATTTGAAAGAGTAAATGATTTGTATTTGACTTGCAACTTAGAAGTAATCTTATAACTTTGTTACCTGGCAGTTTGTGAGTAACCATCCGTTCTGGTATAGAAGCCAAAAGTATAACTGTTACGCATGAAACCTGAAAGCTAATATTGAAATAAATGTATTACATTTATTTCCTCATAAATATGTTGTCGCACTAAGTTTACGGGTACGGTACAGTAGCTTGCAAAGTATCAAAGCTATCACGGACCTTCTTCAATACAAATGCACTATTCACACATTTTCCTTCATTATGATAGCTCTGTGCATTGTTCAATTGTCATCGGAGGCAATGTCACAAGGCCACTACTCACATCGTTGATTATTTGAGAAACTTGTTCCTGTTTTTCTTAAAACAAATTTTAATATAGCTTGTGACATTGTGGGGTTTCTTGACAGGTGACTCAGACTGGGAACCACTTACTTTTCTCCAGCGAGTGGAAATTGCCCGTGGAGCGGCTGAAGGTCTTCGCTACTTGCATATGTTTGCAAAACCAGCCGTTATTCACCGCGACATCAAATCTGACAACATATTGGTTGATGAAGATTTCAAAGTAAATCAAAAAAATTGAAACAAACCCCACATTCATTTTCAGAGCAGTATCGTAGTCAACGTTTTTAGGCATTTCTAGGGTTGTATAAGATTTGTTAGGTTTTTACCTCCTGTCTTTCCCTGTTGTCATTCTCTTTGACGAGAAGGCTAAAAGCACATTTCAAGTTTTCTAGACCCAATAAAAGTCCAACATTTATCAAAATTTCTCTAATGCGTCTCACATGTTTTTGTTTTCATCTTAAAAAAAAATTGTATTGTTAGGTCATCAGTGAAATCAAACTGTCTCGAGTCCACATCAAATCATGTGCACATTAAAAGGGCCATTACAGAGGCTCATATTCTACATAATTTTGTTTGCTCGTAACTCTTTTTGCCTAATTTTATTGTCTCCTAATATTTTGTTTCTCGAATGCGTCTCATATGTTTAAAAAAAATGTACTGGTAGGTAAATTAATTTATTAGTGAAATGAAACTGTTTGGGTCCACATCAAATCATGTGCACATAAAAGGGCCATTATAGAGGCTCGTTATTTACATAATTTTGTTAGCTGTTTGCGTAATTTTGTCGTCCCGTCCACACGAGTTGTAGTGATTAATGTGAACTTATTTCCGAACGCAACGACATCCTCCCATTAATCAATTTTATTTTCAGAAAGAAGAAACAAGAGAGGAGAGGAGGAGGAGCAGGATATAATTGCTTATGGAACCAAAGGATTCCAAAATGTCCTTGGGCTAAAAAAGAAAAAATTTGCCAATGTTCTCAACTTCAAACGCATGTGATAATTCTGCTTTTGAAGTCGGAGAGTCTTGCAATTTCTGGGCAAAACATTCGAGTTGTAGAACAAATTCTAAGTATTGTACTAATGTTCTTTGAATACGACAAATGAATGAAGTAATTGTTTCTTGTCATCATAGCACATAAGTACGCTTCCCTTAGGCATAGACTGTTCCTCTAACCAACGGACAATACATTGGAAAGCCCTAAACTATGTGAGTTTTATGACATGTAGTAGTGCCACAGTGGTGCTTATATTTTAACACGACGGTCAGTTCGTACCACGTAGTGTACTACAAAGTCGGTAGTTCGTACGAGGTACGTATTATACGATCGTACTTCTATTCTATGATTTGAGCTAGTCAGTTTTGTTGCTTGAACCTTCTTCTTATTGAGGTTTCCTAACGGAGATGTTAATCTTTACAGGCCAAGATTGCCGATTTTGGACTTTTGAAGGACATTCCCTCAGGGTCTCTGGAGGACCCCCTGACCACACGTGTGGCCGGAACTATGGGATACATAGATCCTGAGTACTATACGAATTTTGCTGTTACGGCGAAGAGTGACGTTTACAGGTGATATAGAGAGACGAAGGAAAGCGAGAGGAAAAAGGAGAGAGAAAACTTAAGAAAAGGAGAGAGAAACCGGAAAAAGAAATGAGTGTTATAAAAAATGAAATGGAAAAAAAAAAGAAAAGTGAGGTGAAAGAGAGGGAAGACAAAAAAACACGTGAGAAGAGAGAATCCAGGAATGCTTTGTGGATGGCGTGCCTTCTTTTTCTAATTTTCCCATTTGTGCATTTAAATCACAAGAGAGGATATAGACGGATATAAACTTCATCGAAGGGGAATTTTCTATTGGAGCATACTGTAATGTGTGACGGTGTCCTTTACCTTTACATTAAGGAAAGCACCGAAAAACACTTCATTTTTCTGGCGGGACATTTGATTTTTAGCGTCCCCACCCCGTAACACATTTAAATATGTTCCAAAGGAAATTTCCCTCCATAAGGTTCTTTCTTTATGTTTTTTCTAGGTTTTTTCTATTTCTTTAAAATAGTATTAAAAAAAAGAACCTGAAGGGAATGTTACTTTTATCATAGGTTGAATATGCGAGATAGTAACCCTGTACTATTTGCACATTGTACGTCCTGTAGTAAAACACGCACAAAACCGTATAGTACGTGTTTTCGAAAAACATTGGTTCAAAATTAGGGTGATGTCAATAGTAGAACCCATCATTTGGGCTCACTGATGCCTTTGATTCTTAATTTATTTATTTTTTTTTATTTTTTTGAAACGCGTGGCCTGAATTTTAAGTACCATGATGTCAATCAGGATGCCTCCAAAGATTTGGTTTTCTCGTTGCAATATAATACTATACACGTATAGAAAGTGCACTTTACATTTAACATTGTTCGGACACTAGGAACCGTATAATACAGCCACAAACTAAACCTTTTCTGTGTTCTAGCTCGGTTTTTTAAGTTTTAATGACAGAAATTCTCGGCTTGTGCAGTTTTGGAGTTGTCTTGTTTGAACTCATTACAGGTAGGGGAGCTTTAGTTCATGAAGAGGATCCTGAGGAATCTGGGATTCCCCTCACTACCTCGTTGCCAAACTGGGTGAGCTCTCCTTTTCTTCACCTCCCTCCACAAAGTGAAAATCTGCTCGTTTTTACCCATAATTTAGTTATTGTCCACCGTGCTTTGCTTGGATGGACAAATAGTATGGATGAAAAATATAACATTTGTTGTACAAACAAAATGGGTCTACCCGGCCCCTTCTATTGTTAGCTTCTAGAAATGATTCTCGACTACACTAATTTGTACAGATGCTTCAAAGTCGGCCATAATTGATACCAGATATTGTTATTGTAAATTACACCGCCCGTCATCATTAGATTTAGCGTATTATTAGCGTTGACACTTTAATAGAATCAACTACATTGATTAGGTTTTGTAGTGTGGCTCATTAAACAGTGCTGTTATCAATCATTGATGATTTTGGTCAAAAGAAAACTTCACTTGAATTAGAGTTGACTCTAAAAGCGACATCGGTTAACATGCGGAAACAATTGGAAACACTGTATATTGTGTCCTTGTACCGTAGGCGTAGGGCAACAATAATAACGTTTCGAATTGTTTCGCACATTAAACCTATGAACAGTGATGGCCAACGTAGTGCATTTGAAACATGCATGATCTTTCTTTCTGTATCATATGAGTTTATTTCTCCCTTTGATTTGTGAGAACCTCTGTAGTTGTTTTTTTCTGAGTTCCTATGGCATGTTTTTTTTTCCCAAATTGGTCAAAAATACCATGCAGATCCAACCCTACCTTGACGACGTCCAAGCTGTTGTTGACCCACGAATGACCACTTACAATGTGGAAGCCATGGATATGTTTGTTAAACTTGCCCAAGTATGCACAGAAAGGTTCTCAAAGTACCGTCCAAATATGGATGAAGTTGCTCGTCGACTTGGGCAGATAAAGAATCATCTGATGGGAATTAGTGAAAAGGTCGCTCCTATGCGTACTTCGAGTGATCTTTCACCTTATCATACCATCACACCTTACCTATCCTCGTCCACGAGCGACATTGGACTGGATCCTGTCTCAGAAGCCCGGGCGGGCCGATAGTTGAACAATAATTATGGGAGAAACAGAAAATTTGTGAAATTTTGAGCTATGTTCTAATGTGGCATTTGTGATACATTGCTCGATACATCAGATGAGATTGTTCTCCAGTCAATAGAGAAAGATTTTGTATACATGAATTTTTATGGTGTAATAACAGACAAAGTGAATGCAAGAACCTTGTTTCAAGTTCACCTTCTAACTTTCTAGAGCACTCAGTTTCCGCTAATTACGCTAAGATAGTGCACTTTAGTTTACACAAATGGTACATATGCACTTAGCTATTTTGTTATTGTACATATGCACCGAAAATGCATTCTTTTACCATATGTTTAAACATTTTTGCCGCTATATTCCGGACTAATACATAAGCAATCAAATAGATCTGTCTTTTAACAATAGTAAGGTTCTGCAAAAAAAACTTTCACATAGTCTTAGATTCTCTCGGGGACATTTGCTTCATTAGTGCTTCTTGAAGTCGCAAAGGACTTGTTTAAATTTAACAACAGGTCTAGTTTCTCAACTTTCCTTTAATTGTTAAAACCCTGACTGTTTTTTGGTTATGTTTTGAACCAAACTGTGATTATACAAGTTGGTGCTTGATAAAAGTTAACAATGTGAAAATTTCCCTTGTGCACTTGCAATGTTGTTATGTTTGGGGTCTGTTCCACAGAGTCTTTCACTCGATTTAAGCTATTGGTTGGTTTTGGCTTAATAATTGTCTGTTTAGGAAAATAAATTGTCAATATTGCGTAGTTAAGAATGCACAGCTTTTTGCGCGTATGAGCCATCAGTTATATTGCTTGGTTGGCTCCAAAATAAACTTGCCTAACTTTTCAAATTGTCATTTCAAAACAACGAGTAGATAGGTACAATTGAAGTGCGTTTTTTCTCGGTATGTTATTACCCGTTGTTGTCCAAGATCAGACTACAAGAAATCCACACCATTGTATGCATAATATAAAAATGTTGTCTTACAAACCCGTCGTATAAGACTCTTTTGTGTACCTTTAGGAATGACTTGAAGTACCAGCGCAAGTATTGCAGTTGAAAGAATTTACTGGTGAAGAAAACTGAAAAATAATAATTATAGAGTGTACCAAACTGGTATGGAAAGAAAGTATCTGTTCGTAAATCAAAAAAAAAAAAAAGAGAAAGAGATTTGAAAAGCATAGTCACTATTTCATCTGTAACCACTATTTCATGTGTGACACTACTTCATGTGTGACCACCATTTCATTTGTAACCACTATTTTATATGTTTGTCGAAATGAACTGCATGCAATCTGAGTTGTGGGAGTGAATTCAAGGTCTCCTCACGCTTTACAATGTAATAATTTTCTTCAAGCAAGTGGGATGGCGGAGGCCTTCGAAATTTGGCCAAGTACCGAAGCTTGTGGACGAGCCAGAGGAAGGCCTTCGAAATTTGGCTCAAAATGGGCACCACTAAGGATCCCATTTTATAAGAAAAAATGAGATCGAAAGTCCAAGAGGGAGGCCTTGAAAGGGCGAAGACAACCTCACCCCCGCCGCATGCGGGAGCCATGCCCCTAACAAACAAAATGGGATGGTGGGTATTGCCTTTAGGGGAATGAGGGAAGGGTTGTTGTGGTGTTTCGGAGGCTCCCTTCATGCTAAAGCGGGGCGTTGGAGGTCTCCTCCATACCCTCACCGTAGGTGGAGGCCATGCCCTTAACAAACGAAATGGGATGGTGGACAACACCTACGTTTGTCACGTTCACTTTGACAACTTACGATTAAACGAATTTTAATCGAACCGACAAAACCTACGCGACCCAATTTGACCAACCGACCAAAGGAAAAACTGCGAACCGACGGACGTCCAAAGTACACCGTGAATCGCTATTAGGGTTAATATTTTTTTCGTCACTTAAAGCATCTTTTCTCCGTACACATGTCCTATTTTTAATTTGAGACCGCCAATCGGAAGCTGGGAATCTTAACTTTCAATCGCAACCGTCAGATCCACAATCCGACATGTGTGTTCGGGGAAAAGATGTTAAAAGTGGCGAAAAAAGCATTGACGCTAATAACGATTGGCGGTGTACTTCCGTCGTCGTCAAATAAACATGACGTCCTACCAGCGCCGAACCTGCGCCGATGCCCCACCGATATCATATCGCCGGTGCTTAGTATCATTCCTTAAGTGTGTTCACTCAATAGGACCTCTTCCCACAAGTCGGAAGGGGAACCTTTTCTTGATTTTGTTGATTTAACAATTCCCTAAGTCAATCGAGTTGGTGGTTATTCCTCGCAAGGAGTCTTAAACGGTAGTAGATGCCTTCCTCCAAAGGGTATTAGCTCAATGCAAGGCCCAAATCGAGGTCTTAACGGATCAAGGTTCAAAATTTGGAAAGGAATTTGCTAACTTAATGGAGAAATGTTTGATTGACCATGGATTGACAAAAGGGATCATACCTAAGGCGATGGTTTGGCAAGCAATTGTGTACAAACCGTGGAAATGGCACTCGAGAAACATGCCCTCTTAGAAGATATGGGGCTATGGGATTTTCGCGTTCCTTAGATTGCCATGGATACTTGTTGATCGAACAAACTTCCCTTTTTAAACACAACTCATACGTTATCCAATTTGGACGCAATCCCATCTTGTAAGGGGCAGCATTCGCACAAGCTAAGATGACGCCGGAGATACATGCATATATATACATATATATACAAATACATACAGTGTTTCCCTTTATAAAATTTGTTGAAGCAAAACTCGTACGTCATCCAATTTGGACGCAATCCCATCTTGTAAGAAGATCTTAAAAGAGCGAAAGCCAGCAAAGACGCTTTATGCCATGGGTATGAGGTAGGAAAATAACACCTTCCATATACCCACGGTTCAGGTCATCTTCCACTTGGTATCTGTATTCCCTAAGGGAGTCCTAACCTAGGAGGGTGTCAACGGCAAGCGGGTGAACGAAAATTAGATCAACATGGCATTTTGTCATCTCAGGGGACTGGAGAACAACCCCTCCTTCCATATGACAATCGGACGTCATTGTCATCATCATTATGAAATCTTGTTGCCCGTAAAAAAGTCAACTCTTGCTTGAAAAAAAATATTATAATGTAAAGTGTGGAGACCTTGAATTCACTCTCACAACTCAAATTGCATCCACTTCCTTTCAACAAACATATAATAGTGGTTACAAATGAAATGGTGGTTACATATGAAGTAGTGTTACACATGAAATAGTGATTAAAAATGAAAAAGTGGTTACACATGAAATAGTGGTGTTGTGGAGTTGCTTAAGAATGTTGCAATCGAGATAGTTACAAAGCATTAGACTTATCTCTTCACTTGTGATTAATAATAATAATCAAACAATCGTTTTTATTTGTGCTTTCTTGTTCAAGCAAAAGGCACAAATGGAATAGTTACTGTGAATTTAACACACTGCCTTATAAAAGGTTGTTTAGGATTATTTAGGATTTTTTAGTAGCCTACATACAACATTACGCTTTGTCCAAAAAATAAACATTTGAAATAGAAATGATTGCTAAAGGTCTTTGGAAACACAAACAAATCTTTAAAATGTCAAAAACTAAACTAATTGTTTGCGGCACAAAGGTACTTATTGGTCACGACATGATAATGGTAACTTGTCATGTTGTTCCATCTTCCTTTTTATAATCGGAATGTCTCTTGTTTCATTTTGTTTTTCCATGGAAAGTGGCACAAGGCCTTATGTGCCCACTACTTGCACACACATACCATGGCTTTAAAAACATATGTACATATGCATGTAAATATATATAGTTTTTCCTTCTCCGAAAAGTTGTTGAAGCATTTTGTATGACTTATACTATGGCTTATGGTGGGCATGAAACTGCCATGTATACTACCGTAGGAGATCCAGAGCATGAGAGACCATTATTGCAGTTAGCAAAATTTGTATTCGAGTTCTGGTAGTAATTAAGGAGGAGATAAGCACACGAATATTTCCCGTTCACTTGGCACCTATAGGCACATAAGGCAAGTGGAAGAATAACCTGCGCAATTGAAATAAAGTAAAGAGAGAGAGAAAAACAGAGAGAGGGAGAAACAGAGAGAGTGAGAGAGACAGAGAGGTAAAGATAAAGAGAGGGATGTAGAGAGAGACGGAGAGAGAAATACAGCGATAGTGACATAGAGAGACAGAGAGAGAGAAAGAGAGAGAAAGAGAGGAGAGAGGAGAGGAGGGAAGGGGAGGGGTAGGGAAGGAGAGGGGAAATGAGGGCAGCGCGGGGGGAGAGAGTGAGACAGAGAGAGAGGAACAAAGGGAGAGTAGTTTGAGATCAAGTGACAGAGACAGATAGATAGAAATGGAGATAGAGAGAGGAGGGGAGAGGGAGAGAGAGAAGGTGAAGAGAGAGGAGAGAGCGAGAGGGAGTGAGAGAGAGAAATGGAGGGACAGTGACAGAGTGAAGGAAAGTGGGGGATGAGATTGAGAGAGAGGGGGCGAGAGGCGAGAACGACATATGGAGGAGAGAGTAAAAGAGAGAGAGAGAAAAAAAGGAGATGGAAAGCAAGAGAGAGAGAGCGAGAGATAGGGAGAGAGAGCAGGGGAGAGGTGGAGAGAGCTATGGAGAGAAGGAGAGAGGAAGAGCAAAAAATAGAGAGGAGCGGAAAATTGATGAAGAGAGAGAGGGGGAATGAGATAGAGAATTATGGGGGAAAGAGGGAGATATAAAGAAAGAGGACGGAGAGAGAGATGGAGAGAGTAAGAAAAGAGAGAGGGAGGGAGAGAAAGGTGGTGAAGAGAGGAAAAAAGAGGGAGAGAGAAAAGAGAAAAAAAGAGAGCAAGAAAGGAGAGAGAGCGTGATGGAGAGAGAGGTGGAGAGAAAGCCGGAGAGTGAGAGAAAAAGTGAGACAGAGGATAGAAAACGGGAGATAGAGGGAGAAAGAGAGATGGACATAGAGAGAGAGGTGGAGAGCGAGAGGGAGAGAGGAACAAAAAGAAGGGGAGAGAGAGAGAAAAGGGGGAGGGAGAGTAGTGTTACAGGACATTTAGCGTAGGATATTTTTTGTCGTGTTCGTACGTTTTCTTACGACGGTCAAATCTTGTTGACCGACTTGTCCGCACGTCTCACTTTTTGGTCCTGTCCGTACTTCCATACGTCGGTCCAATCAATTGTACTTTTTCGTTACATACGTCGGTCTAGTCCTTTACGTAGAAGTCTTTTGACCGTCGGTCCAGTCTTTTAGCCGACGGTCCAGTCTTTTGTCTTACATACATTTGTTAGAATCTAGACTAGGATTCCTTTGTTACAGCGCACCGTAGAGCACTTAGACTCCACAGTAATTAGCATTGTATATTTTGTATATAAGTGACTCTTCTCACTTAATGAAATCATCCCAAATACAAATCAATTCCTCTCTCAAATGCATTGATCTTTCTCTTGTGTACAATTTCATGGCTTCCGCCAATCCACCTCCAATAGGTTATGGGCCTAGCCATGCCACTTCTAATAGCATCCAAAAGTTTGTTGGCCAAAACTTTTATGATTGGTCATTTTCAGCCATGCATTTTTTCAAACACGAGAAGATTTGGGACCATTTTATAGGAATTTCAAAACCTCCTATCCTTTCCTCGACTGATACACCAGCAGAAAAAGCTACCAAAGAGTTGGCGATAGCTACATGGAAACAAAAGGATGAGGATGCGCACGCTCGTCTAGTGATATCACTTACTACCGAGCGCACTCGTCTTATTGCGGCGCCTCCTCTTCCGCCGAGGCTTGGAGTCGTCTACAAGCAGCTTACATTCAAACCGGATGGGCCGCTCGCCGAATTCAAAAACGAGCGTTTTTTAACTCCATGAAAAAGCCGTCGGAATCTATGCAGGATTGGATTAGCACAGTCGAATTGTCGGCCGGAAAGCTTCTGCCAATCCACCTCCAATAAGTAGGAGAGAGCGAGAGAGATAGAGCGGAATGGTGATAGAGAGAGCGGTGATGAGAGAGAGGGCGAGTGAGAGAAAAGAGAGATAAATGGGAAAAGTGGGATAAAGAGGGAGAGTGCGCGAGTGAGAAGGCGAGAGAAAGGAAGTGGAGTGTGTGAGAGAGAGAAAGCAAGAGAAAGAGAGGAGAGATATAATTAGAGAGGGAGAGAGAGATGAGAGAGTGGGAGAGAGAGGGCGAGTGAGAGTGACGGAGAGACGGGGAGAGAGAGAGAGAGGAGAGAGGATTTGGAAGAAGAGTGAGAGAGAGTGCGAGAGTTGAGAGAGGAAAGAGAGGGATGGAGAGTGGGATATGAAGAGACAGAGAAGAGGGCTCGTGAGCTTACTGGTTCGTCAATCGATGTTGTGATGTTGCACACTTCGGATTCGAATGGATGATGGTGAAATACAGTCGATTTTTTTCTTAATGTACAGTTCCCATTGAATAATGAACTTGGGAGAGTTATATCTGCAAAAAAAAAAAACCCACGATTCGTAGACATACTAAATTAGAGAGGGAGAGTGAGAGGAATAGGAAGAGTGGGAGGAATATGGACAGGGAGAGGGAGAGGGAGATGGAGAGAGAGATGGAGGGGAGAGAGAAAGATGGAGAGGGGAGGGAGAGGGAGTGAGAGAGGCAGAGGGGGAGGAAGAAGGAGAGTTACGAAAGAGGGGGAGTGTGAGAGAAAAAGGAAAGTGAGAAAGGAGAGGGAGAGAGCGGAAACCCTGAAAGGATTCAGGCTTAGGAAGAGTGGAAGAAAGAGAGAGAGGGAGAGAGATGTGGAGAAAGAGAAAGAGAGAGAAAGAGAGTTAGAGAGAGAGAGGGGAGGAAAGTGAGGGAGAAGGGAACGAAAGGCATCTGTCCCAGGAGGGGTAACATACGTGGAAACTGGGCATTGTGCGTATGAACTCAAGGAAGCTGTAAAACGACAAAAAAGAGGAACAGGTGTAAGGCGATTATTTGTATGCATAAACATGTGGATGTAATGCATATATGCATTATATATAAATTTATTTGGATGTTACCCCAAAATGACATTTTTGTTTACCAAATCAAAAATAAATACTTTGCGATTGAAATTTGAAAGTACCGTAGCATTCATTGCGGTCATTTTTTTCTGAATCTTTAAAAATATATCTTTAAATATCTCTAATGAGAGTCGTATCTCACAAAACACTATATACAAAAAACATACAACCACTAAATAAAAGCATAAACACTATGTACTGTATATACCCGTAGGAATTGAATAGCTGCAAAAAATACGACTTGTTTAACATCCATAAAAATAAACAAACAACTATATTATCAACGTCATTTCAATGTCATAAAAAAAATGTTAACAACATTGCATTCCTTTCAGCATAAACGCTATGTCATTATTTTTGAATCTTTTTACTGCATAGTTTTTAAATCGCATTTTGCACATTAAATAAAGATTTGAATAAATATCGAGGGACGATGAATATGAAAAGATGCAAAATTCTTATGAATGTTCGAACAAAAGTGCCACATTCCAAATTTCGAAATTCGGTCCGAATTTTCAATACTAGACGTTGCTTATAAACATTATTAGGAAACGCCAAATTTTTACATTTATTAAATTATTTATTACGTTTATTAAATTTTACATACATATTTTTATGAGTATGTTAACTACTATCACAATGGTATGACGTTATGGTCATTATGAAGTACTAACTGTGGTGACTATCTTATGACATCGAAGATAAGTTAAGAGAGAGAGGGAGAGAACACAAACACTTTCCTAAAAGAAATCATCAATGAATGTAAGGAAGAGGGGTAAGAGAGAGAGAGAGAGAGAGAGAGAGAGAACACAAACACTTTCCCAAAGGAAAAAGTCAACCAATGTACGGAGGGACGTACCATCTTTTTGCGTCAAAAGAGGAGTGGCCGACACCAATGGAGGGATGGCAATGGCAAGGAAGAGAAAGAAGGCGGAGGACATCATTTTCGCCATTTTCTTGTAAAAACGTTTTTTGCGAAAAAAAACGTTTTTACTCGTTTTGCCCCCTGCCAAGAAACGATTGCCTCCCATTGGTCCATTTTATTACCATCATTTGGCCGATCCTTTCTTGCTATTTGATTTTACATTTTTTTTTGTTTTTTCAAAGTGAATAATTTCAATAAAAATTTTATAAAAATACGAAATCTTTATTTTGTGGTGCTGTCAGCGTGCATTCAGAGGGAGAGGGAGAGGGAGAGGAGGAGGGGAGGGAGAGGGATTTTTTTCTACATTTTTTGTTTTTTCGAAGTGAACTTATTGAGTTTAATTTGCTAAAATTAAATCGTTGTTTTGTGGTCCATGTCACCATGCATTTAGAGGGGAGAGAGAGAGAGGGAGAGGAAGAGAAGGGGAGATGGGGAGGGAGAGCGAGAGGGAAGAGAAGAGGGAGAAGAAAAAGGTGAGTGATTCCAAGGTTTAAGGCTCAAAATTCCTTTTTTTTACCATCCTTTCTTGCCATTTGTTTTTACATTTTTTTTGTTTTTTCAAAGTGAACGGTTTGAGTCAATCATCCAGCTGCCACGTGGCTTTCAAACCATCTCTCTTCCACAATATGCCACGTGGCAACACCTCCAATTCCTATTCATTCCACCGTCCGATTTTGAATTCTCGACGCAAACGCCCCTTCTATCCAGTACTTGGGGAGTCTCCTCCGACTGTCATCAAGAGGACACTTTGCGCTTACTGAACGCGTGTATTAGTCCACTTGTAAAATCAGACTTGATCCACGACGGATGTGAAGTTATAAACTTACATGTGGCAAATGGCATGTACCTTCTAACGTCAAAGCCACCCTGTTCGACCACAAAATCTTGTAAGACATCCTGTCACGCCTCCGCTGGTACAACGATAATGCATGAACGTACAAATGGTACATTCATGGACATTTGTACAAATTTTCATTTTGCAACGGTTTTGGTGACCGTTGGTACAACGACAAATACATTAATACAACGACGTACAGATTGTACATTAGCGTGACGCTACTAGATATTTTAATCTGCATCCGCCCGTACAGATATGCAGTTGCGATATTTTCCTTTTCAAAACTTTTGTTCTTGGGTGGCTTAATAGGATCCTACGTGGTGCTAATCGAAATCTAACACGTAAGCAATTTTTGCTTCACTTGCACGACCTGATGGAAAGGTGTTACAAATATTACTGCCATTAAACGTGACCGTACGATTACTGGGAACGCCTTATATGAATCAAATAAGTATTACTTTGTTGTCGGTTAGGTTTTGCGGCGTCTACTTTTAAGTCACGTAACAAAAATCACGTCGTACGTGGCGTATCAGACAATTTGTCTTTTTCGCTAAAATAACATATTATGTAAAAATATAAAATATTAAATTTAAAAAATACTATATAGCGCGATAATTTATGTTGGTCTCGGAACGATATATCGAGGATTCTGCTCGATCGATATTTGATATATCGAATATCGAAATTATCGCGATATGAATTTCCCGATACCTAACACTACAAATCAGAGGTCGCAAGCGGTCAACCGAAACCGTGACTGACCATTAACCAACCGCCCGCGCCGGATCCGGAACGGATTCGGTTGCCAAATTTTGGGGGTCGGGCGGTTACGGTCAGTTGATTCACCAGGAAAAAAAAGCAGTCGGCTACGGTCGGTCAACCAAAAAACCAAAAAAAATGAAAATTTTGTATTGTCCCTATTATCCAACATTCTTGTATTTGTACTATTTGGAATCGTGGAAGTACGTGACATAATGATTAACGTCGCAAATCTGACACGGTACTGTAGTAACGCTTTACATTTCGCAAATCATAGGGAACGCGACAAAACGTCGCAAATCTGACACGGTAGTACACTATTCATTTCGCGAATTTTAGGCAACGCGACAAGGCGTCGCAAATCTGACACGGTACACCGTCAATCGATATTAGAGTAAAGGAATAAATACCGTAAAAAAAAAATAGTAATTGGCATTTTTTTTTTTTAAATATATATACTAATTAATCCCTAACTGTAATTTGGGTTGTCCTGAATAATAAATGCCCGCCTTTTCGATGTCTACAGTAATATGTGTATTCGTACAAAATCTGACAATTCGTACGTCGTCGCGCTATTCGACGAACTAACATATGAGAACATGATTTTTTTCGACGAGTTTACATCTCTTTCTTCCAGCGCACATTCCCATGTGTGCGCAATAATGTTAAGTGTCTTTTTATGCCTTTTTAATTCAAAAAGTACCATTTCGTACGGAAATATCATGTCCGTATGCGACACTATTTCCATTGCAGTGTACTTCGATTGTTAACGCTAATTGAAAAAAAAACTTAATTAGAATAATGGACAAAAATATAATTATGGATTGTATTTCGGGTTTATTTTTTTTGAAAAAATGGCACCGAATTGGCGTTATATACTCTAATAGCGATTGACGGTGTAGTACACTATTCATTTTGTAAATCTTAGGCAACACGACAAATCGTAATTATTGGCTTATTCATACGTCGTACATTATTGCAAAGTGCTAATTACGCATTTTATACCGTGTTTCCACAAATATATCATATTATTATGTCAATGTCATGCGGCGTGTAGTAATAATTGGTTAATAAATCAGTGAAAATCAAGCTATTACGTCAATTTCCCACGACTAGTCTTGATTATTAATGTGCTCACATGTGTCAAACAATAAATCGGTAAATTGAATTGCAATTTAAATTAGAGAAACTCGACCACAATTCAAACAAAACTTAGTCATACACTAAAATGGAGAATAACATCCTCGCTTCCCTTAAAACTACAACCCAAAACAACTTCAAAAATCAAAAAATGGTGAAATTGCTCAATATTACCTAGTGAAAGAAAGCAGGGCTACTTCAAATTGTTGGAAAAAAATTGAGCATGTTTATGAAGTTAGAACATCAAACAAACACATGGTAAAAGGGGTAGGTTTTGTGGCTTGTACTACATGTTTCGTAGTTTATCAGTACAAGTCAGCAAACGGTACTTCAACAATCAATACTCACACGTGTTTAGATTCGCCCAACATGAATAATTCAAGAGGACTTCTGCGTAAGTTTCTTTCAAAAACGAAGGCGAAAACGAATGACCAAAAAAAAATTGCGAAAATGGTGGCGTTGATGTGTTGTGAGGACCTTCGACCATTTTCGATAATCGATGGTCCAGGTATGATTTACTTTAAATTATATTTAAGTTGGCTTGAGTGTAAATGTCATTATAACTTGTTTTGTTAATAAATTTATAAATTTGAGTTTAGTTTGTCATGATATTGTTTATTATTTGTCTTTCCATCAAAAAAAAAATCATTTAGGTAGAAACCTTCTTTATTAATCATGGTTATTAATTGTATGATAATTTTTTCCCCAGGTTTTCAAGCATTTTGTCAAGCATTGTTTGATGTTGGTGTTTCGTCCAACAAAAGTGTTGACATCGACCAACTACTCCCGTCCATCAATAGTGTAAAAAACTACATTATATCTTCTGCGAAAGATATTCGTAGTTTGATCATCCCAAAACTTAGAGAAAATATTGATAACAATATTTTTGTCGCATTCACGACCGATCTCTGGAGCGAGACAATAAAAAACACCTCATTCATGTCAGTAACCGCTCATTTTATCGACAAAGAATTTGAACTTTATGCACGGACGCTTCAAATCGATTTTTTTTCGGAGGACAAACACACTGCGGAAAATGTTTTAACGGCTTTCAAAAATTGTTTGACCAATTTTGAAATGTCCAATTTTTATCGCTGCGTTGTCGTGACTGATAGTGGCTCTAACATGTGTGCGACTGAAGGTCTACTGAGTATGTTTACTTGGATACCTTGCGCGGACTATAAAATTGCAACAATTGTGACAACGATCTTGAATAAGAGCGAAACTTCCAAAAAAGGCAAATACAATGTGGAAGTTCTTGATTTTTTTGATCTAATTGACGCGTGTAAATCATTGGTCACGTTTTTCAAAGAGAGTAATTTACAAAATCTTTTGAAAAACAGTTTAAAACAAGAAAACGCAACGCGGTGGAATTCTTTGCTCCGAATGCTTAAGAGTATTTCCGATGCATTCAATGAGATAGAACCAATCGCTCAAGCAAAAAATAAATTGATACTTTTTGCTTGTATCGATAAGACTCACCTTACCGAACTTATACGATTTTTGGAAAGGTTCCAAGAAGCGAACCTAAAATTGGAAAAATTCAAACAACCAACTTTACATTTTGTTTTGTTTGAACTATCGTCTCTCTATAACCATTATAAGATAAGAAAAACATCTTACAATGACGGTGAAAAAGAATGCCCCGCCGATTCTCTGAACTTGCAAAAATTGAAACAACTTTTTGTGAAATTTGCACTACCCAAGTGGGGCCTTCAAGAGTATCATATTGTCGCGGCTCTCTTAGATCCCCGACAAAAATAAAAGCTTGAAAAAATTGGGGTATCGAAAACCGAAATTAAAAGCGCAAGGGTCAAACTTCGTGAACTCGCAAACGACCTCAGTGATGACGTTGATTTCGGTAGTCCTCAACGTATCACAAAAAAACGAACAACATCGCAAAGTAAAGACGGTTTCCACGATTTTTTTGGTGAGAGCGATCAGGAAAATGAGGTTCTTATTACCACCAACAAAAAAACGCTCGTTAACGACGAAATGAAACGTTTTTTTGGTTTAAAATTAACCAACGACGAAAGATTGGACTTTAACATACTTGAATGGTGGAAAAAAAAAATCAAATGTACGTGCGAAAAATGGAGGATTTCCTATTCTAGCCCGTGTTGCTATATCTATTCTAGCTATTCCGGCTTCTAGCTCCATGTCCGAATGCAATTTTTTGGATGTCGCGAACACGATAACAAAGAAGAGGAGCTCACTAGCTGCTTCAATTGCCAGTGATCTTTTGTGTGTTAGATCCAACCGAGATCTTTTAAATGCATAGTTTTTTATTTTGTTTTGTTTTCTGATTATTATCATTTTTTTAGTATTAGTTATCATGTTTTTTTTTCCTTTTAAATTTTTGTTGTATTTCACTATTTTTGAGAATATATATTTGAGAATTTGGGTAAAAAAACAGGGTACCGCAATTAGAGTCATTGACGCTAATAGTGATCCACGGTGTACTTGTGCCTACCAAAGGCCTACCATAAAACGCCTACTTTTGAACTATGGTTCAAAGTTGGACAGTTTTTTCGTGCGCAAACAATGAGATAGCCGTTCGGATGTTGTTTTTGCTTTGTCAGCTTTTGGGTTTACCGTTAGCCTGTTTAAAAGAAAGACGCAACCTTAACCCTACGGAACTGTGTTATTCATGTATCGGCCCACTGACTTTTTGCAGTTTTCACCACTAGAATTTCGCACTAAATATCTGAATCAATAACGCACGAAATTACCGCACTATATTTTCGCCCCTATTTGGCATTTTTGTACTATTTTGAACTTGTACTGTATCGATCGAGCAGAATCCTCGATATATTTTACCAAGACCAACATAAACCATGGCGATATATAATATTTCATAAATTTAATATTTCATATAATATGTTATTTTAGTAGTGTTGGGTATCGGGTGAAATCATATCGCGATAATTTCGATATTCGATATATCAAATATCAATCGGTTAGGGTCCTCGATATATCGTACTGGGACCAACATAAATTATCGCGATATATATCGCAAAAAATGGGTGTCCGTACAGATCCAGTACGGAAAATAGTACGGAATTTTGTACGGAAAATCGTACGGACCCCCCCCCCCCCCCCCCCCCCCCCCCCCCCCCCCCGCCGCCCCCGGCGGGGGGGGGGGGGGGGGGGGTTTAAAAAAAAAAAAAAAAAAAAAAAAAAAACGGCTACGGTCGGTCAACCAAAAAACCAAAAAAAATGAAAATTTTGTATTGTCCCTATTATCCAACATTCTTGTATTTGTACTATTTGGAATCGTGGAAGTACGTGACATAATGATTAACGTCGCAAATCTGACACGGTACTGTAGTAACGCTTTACATTTCGCAAATCATAGGGAACGCGACAAAACGTCGCAAATCTGACACGGTAGTACACTATTCATTTCGCGAATTTTAGGCAACGCGACAAGGCGTCGCAAATCTGACACGGTACACCGTCAATCGATATTAGAGTAAAGGAATAAATACCGTAAAAAAAAAATAGTAATTGGCATTTTTTTTTTTTAAATATATATACTAATTAATCCCTAACTGTAATTTGGGTTGTCCTGAATAATAAATGCCCGCCTTTTCGATGTCTACAGTAATATGTGTATTCGTACAAAATCTGACAATTCGTACGTCGTCGCGCTATTCGACGAACTAACATATGAGAACATGATTTTTTTCGACGAGTTTACATCTCTTTCTTCCAGCGCACATTCCCATGTGTGCGCAATAATGTTAAGTGTCTTTTTATGCCTTTTTAATTCAAAAAGTACCATTTCGTACGGAAATATCATGTCCGTATGCGACACTATTTCCATTGCAGTGTACTTCGATTGTTAACGCTAATTGAAAAAAAAACTTAATTAGAATAATGGACAAAAATATAATTATGGATTGTATTTCGGGTTTATTTTTTTTGAAAAAATGGCACCGAATTGGCGTTATATACTCTAATAGCGATTGACGGTGTAGTACACTATTCATTTTGTAAATCTTAGGCAACACGACAAATCGTAATTATTGGCTTATTCATACGTCGTACATTATTGCAAAGTGCTAATTACGCATTTTATACCGTGTTTCCACAAATATATCATATTATTATGTCAATGTCATGCGGCGTGTAGTAATAATTGGTTAATAAATCAGTGAAAATCAAGCTATTACGTCAATTTCCCACGACTAGTCTTGATTATTAATGTGCTCACATGTGTCAAACAATAAATCGGTAAATTGAATTGCAATTTAAATTAGAGAAACTCGACCACAATTCAAACAAAACTTAGTCATACACTAAAATGGAGAATAACATCCTCGCTTCCCTTAAAACTACAACCCAAAACAACTTCAAAAATCAAAAAATGGTGAAATTGCTCAATATTACCTAGTGAAAGAAAGCAGGGCTACTTCAAATTGTTGGAAAAAAATTGAGCATGTTTATGAAGTTAGAACATCAAACAAACACATGGTAAAAGGGGTAGGTTTTGTGGCTTGTACTACATGTTTCGTAGTTTATCAGTACAAGTCAGCAAACGGTACTTCAACAATCAATACTCACACGTGTTTAGATTCGCCCAACATGAATAATTCAAGAGGACTTCTGCGTAAGTTTCTTTCAAAAACGAAGGCGAAAACGAATGACCAAAAAAAAATTGCGAAAATGGTGGCGTTGATGTGTTGTGAGGACCTTCGACCATTTTCGATAATCGATGGTCCAGGTATGATTTACTTTAAATTATATTTAAGTTGGCTTGAGTGTAAATGTCATTATAACTTGTTTTGTTAATAAATTTATAAATTTGAGTTTAGTTTGTCATGATATTGTTTATTATTTGTCTTTCCATCAAAAAAAAAATCATTTAGGTAGAAACCTTCTTTATTAATCATGGTTATTAATTGTATGATAATTTTTTCCCCAGGTTTTCAAGCATTTTGTCAAGCATTGTTTGATGTTGGTGTTTCGTCCAACAAAAGTGTTGACATCGACCAACTACTCCCGTCCATCAATAGTGTAAAAAACTACATTATATCTTTTGCGAAAGATATTTGTAGTTTGATCATCCCAAAACTTAGAGAAAATATTGATAACAATATTTTTTTCGCATTCACGACCGATTTCTGGACCGTGACAATAAAAAGAACCTCATTCATGTCAGTAACCGCTCATTTTATTGACAAAGAATTTAAACTTTATGCACGGACGCTTCAAGTCGATCATTTTCCGGAGGAAAAACACATTGCAGAAAATGTTTTGATGGCTTTCAAAAATTGTTTGACTAATTTTGAAATGTCCAATTTTGATCGCTGCGTTGTCGTGACTGCGTTGTCGAGCTGTTTTTTTTGCAAAGGGAGATGTACCACTACGCCACTCATTGTTATTAATATTAATAAGTCGCTACTACTTATAGCATAAAATAACAAAATATAGTTAACAACATTATTTAAATACGTGGACTATAATTTGCCACGTCTGCTTGCATTTAATAGTATTATTAATCATAATTTTCCATTTACACTACACCGCGAATCGTAATTAGCGTTATTAACGCTAATTACGTCACCACGAATTTTGACCCAAAAACCTTAAAAAGAGTCAATAACTCTAAATTTTTCTTTACATTTTTCAAGGTACTCTTTGAATCAGCGTTAACAACTCTACACCGTGAATCGTAATTAGAGTAATGAAAAAATTAGAGTAAAAAAACCAAAAAAATCAATTAGAGTAATGAACGCTAATTTATGTGATAGAGCTTTTTCAACTATGAAGTTTACTCTAATTTATTTAGATATTCTATATTGGGTTATGTCGGCGATAATTATGTGCACGATAATTATGAACACTAAATTACGTCGACGTACAAAATGTGTTAGTCCGTATAGTATTGACGTCATTATGACGGCAGTAATATTTGTCGCATTGAATGTCAGTTAATGTTCACACTGACGACGATGCTGTCGACGGACGAGAGTTATGCGAAAGGCTTTTTTTTTATGTGATTGATCTTTTTGTTTAGTGTTATTTCACGTGTGAGCGCGATTCTATTAAATCATTATTTGTACATTTTTACTTATAAAAGTACAATTTTGCACGGTCAGACGTCGTCCGTACTCTACACTATTTAAAAAAAACATATATTAGATTTTTTACGCTAATTAAACCTTACCTAAATTAGAATAATGAAAAAATTAGAATCGATTACTCTATTTGATGTGATAGACTCGAAATTTTGAGCGACCGAATTGGAGTAATTTACTCTAATTACGATTCGCGGTGTAGTATAGTGCCATTTTAAATAGTGCGGCTAACGTACAAAATTGTATTGAATTAACGAAATAAGTACAAAAAATAATTTAATACATGTCGTTATGATGTACCTTCGTTTTCACAAACCGCGTAGTGCAAACGTCATTATGACGTGAAACAGTTTGTTTTGACAGAATGCGTTTTTACAAACCGCGTAGTAAAAACGTCATAATACTTTGTACTCTTTGGTATCGTGGAAGTACGTGACATCATGATTAGCGTCGCAAATCTGACCCGGTACTATTCATTTCGCAAATCATAGGGAACGTGACAAAGCGTCGCAAATTTGACACGGTTCACCGCCAATCGTTATTAGCGTGTAAGTTTTTCTAGCGTATAAAAATAATTACAGTGGTGTACGCTATTTAAGAATTTGAAAATTTTGGAAAAAATCATACATTCTAATTGTTTGATTATGGTAATTTGGATCTTTGAAAACAAAATGTCGATCGCAAACATGCTTACACTAATATAGGTCTTCGTACAAATCTGACAAATCTTACGCAAATCGTACATTCACACGGTCGAAACGCGGCTGTCGGACGAATATGTGCGAGCGGGATTTTTTACGACCTGGCTTTTTTCCTATTTAGAACGCACATTCTCATGCCTCCGCGGTTACTAAAACTAATTTATTGTACTTTTTAACCTAAAAAGGTACATTTATGTACGGTCTGATACTAACCGTACACCACTCTATTTAAGAGACAACGTACTAAAAATAACCCTAAATAGAATAAAGAAAAAAATAGAATGAACTACGCTAATGGAGAATAAAAAAAAATAAAAGCGGGACGGAATTAGTGTACACAACGCTAATAACGATTGGCGGTAGTAACACTATTCATTGCGCAGATCTTAGGGAACGCTACAAATCGTAATTATTGGCTTCTACGTACGTCGTACATTGGTTAATTTTGTACTTTTTCGGTTACGGGCGGGCACGGTTAGTCGCGAAAAACCGAGATTCGGTTAATTTTTTTTTTCGTAAACGCCAGTCGGTAAACGGTTTACAGTTTTGGAGCGTGACATAACTCGGTCGAACGTCGGTTACTCAGATTTTGAAAAAAAAAAAAAAACGCTCGGTTTCGGTTATGTAAAATTTTGACTTTTTTGGAGCGTGACATAACTCGGTCGGGAGTCGGTTACTCAAATTTTGAAAAAAAAAACGGTCGGTTTCGGTTATGTAAAATTTTGACTTTTGCGACCTCTGCTACAGATTATCGACCTTTGTTCGCCTGTCGGTTCAGGGTTTAAGTAGGCATGTCTGTCGGTCCTTACGTCTGCTCGTCTGTACGGACACTTATGTACGGACGAGTCTGTAAACAGGACACGGTGCATGCCCGCGTAGGGTGTACAAATACATATCGGAATATATATCGTTGACATTTCTGTACGGTAAGCTGTTGTAAGAAAGGAGAGAATCAAATCCATAGATTGAGACGATGCTGACCGTACCATGGAACAGTTTCCAGGATCCTCGACCATGGATACTGCTGCACTGCACTGTAGTGCACCGCTTGCCTCATTTATATGGAAGTACGGATGCCATGTGCGACAGAAAGCAGGTCAAACTTTTCTTTCCAAAAGGACAAAATGTAGTACGGCCAGCGGGCGAAGGTTTCTTCTAGAAGCGTAGGGGTCGTACGGAAGCACCGACCAAGTCGGAATCATCGTCGCGAATCTCCGTCAGGCGGCAAACGTGACCATGGAGCAGTCGACTGACACGCAGTCGCGGATTTCACACAAAGAACCCGACGAGGAATGCGGGATTGGTGCTTTTGTCTTTGGAGTTGTACTACACCGTGAATCGCTATTAGCGTTCATGTCTCTAATTGGGGTACCCCTTTCTTTAACCCAAATTATCAAATATAATTAATAAAAACCCTTTAAAAAACATAAGGGTGGCGTTCCATTAGGAAATTCTGTAAACGTACGGTCAACATTACAGAGTGCTACATTTTGATCAGTGTACTATCGCGCAGAGTCTGTAATCCACGTGTACAAATAAGAGTGGTTCTACGTAACATAAGATCGTATTTGAAAATCGTCAAATATTTTTTACACCGACCAACTTCAACTCGAAATCGTCATTTGCATACCATGTATGTGTGGACCAGGGTATCGTACCACACAAATTTTGTACTCTTTGCAAATGCTTGTCAGACGCCAGCTCATTATTTTTAGGGATTCTGCTTTTTCGCGTGACGAATGAGCTCTTCCACAAATAGTGTGAAGAATGGCCGGTAACAAATAAAATGCAACGAAAGTTCGTTACGAGATCACTTTCGTGATTTCCGTTGAATTTATGAATGCATATATCGTGCGAAATACTTCAATTTCGGTTGGTTGCCGTCTTGACACGTATATTCATTATCCAACGTGTCGCGGCTCAATTTTTTTGTAAATGGTGATGTACCTCCTCGAGGTACATCACCATTTACAGACGATTTGGAAGCGAATGCTTTGTGAAAAAATATCCAACGGTCATTCTTTTCTCCCAGACCTTTGGAGAATATTGGCAAGATTCTCTGTAATGTTGTTCGCGTATAAAAACAAAATAGTAAGTACAGCGTGGTACGGAGAGGCCTCGATTTCTGTAAAGAACCTCACTTTTCGTCCGATGGAACGCCACCCTTTCCTTCAAAACCCACAAATTCCCAAATAGCGTTAATAACGCTATTTTTTTCATTACGCTATCTATTTCGTTAGGATAATAGCGATTCACTGTGTAGTTGTACTACACCTACGGTATTATTTTGTCTTTTCCAGTTGACCTAGACCTACGGTATTCTTTTGCCTTTTGAGGTTTTACTACTCGTACGGTATTATTTTGTTTTTTGCGGTTAAACTACATTACACCTACGGTATTCTTTTGTCGTTTGCAGCTGTACTACTCGTACGGCTATTTCGAACAGAGTAGAAAGAGGGAAGCGTTGGAAGTCGAAAAGCGCATCGAGGAGAAGAAAGGCGCGCGGCGATCGAATGCTGCCGCCGAACTTTGTGAAAGAACCAAATTTCCATAGATGTCCCGTGCGCATATTACGCACGGTATAAACTACACTGTGAATCGTTATTAGCCTTATGTACGCTATATCGCCACCCCAAAATTTTGACATTGATACCTTAAATATAATAAATTACACTATTTAAGTACGTGGACAATAATCTGCCACGTCTCTTGAAACTAAATTAGAATGAATGACGCTAATTTTTTCTTTACACTAATAATTTTTATACGCTAATAACGATTCAAGGTGTAACGAATACTAAGTACGGTACCCATCATTCTATGTTGAAAAGTCAATTAAATGCGTACCTTACTTTGTACCCGTACATTTTTGGTACACTTATTTACATTACCCGTACATGTCCGTACTTTTTAAGGATATTTAAGGGGATTCTTAGATTCTTAGGGTACATTTTTGTACATCCGTATTTTCTGTATAACTACCCTCACACTTGTCATAAATCTATGTACGTTGTCCTATTTTCCATACTTTTACGGTTAATTATTTTAGGGTTTATAGGGCATTCCCGTACATTCCCGTTTTTATGTTGTACATCTGCGTCACATTTGTCGTACATTTTTGTACAGTGTAAGTAATTTGTGTACGTTTTAGGGTTGTTTCTTTTAGGGTGTGTAGGGTACAGTTTCGTACATTATCTTGTTTATCCGTACATGTTCTCTACATTTTTCGTACATTATGGTACAATGTTTGTACGTTACCGTACTTTTTAGGGTTATTAAAGGGGGGATTTTACTATTTTAGGATTTTTAGGCTACATTGCCGTGCGCTCCTTTCATGTTTCAGTACGGCTGCCTTAGATTTTCCGTTATATTAGGTTTTAGGGTACACTTTCCGTAAATTATCGTACATTTCAGTTAAGTTTTCGTACATATTTAGATTTTTTTAAGATTTTATAGGATTATGGTTTCGTACGATTTCGCAGATACCCGTACAGCGAAATCTACACGAATTTTACGAAAAGTATATATAATCAACGAATACTACGTAGTTTTCGTAAAATAGTTGAAATCCGTACGAACTGGACATCAACGCTAATTTCTTTCGTAAGGTCTATTATATAACGTAAAATCTTTTGTGAGTAAAATCCTTAATTTAGTAAATCCTAGTATATCCGTGCGACGCGGCGAGGAAGCAGCGATGGCGACTACACCGCGAATCGTTATTAGCGTTATGAACTCTATATCAGCACCCCAAAATTTTGACATTAATACCTTAAATAGAATAAACTACACTATTTAAGGTCGTGGACCATAATCTGCCACGTCTCCCGGCACTAAATTAGAATGAATGACGCTAATTTTTTCTTTACACTAATAATTTCTCAACGCTAATAACGATTCGCGGTGTACCGTGGTTATGGCGACTATGCTGATTTTGGCCTGCCACGTGGCATTGGTCATGGGAAACGACAAAGACTTCGCATCATTTCCAGATGGTACGTTTCCGGTCTTCTTGTAGGGCGGATTTCCAATAGTAATAGGTTAGTATCGGTTTTGATTTGGGGGTTTTCTGATGCATCAGAGTTTGCTTGTTTTGTTTGGTTTTGTTTTTTTTTTTTTTTCTGTTTTTGTTTGCTTATTATTGGTTTTGTTTGAGTTGTTTTTTGAGATTTTTTTTGGTTTTTAGTTTTGCTTTAGTTTTTTTATTTCACTTTACTCTTTTCCTGATCTTGCTTTTAGTTAATTGCTTCTTTTTGGTTTTTTTCTGAGTTTTCTTTTAGGTTTATTTTGGGTATTTCTTCATCTTTTTTTTTTCCTCTTTTACTCAATTTTCCCATTTTAGCCAATTTCTCCTTTCTTACGGTTTTACTGTTTTTTTTCTTTTTTCATTTTGTCAAGTTCACATCTTATTTCCCATTTTTGCAACCGCACAGTTTTGCATTTTTCTCCATTTTCCCCGTTTTCCCATTTTCGCATTCTCCCATTTTTCACAAATTCACAATTCCCCTCTCCGTTGTTATTATCCACGTTAATTCATGTGGAGTTGTTGCATTTTTTTCATAAGGCGCTTTTTATCACAAGACTGAAATAATATCTGAAACACGTAAAAATGAAATATTCAGTATTCCCCTTTTAGGGTGTGCACAATCTTGACATGATTTTCTTTTCTGACTAAAATGGGTGATAAAACCGGACAATACTCTGTTTTTTCCATGCCCACTATTATTTCACTTTAACTTATTTTTTTTCCTCTTGATTCACTTTTGTTGCAGCTACTTTGGGGAGAAAGGTGAATGTTGGTGTGTAACCCGCGGCCGTTGTCACACCTTGTAAGGGAAAACTGGTCACACTTCTTATTGTTGATAACTGCGTTACTTTGAAAAACAAATACTTCAAAAAAACACCTCCAACCTTTAGAGATTTGAATGGTGTCCCATGTACAACGAATTTACTGAAAATTATTCGTGCTAATGCCCGACAAGCTGGAAAACCTCCCCAAATTTGTGCTCCAAAGTGAGATGAAATCAACGTGTTTTGCACGTTAATTATCAAAATTTGGTCCTTAATAGATTCTTCGAGGATACCAAGAGGCACTTTACGATTTTTTATGAGAAGTTGGTACCTTATCTACCAAAGTAAAAAGTAAAGGTGTAGAACAATTCTAAATATTTCATGTTTGTTTTTAGTGCTTTCAGTACTTTTCCACAAGATGCTATATGGTTTATTGTTTGATTCCAGGTATTTACTTTGCACTCATCAATGGTTTCAAAAGTCTGTTGTGACATTACCATTGTATGAGGCCAATAACATTATAGTGTGCCATTACATGAGATGATGTATTTCTTTTGCGGCTTTGTGTATTTGCGTCCTTCCAAATAAGAAAGGAAATGACAATTGGTCAACTGTTTTTTTTGTCTTTGGGAACTCTTGCAAAATGCTGACGAGATGTAAACAAATAGATGTATATCCACAAGCAAGTTTTGACTTTCTAAAAATATTATACCCGATCTTTCGCACAACAATATTGGAAGCTCTTCTCTTATGTATTGATCATTGGTGATGTTTAAAGAAGAATTTTGCATTTGAAAATAATAAAATTACAGATTCAAAACTTACAGAGGGACGCCGTTAGCGAAAATTATACAACTGATAATAGCTTGTGAAAGAGGATGTAAGGGAGAGGGAAGAAGGAGCGAGAGAGAGAGAGAGAGAGAGGGGAAATAGAGAGGGGAAATAGGGAGAGAAGAGGGAAGAGAGGAGAGAGGATGTTTGCAGGTGGTGAGACTTCGACGTTTGAGTTTTAAACTTAGACTTGCCGTACACATTGCTAACTTGTCCACTTAGTCCGTACATAATAACAGAATGCTATTGGATAGTACACCGCGAATCGTAATTAGAGTAAATTACTCTAATTCGGTCGCTCGAAATTTCGACTCTATCACATCAAATAGAGTAATCGACTCTAATTTTTTCATTATTCTAATTTAGGTGAGGTTAAATTAGCGTTAAAAATTCTAATATAGGTCATTTTTAAATAGTGTGGAGTACGGACGACGTTTGATAGTGCAAAACTGTACTTTTATAAGTAAAAAGGTACAAATAATGATTTAATAGAATCGCGCTCGCACATGAAATCGCACTAAACAAAAAAATGAATCACATCGAAAAAAAACCGTTCGCATGACTCTCGTCCGTCGACAGCATCGTCGTCAGTGTGAACATTAACTGACATTGAATGCGACAAATATTATTAGCGTCATAATGACGTCAATACTATACCGGACTGACACATTTTGTACGTCTCCGTAATTTAGTGTTCATAATTATCGCGCACATAATTATCGCCGACATAACCCAATATAGAATAACTAAATAAATTAGAGTAAACATCATGGTTGAAAAAGCTCTATCACATAAATTAGCGTCAATTACTCTAATTGTTTTTTTTGGTTTTTTTACTCTAATTTTTTCATTACTCTAATTACGTTCGCGGTGTAGCGGAAATCCCAAGAAAGTCCGAAACTGCAGCTCCGTACGGATGAAGACGCCGGTACTTCGGTGATCAACCACGGATCTCAGAGAGTCAATCCAGGCCGTCCGATGAGTCAGTTAGAGGTCTCGGGTCATGCGGGCGTCGGACCAATGGTGGCAAATTATGGACAACCTTTCTCCCCGAATATGCGGAAAGTACATAAGGTACACATCGTAGAAGTACGAAAGCATCGCCTGAGTGAACCACTTTTGTCCGGAATAGGTGGCGCCAGATCTCGAACCGTCCGTCGAACAAGTGTGAAAAGCTGCCGCACGTGTTATGAATTGGTGACCTCTTTGCCGATAATCGATAATGTACTTTATTTATTCGATATTGTACTTATGGTGCTTTAGAGTGCGACTTTATCGTACGTAATCACCGGGTTTGTCCGGACTACAGAGTGCAGACCGAACTGTGATACGTGACATGATATACTGTAACTGAACCTTGCAATTTTCGCGCTGCGGAGTACAGTGTGTACTGTACACCACCAATCGCTATTAGCGTACAGGTTTCTTTAGCGCATAGGAAAAATTACAATGATCTACGCTAATTAGGAATTTGAAAATTAAAAAAAAAACATGCATTTTAATTGTTTAATTATGGTAATTTGTAGTGTCGTGTATCGGTAAAAAAGTTATCGCGATAACACCGATACCGATAGTTATCGGTTATCGAACGGTCAGAGGTCCCGATATATCGGTCCGAGACCAACAAATTCCATATCGGCGATAACTTCAAAAATATATAGTACACATACTATAGTACCTTATTATATACTGTATTATAAAATTTACATTATATAGCGTGGCATGCCACGTATACGAACCTGTTCCGTAACTATTTAACTGAATTTTATTACGGGAAACGCAGCACAAGAAACTTTGGCTGGTCAATTGAACAGAAATTTTACGGCAATGCACGGAACTGTACCAACTAACTGGTGAACATGGAACGGAAAAAGGATGGAGGACACGAAGCACAACGGACGCAAAATAACATTCTGCGCGCCGCCAAAATCGAACGGACGACTTGGAATGAGAATGCGAGCGGACAGCCAGCGTGAGCGCCGGCATCCCGAAACGGCTCTTTTGGCGGCTTATGCCAAAGAAGCCGACAGATTGACACGTGGCTGGTCTCCAGCGGATCTCGAGGAAGAAGGGACAAAACCGTGGCGTCGTATGTGAAAGGTACATCGTTTTTTTGGATTCGTACCAAAACTGTACAGACCTCATGGCGGCTACTGTAATTTCTGTCCGGGAAAAATGACGTACGGTTGAATGTATAGGCCATACATTTATATGTACGGGCCGTACAAATATCGCCAATAGTTATCGTTATTGGTGTTAATCGCCGATAAATACAGATAAATATCGGCTATTTATCGGCGATAACACCGATAACGATGTATCGTACCAATATATCGATTATCGGGTACCCGAAAAAAGGTCCATATCGGTTATCGGCAAATCTTTACCGATACACAACACTAAACCGCAAATCGTTATTAGAGTAAATAAAAAATTAGAGTAAAAAAATAAAAAAAAAACAATTAGAGTAATTTACGCTAATTTGTGTGAAAGAACTTTTTCACAGAGGAAGTTTACTCTAATTTATTTAAGTACTCTATATTGGGTTATGTCGGCAATAATTATCCGCGCTGTAATTATGAACACTAAATTACGTAGACGTACAAAATCTGTCAGTCTATATATTTTGACGTCATTATGACGTTAGTACTATTGTCGCGTTGGATGTCAGTTACGTCGGGACCACCGTCGAAGGTTACATGTAAATTATGCGCAGTTACACGATTAATTATCAATATTTATTAACGAATGAATCACGGTTGTAGTTCGAATGTAAACGGCATTTCCGTTGCGTTGTTTTCATTTTCATACGACAAAAGTACTTTATAACTCTAATACCGTCGCACTTTGGTGGTTATATTAGAGTAAATTTACGTTAATATTGTCTCTTAACTCTAATAAAGTTGCTTTCAGACGACGAAGTCAAAAAATTAACACTTATTACAGTTAAGTTTAACTCTAAATGCGTCGCAATTACTCTAAATGAGTCGCAATTAGAAGATATCTTAACGAATCGACGTAACGCAACATATTATTGGACGACCACAATAACAGGTGGCCATTTTATTAACCGTAGAAATGTCATGCCTGCAAAACAACGATAATACACAAACCGACTGTCCTTTTGGACTCTTTTGCAAGAAAATTCCGTACATTCAATAACCTGCATAGTTTTTCACACCTCTTTCATAAAAAATTTCGGCGGCAAATTTTATAGCTTCTCGCTTCATTTTTTAGTTTTTAAAAAAGGTGATAATTGAAATTTAAAACCAAATATTGAAATTTAAATTTTGAACCCACCCTCTTTTCACAATGGATTGCCGCTTTTTTTTGACCTCTTGCTTTTATAATTTTTTCATATATATTGCACGTTCGGACAAGCAATGGCATTATCGATTTAGATTTTTAATTTGCGCTTACGCTTAAATACGACTCTCGTTGTTGCCTATACTTTCCCCATATAAATATTTGCTTAGTCTTCGGAGATATGTGGAGATTTGCAAGAATGTGGGGTAGCTACGCGGCGACATATAACGACATATGTCATATCCCTGCACCTATTATTGAAGAGGTGATTGGAGATATGAACAGTGTGATACCCGAAATGGCGAGTGGTGAAAACGAATTACCACGTGTGGAGCCACTCGTGGAAGAAGCTTTGAGCGGAGAAGACAACATCGCGGGCGAAGATATGGGGAGTCATTCTACAACTGTTGACCCGCCGCAGTCCACCCGGAAAAAACAACATGTTACAACCAAAAGGGATCGTTTGCGAATAATCATGTGGATGATCGATGAGGAGCGGGCGAACGGAGACCGAATGCTCATCCCCAAAACTATCAAGAAATTTCCCGAACAATTTTCGAGATGCAACGGATGTAGTACGTTTTCCTAAAACTATTTATCCCTTTACCTCATCAACCCACCTCTCGATTATTACTAATTACTTTTGAGCCGTTTCCGAGGATTTACAATGTGTTATTCTCTCTTTTTTCCGTTTATACTTTTTATATTTCTTTCCTACACTTTGTTGTTGTATAGAGGTGTTTTCGGAATTTTTGATTGTAATCCGTTTGAGATGGGATGAGATGGGATGTAATCCTCTCCTCTATTAACCGTTTTCTCTATGGGTGTTATTCATTGGTTATTATACGTCCTGTTTTACTTGTTTCAATTTGTAGTTAGGACGAGACTTTAGTTAAGATGAGACGGTCTGAGGGATGGTGATGGAGACGGGGGGGGGGGAGGAAAACCGTTTCCTTCGTCCTTAGAATGGCGACGACATTGCGTTGTCGCTTTATTTATGTCGACGCAGCAAACGATAAAAGGGTGATGAGAAAATGTCGTCGCCTCGATGTGGACACTCGCGGAATCACTCAACCGGCGATGACATTATGTCGTCGCCGTATGAATGTACAATCAACGATAACTTATTTTCGTCGCTTGAATGTTGGACTCCGGGATTATATACAACGGTTCAACTTGACGTTTCGTCGCCGCAATGTTGGAACGCCATATAGCAAGTTTCAATGAACATTCGACGTGGACTTCACGTCGTCGGATGAATGTTGGAATCTTCGAAAATACATGACGGCGGAATTCCTAATTTCGTCGCTACAATATTTGAACGTCCGAAAACGTTGTTCGAACAAGGGTTTGACGTCATCGGCAGTTATACAATTTGTACGTATTTATGTAACGAATCTGCCCCTCATATGGATTAAAGTTGTCATACCCCTCTTCTCTTCCTCTTCATTCGTTTTCTTGTTCCAATTTTTTGCATTGGAGTTCCATTTTCTTTGCATTCGCGTGAAAAACAGCTCCATGGATGGCGGCAAGCGACCGAACAAACGACCACGCAACTATGTACTACAAAACAATCAATTTCCTCCCAAAAAAATTAGTCGACTCGTAGATAGTCGGCCAACAAGAGAGAGGGACAACATACTAACGGATGTGGAGACAATGGAGGAGTCATAAATAGAGGTACAATTACATGAAAGGGAGGTGGCGGAAGAGTTAGTGAGGGAAGGGAATAAAAGTGAGGATGAAACAAATGATAACTTGGTAGAAGACCAAAAAGGGGCATAGAATGAGGAAAGAAGTGGAGAAAAAGAGGTAGGAGTAGAAAGGGTTGCAATTCTGTGTCCTCCATCAAATCACAGAATACAAGAAGCCTCTAGATAGTATTTAACTAACCCACTTGCAATGGCAACCACTGCTACCCAAGCAGACAAGCAAACAATCTGACTGCACCCCCGTGCAGCCAGGACTCTCCTGAGTCCGTAGGAAAAAGAATCTTTGAAACGCCCAACCAGGCGATAAGTTATGAGGCAGTAAAAATGCCAATTTGTACAAATGGAGAGGTGACTACCTACCAAAATTTTCTAAGTCCTGATTCCCTCTAATAACTTCTATCTTCTGAAGTACGGACCAATCAAATTACTGTACCGTTCCAAAAAGTACTACTGCCGCTGTACCTTTTGTACGGCATATGTACGACAAGGCTATTAAGCGGACGCATGTTCGCTTTTCACTCGTCCGTAAATTCCTCGGAATTCCTATGACCGAATGTCATCTCTCCACGTGGCTCCAAGTCATGCCACCTCACAAAACGCCAAAGTGACCACTCCGGGATTTTGGCGATGATGTACGCAGTTGGATTTTACGCGAAATGCAATCTTAGCCGTTATAAATACTTGCGTGACATTTGTTTCGATGTCGAAACAACATGCGTGGGATCCGTTGCGAATTTGTATCGTACTTCGTACTTTCTAAAACTCTATCTATGTATGCTGAATACTGTTGTAGCTAAATGGATTCGCTCCTCCTGAAATAAATATATAGCTATCACATACTATATCATTTAGCATTGGTCCTAGTCTTATAGGATAAAGCTGAATGCTACCGGCTACCTTGACGAACCGCAGGTACCGGAATCAAATCTCGGGTCCGTCAGGTATACTTTTAGTAACCTACTAAAAATAACTGCCTGTTCAACTAAGGCAGCCATGGATCAACCACCCTCTCTATCTTTCAAAGACTACAACAAGTATGGGGGCTAGAGAGAGGAGGTGGAGGCAGGCTGTCTGTCCTTTTTTTTCTTTTTATACTAACATATTTAAACCTAGAAAATACTATAGAAATCTATTAATTTTAACACTTTCCTTATTTTCTAGTCAAATTTTAATTTTTCTTTCAACCCGCATTTTTCCCGACAATATTTTAATTTAGGAGAGGGCACAGGTTTGGTCATCATGTCAGCCACCATTTCTTCATCAGGTCTATACACAAGATTTAAAATTTTAT
>JBBHKE010001812.1:0-14230 GCA_037447655.1 Zygnema cylindricum
TCAAAAATCTGGCCGCAAACTTTACGTACGAATCATTAACTACCTCCGGCCGTACAGATATTTCGTTCTGACATTCCGTTTGAAGATTTTATTTAAGATTTTCAAATCTGGACTCTAACCTACGTGGTGCTAATCATAATTGAGGAAGGTTTGTTACTGGCCCGACAAAATGGAATAGTCTTCCAGTAAACGCTGCCAGTAGAATTTTCCGTACATTTACTGGGACGGCCTAATGGAATTCCACCCTAAGTTGAATTTATTGAATTTGCGATTTTTATTTTTTTGTTGATTGAAAGTACAAAAGCAAGTATTGTCAGTTGGAGGACCTCTTGCACTACGATGACCTTTCTTATCTTTACGACTTCTAAGTGGCATTTGCAATCGTCACACGTTGTGTTGCTTAGCGTCCGGATGTTACCTTTATCTTGCCCGGATGTTACCACCAACTGCTCCATTTTTGTCTTCTCTTAAAGACTTTGAGGATAAAATAATTAGTGTGCTCCACCACCTTGTTGGGCATGGGATTTTTGATCGGCCGAAGGCCTCCTTTGACTATCGTCAAGCTAGCCTTCCAATTTCAGACGGTGGCTTAGGTTTGGTTTTTGTGGCTAGAGTTCTTTCTGTATCATATTTCGGTAGTCACGTTTTAGTGGCACCTACCATCATGTCTCGTTTTATCGTGGATGATGTCCCCAATTGGGCCCACTTCGTCTTTAAAGTTGAGGAAAACCATTTCTTTTTCATGAGGCACTTCTCTCCGCTCATGCATTCCTACCACTTACTACCCGTAACCAAATGCCACCTGTTTTATCTCTTATTGTTGATAATAACTCTCGTCTGCAACAGTGGATATTCGAGCTGTTTGTAGCCACTAAATTCCATGATCTATTAAACGCGCTACCTTTTGCTCCATCGGTGCTCGTTTACTTTCGTGTTCTAAGCGGGGGGTTCGTGCATGGTTATTAGCCACAGCCATTTTCTTGACACTTCGTATGACATCTCACCAATTCACATATGTTATGCGCCTTCCTTTGGGTTTGCCTCACCCTCCTTTTTTTGGGCGCCCCCATTCTGTCTACAACCAACCTATTGATTTAGACTGGATGACTTCGTTGCTAACACGGGGGTCAACGTACAGTTGCGCAAGATTTCGTTCGCGATATAGTTGTTGTGATTGGCACATAAAGCTACACTGTGAAGCGAGAATTTTCTCATATCCTCCCTCTTCGTTTCTAAATTTGAGGTCTCCAAAGTCCTCGAGTTAACTTGGTTTTCCTCCGCGGGACCAGACAGACCTTGGGTGATGTGGTCCTCACGGATCCGACTAAGACCCATGTTTCTTCTGGCGCGGCATTGCATACGGGCGTGGCGGCTCGGGACACAATGGCTTTTAAGGAAAGAGATCACGCTCACGAAGAACCGAGGCATTAGTTTGTCCCATTTGTTGCAGGAAGTATCGCCTCTTTGGAGAAGTCTTTTAATGATTTTCTCCACAATTGTGCTAAAAATGTGTTTGAATCAAGGGGTCTAGGGTGTCCTCCCTCCAGCATTCTCGTTACTTTTTATCGTCAACGTGTATCAATTGCCCTTTAACGAGCGCAAGCCGCAACCCTTCTACGCAGAAACACGGTGGCGGATGAATGGCAGAGCATCCTTGATCATCCACTAGGGGATCCACTACACATCCACGATCGTTGAAGGTGTGAACTTTAGCTTGTTAGGGTTGTGGGGCACCAAATACTGCAATTCTTCCCTTTATGTCTAGTTGTCTTTGGTGTATTTGTTTAATATTTCTTTAGTTTTCTTTTGAAGTGTTTAGTTTTTTAACCAGTTACTTTAGTTAGCTTTGACTTTTCCATATGTTTACTTAGCCTTACTCTCCTTTGGCTTTTGTAGTCTTTAAATGTTTTTTTTTAGCCTCTTATGTACCTCGATGGTTTTTCCAACACACTTTTTGAAATAAAGTTTTTCCTTTCGCTCACTCAATACTACAACCAACGTTCGATTCTCCAAAAAAATAAACACAATTAACAAGAGTACAGAAATGTGTGCGTGCTAAACTATATGATTCGGTGGGTGATGAGGTGGAGATAGTACAATTGCAGTACAAAAAAGAAGGAACAGTGCCCCCCAGGGGGGGGGGGGAGCTTTGAGTTTTTTTTTGGACAAACCACCTTCACAAGTATCGCGATCGTTTTGACCCGATAACTCATCACGATATATCATGATTTCATTGCGATATTATCCTTCTCGATATACCGGACTGATATATCGATTATCGGTAGGCCAAAATGATACATATTGAATATCTACAAGAGGCTGTCGATGCACAACACTACACCGTCGATCGTAATTAGCGTGTATGTTTTTTTTGTCTCATAAAACATTTTTTCTCCGTACATACATGTCGGATTGTGGATCTGACGGTTGCGAATGAAAGGTAAGATTCTCAGCTTCCGATTGGTCGTTTCAAATTTAAAATACGACAAGTGTGTACGGGGAAAAGATGTTTTAAGTGGTGAAAAAAACATACACGCTAAATACGATCGACGGTGTAGTGTACACCGTGTATCGCTACGGTACACTGCCCATCGTTATTAGTGTTAATAACACTAATTCGGTCGCGACTTTTTTTGGCCAAAAATCACAAAATATAGTTAACAACATTTTTTAAGGAAGTGGACTGAAATCTGCCACGTCACCTTGCACTAAATTAGTATTATTAATTCTAATTTCGCATTTACACTATTTTTTCTTCAACACTAATAACGATTGGCGGTGTAGTACACCGTGCATCGCTATTAGCGTTAATAATATTTTCGCAACAGAAAACATATTTCCTCCGTACACATTTGTCCAATTTTCAATTTAAGACCGCCAATTGGAAGCTGAGAATGCTACCTTTTAACCGTAACCGTCAGATCCACAATCCGACATGTATGTACGGAGAAAATATGTTTTAAGAGACGAAAAAAACTTTAACACTACACCGCGAATCGTTATTAGCGTTATGAACTCTATATCGGCACCCCAAAATTTTGACATTAATACCTTAAATAGAATCGTGGTACCAATCGCAATCTAACACCTCATTCACTGGCACGACCTGATGGAAGGGTGCTACAAATTTTACTCCCAGTAAACGTGTTCGTACGATTACTGGGAACGCCTGATGGAAGGTTACCCTAATAGCGATTCGCTGTGTAGATTTAATGATTATTTTTGTCACTTGAAACATTTTTTCTCCGTACACGTTGTCGGATTATGGATCTACGGTTGTGATTGAAAAATGAAGACCTCACCTTCCGATTGGCGGTCTTCATGTGAAAATCGGACAAATATGTACGGAGGAAGACTGTTTTAAGTGGCGAAAAAAAATAGTAACACTAATATCGATACACGGTGTAATTGTTCATATGGTCCACGTTTCAACTCGTGAGAACAAATCAGCGCGATTTTAGCTCCTTCATTACGAGTCAAATCTGTTTCCCGTGTTGACGCCACTCACTTTCTCGTGTCGACGCCGGTCTCTGTCACTTTTTATGTACTTTTGCTTTGAATTACAAGCATAAAACGTACGGAATTAGACATTCGGTGGAGTACACATTCGGTGGAGTTTACATTCGGTACGGTAGTTCCTGATTTAGCGTAATCGTCTATCGACACTAAATCAATCATGTTTACATTAAGGTAACGGAAAGAAAAGTACAGTAGTACTTTAGGTTCGTAAGTTAGGGCTGCCGAATAAGTGTTACTACTGTGTAGCGTTTAACGTCTTGAAGAGAACTTCAACATACGATTTCAAATCCTGCATCACGGCTTCGATCGGTCCTAAGAAAAAATTTAAACTTTCACATCACGTCTGGTTTGGTTTGGCATACTGTACCGCATTGAAGATTCGTGTGCATCAGAAAACCACATATTTGAACGTTACAAAATATGATGGAAGGTTCCACAAAATCTATTGGCCAGCACGGAACTACGGAGGTCGAGAAGTCAAAACTCTCCAAGTCTCCAAAGTCCAAACCATATTTCAAAAGTAGGCGTTTCTATTGTAGGCCTTTTGTAGGCGCCTTTATCGTAAGTTGTGTTATGGGCTGTTCATGTGATCTTCTTAGATCGCTACTTTGATCAGCTACCGTCCGATCGTCCAAATCTGACGATAGTCCGATCGTAAGTTGTGTTATGGGCTTTTCATGTGATCTTCTTAGATCGCTACTTTGATCAGCGACCGTCCGATTGTCCGAATCTGACGGTTTAAACAAAATATACCTCGAAACTCACAGAAAAAGAATTATTTGTCCGATTTTTTTTCAAAATTTAGACTTGACGTTTAATTCTCTATCGATCGATGTGCAACTCAACCCTGCTACTATTATTTTTCATTTTGCGACAAATACAATATGGGGTCTTAAGGTCATATTGTATGTTTTGCATACAATAGGCATATTGTATGGGCCTACTTTCATACTTTTGAACTATGCTCCAAACCAACAAATGTGTCCTGTATCAAAATAGGCATGGGAGTGGCACAATTCGCATCTCTAATAAGGGTGGATGGTAGTCGTACTCAAAAAATATCGTACGGAATGAATGGATTATGTGCGAATAATGGATCAAAAATTCAAAATGCGCAACAGTGCGAAATGAGAAAACCGTGCAAAATTTTCCAGAGACGGAACACTTGCACAGGACACATGTGACGTGAAACATTTTTTAACAGCTTTTGTGTCTGAATTTCATCGCAGTCAAAAGAACACAGTTACTGGGCATGTAAGACATGGAACTCCAACGTCATTTCAAGTGCACCAACATACTTCTTTCAACATCACTCCGTGTGCATCACATGCCACTTTTTTCCTTTGTGGTTTGGAAGGGCGGACTAAAATTTTGAAATTTGTTCTCAGTTTGTAGCCATTTCCTGTCTTTGTTGCTCCCTCTCTATCCCTCTCTACCTCTCTCTCTCTCTCTCTCTCTTTCTTTCTCTCTCTCTTTCTCTCTCTCTCTTTCTTTTTCGCTTCCTGGTTGGCACTGTTTGGTCTCTGGTTTTCTCCTTTTGTTCTCTTCAAACTCGGCTCTCTTTCTATCTCTGTCTCTCTCTTCTCTCTCTCTCTTTCGCGATCTTTCTCTTCCCCTCGGGCTGAATTAACGTCAGGCAAAGTAAGATAGCCGCCCTCTGTCTCATTTACGCAGAAACTGCCAGTATGCTTTCTTTTGGTAGCAACGTGGCATTTGATTTGTTCCATTTTTTATTAGCCAACTCTTTTTTTTCTTTACAATTTATCTTTCTTAATGGCAATTCAATGCCATTCATAAAAATACTTCTTAAAATTTGATAAATTGAAAGTCGGTTTTTGGCTCATGTCGATAGAGTTTATTTTTTGTATTTTTTTTGTAAGAAAGAGAAAAGAATTATGAATTGCGGTTTGATTTCATCAGATTTGTATTTCATGAGCATTTGACGGTTTGTAAATGAAATACACCTCATATCTATATGATTTTTCCGCTATTTATTTCCGTAATAGTTGAAATATGAATTGAATGAACCTTTTTATTGCAGTTTTTCATTTTTTTTTCATAAAAGTACTTTGTTTGTCTCTTTGATTGTTTCTTATCAGATTATTCGATGACGATTCTGTAACTTCATTTTGAGCCTTTCTTGTTCTTTTCAAAATCTGTTCATTTTCTTGTCAAAGATTTGTCTTATAACTTTGAAGTTTGTATATTTTTGAAATTTGTCTTTCAGTGGTGAAATTAATTCTCATCTACTTTTTTTTTTTTTCGCTGCGGTCAGTGTACAATGGTTGCAGTTACAAATTCTTTGTTTTTGTTTTTTCTTAACTTAAGCGAACAATTCCAATGTTCCTATTTGACGCAGTTCACTCTACCTAGTGGACCCCCCTTTGTTTTAAATTTATTAATTTAATTTATTATTATTATTATTGCGTTGTTGTTGTTGTTACGGCCATTATAATGCCGCGTGGCAATCCAAAATATCTGTGTCAATCCAACTATTTTTGTTTCTCTACACAAAAAATACTTTTGCACTTCTATTCTTTGCTTACATTCTGATTCTGATGACGTTTTTTTGGTGCATCTCTCCCTGCAACGTGGCAGCTCCTGATTGGCAATGGCAGAGGAAGAGGTGGTGGCGGCTCCCAAAGTGGAGTACATAGTCTCGGAGGATCTCCCGGATGTGGACTCTCCACAAGAATGTATAAAAGTGAGTTGATCTTATTCGCGATCCTTCAGACTTTTTTTTTTCCCTTGTTGTAATAATTAAATGCTGCATTAATTTGCAACCCTTTAAAACCCTAAAAAAGTAGAACCTGAAAGCTTAAAGCTCTCCCTCTCCATCTCCCTCTCTTTCTCCCTCTCCTTCTCCCTCTCGCTCTGGCTCTCCCTCTCCCTCTCCCTCTCTTTCTCCCTCTTCTCCTTCCTCTGCTTCTCCAACTCGTCTCCCTCGCCCTTCTCCCTATCCTCCTCCTCTCCTTCCTCTCCCTCTCCCTGTTCCTCTACTCCCAATCCCCCTCCCCCTCCCCCTCCCTCTCCCTCTTGTTTGTATATGCGTTGGAGTCTGTTGCATTGTCCATTTCCTTTTCTTTTTGTTCATCTTTCTACTGTAAACAGTAATTTGAAGATATTTAATTTATTGGTATGCCATGATTTTTTCGGGACTTCTATGCTACCAAGAACTTTTCTTCTCCAATAATTGGCAATTTCATCTTTTATTATTGTTTCTTTTCTCTTTCTCCTGTTGTCCCTCTCTTATGCTTAAGATTCATGCAAAAAAACAAAACTTTGCCCATCGCTTTTAGTGTTAATTTATTTTTTGGGCATTCAAAGTACTTTTCCTCACTACACAGTTTTTAATCGTGACATCACAACTGAAAAGTAAGATAACAAGTAATTGATTGACTTATTAAATTAAAAAAAATGATTGTTGAACATAAAGTAAAACGCTTTATTGCCTGAAAAATGTTTAATACTAACAGCAATTGGCAGTTTACTATTCCTTGCTGGCTTTACAACATTCTCCACTTTTTCTTAGACTCTGGCTTTGTTATTGGTGAAAATTCAATCCTCTTTCACAAATTTGGAGCCTGAGTAGTAGTTTAAGGAATTTGTTGTTTTGTTTCTATTCCTCCTTCTCTGTCCTTCTCGGTCTAATTGTCAAGAATTTTAGTGAAGTATCGCTTCAGGTTATTCTATATCCCGGAATAATCTCTTTTATTTTTAGGCAAGCGGCTGAAACATTGTGTTTAAAAGATTGGCTTCTCCTTTCCTCTCCTTCTCCTTGCTCTCTCTTTCTTTCCTCAAAACTAAAGAAAACATTGTTCGTTCTCTGGCTTCCATCCCTTTTACTTTTACCCTTTTACAGTCTCCGGCAGCAAGGTAGACTCAAAGGAATTCTCTCTCTCTCTCTCTCTCTCTCTCTCTCTCTCTCTCCCTCTCTCTCCCTCCCTCCCCCCCCTCTCCCTCTCCCCCTCCCTCGCTCCTACTATCTTAAGCTGTTTGGAAAACGTTGGTACTGTTTTTATATATCCTGACCTCCGTCCTTTTTAATTTCAGACTCTGTCGTCAAGATTGGACTCAAAGGATTGGCTTCTTGTCTGCGAAGCTCTCAATAATGCGAGACAGCTTTGTCTTTTTCATTCAACCATTCTCGAGCCTGAATTGTAGGTGCTATCATAACATTCTCTGTAATTATTTGTCGATGTGATATTAATGTTAGTGTGATGTAGAATGGTGTGCAAAATTCCACTCTTTAAACGTTTGTCTGATTTTTTTGGCCATACAATTTTGGTCAGGGTTTAGTGCCATTATGATAGAATTTGGACATTTATGCTTAATTTAATGTCAGATAGACAAGAGTGGCAGTAATATCAATTTTCATGCCATTGTGGATTTTCAAACATAGAATTTTTATGCATCAATAAAGAGTGATAATTTGTGAGAGGCTCTGTTTCTGTTTCCGTTATGCTTCTCCACGTTTTCTCAAACTCGTGAAAATCTGGAAACACAAGTACTAGTCTTCAGAGATCTTATGTTGGCCTTACACTATCTGTATGTAAAAATTATATCTTCAAGCAGTATCAAGCTTTGGGTGGTTGCGCTCGTACTTCCAGTGGTTTTTATTGTAATATTATTTCTTTTTAAGAAAATACGATTTGCATCTCGTGGACAGTATCCTGAGGTCTTTGTGGGGTCAAAATGCTAATTTCAGGGAACCATTTTAGGTCTTTCTATGAAATGAAACAGAAATATGCTAAGTAAGTAAATGTAAATGATTTGGAAATCGTACAGGATGTACTTCCATTGCCGCACTACTGTAATCAACACTGTTTTCAATTTTACATTTTTTTCCATGTAGTGTCTTCACATTGAGTAATACTTTTTTCGTGAAATTGTGGTTCTTCTTGGAAACTACACTGCCTATTTATATTAGCATAATAAACACTTATTTGGTCGCAATTTTATTTGGCTGAATATCATAAAATAGTATTACTTACACTATTTATGAGAGTGGCCTTAAATCGGCCACGGGACTCTGCCCCAAATTAGTATTATTGATATTAATTTCGCTTTATTACAAATAATTTGTTTACTCTAATAGTTGGTCATTAGAAAACATGAGTTAGAAACTAAGGGCTTCTAATCCCAAAAATATTAGTGTTGATTAGCAGTGTCAACTCAGTCTAATGCCTGTAAGCATTTTACTATGTGAGAATGATCACACAGTGGAAGAATATTTATTCTTGAAAGTGAAACCAGTATCTTGTGGACGACCTACTTTATTCGATTTGTTTTCACCCACAGACAGTCTTTTTCCACTTTTCCTTTGAAAGCAAATAAAAAAGTAGGGATTATATTGTATCAGTTGCATAGCCCATAGTTGGCGATAACGATACTTATTGCCTCAATTTTTCATATGTAATGTATTGTATAAGAATACAAAAGGTCGTGTAACTATACTTATTGCCTCAATTTTTCATATGTGATGTATTGTATAAGATTACAAAAGGTCGTGAGAGTATATCTGCTGTACCCCTAAGCATGTTTATTTTCATACATCTCGTACCTTGATTTTTGATTGACTAAATTTGTTTCTTTTTGCACGCTAACAGTGGTTTTTTGTGTTGAAGAACTCGAAATACGTACATTTTGATCACGTATTTGTGGTGTATTGTTTTTTTTTAATGTAGTTTTTCCTTTTTTTATTGAAATTTGTCTATAAATTTTGATAAGTATATGGAGCTGATAATTGGTTATTGGCCAACCCCAATTATCAATTGTTCAAAATTCGACCTTTAAATGAATTTCTTGAAAGAAACCATGTTAAAATACTCTAGATACCCTAAAAATTCCTAAGCCAGCTAAATTACGGGTGGGATATCCCAGGATATGACTTGTACATAATTATCCTTTGAAAAGGTTCTTTGTCCACATTTATTGGCAAAAAATTGTGAAAAAGGTATTCTCTTGTTTTTTTCTTTTTCGGTCCCCCGTTTTTTTTTTGTTTGGCTTTTTGTATACAAAGGAAGTTTGCGCTGAACCTTGCTTTAATACCAATTTTCTGCGATTTCCGATGATTTAATCTAAAGTCCTTTTTTTTTTTTTGGGTGTCACTCAATCAGGCGTAATGTTGTACTTGCGATTTTAAAGAGTTTGAAAAATCCGAGAAGTGCTCTGGTGAAGACTTCCCTTATGACCGCTGCCGACCTCTTCAAAGCATTTAAAGACAAGTTACTGAACAATCTTGATGCTCTGGTGAGAAATTTCCCTAAATTTTTTGCACACTGGCTTTTTTTGGGTAATTTTCCTATTTTTGATTATTGCACATTCTGTTCCTTTAGTTGAACACATATATTGGTCACCTCTAATAGTGTAATTTGTGTCACGAAGGTTCTTATTTGAGCTATATAGTTATAGACCACACTAATGGGAAGGCAAAGGGAGAGGGAGATGGAGAGGTGGAGGGCGAGGGAGAGGGAGAGGGTTGTAGTTTTCTTAGTTATAAAGGTTAAGTTGGAAAGCTAGCCTTAGCTTCTGGATAAAATTTCAAAATAGTTTTATGAGATTAGCTTTTGGTAAGGAGAAGGAAAAAAATGTATTCTAGTTTTATAGTGACTGTTTTTTTGTGACAAATGTCCTATTTCCCTGAATGCAGCTTCTCCAACTGCTTTTGAAAGCATCGGAAGATAAGCGGTTTGTTGCAGAAGAGGGAGAGCGTGCTCTTTTAGCTATGACTTCATCTCTTTCTCCTGTCCCTCTTCTTGAGAAATTAAAGCCGTATTCAGTTCATAAAAGTCCAAAAGTACGAGCGAAGGCAGCTGTGTCAATCAGTAATTGTGTCTCGCAATTGGTAAGCCTCCTAAAAATGACTCTATTACAAGTATTAAGAGACATATCATTGCCAAACAAAACTAAACATGATTTCACGCTCAAAGTATATCCTGCAAAACGATCTGGTTTAGTAATGTTAGTTGTTAAATCCTCGCTAGTTTGTCCTACCTACCTATATTATAGAGTGCGAAGTCCTTCAACTGCAGTCTGGGTGCAGTCTAAGGACTTCTATTGGTGTGGATCACACCTAATGTTGTCTATTGTAAAGCAGCAGCATTGTAAAACAACATCACAGGTATCTTCGTGTGCAAAATGCCGAGTCTTTCCCACACATAAATTAATGTTGGCCTTATTAGTTTTTCCCCCACTTAGTGATAAAGAGTGTACGGATAGACAACACCAGTTGACGTTTTGCCTAATGATTGATGAGTAAATAAAGATGGATGGTTGTTTTCTGAAAACTCATTCAAAATGCATGTGACATGATTAAGATCATGCAACAAAATTCCATAAAATGTGTTCTCTATGTTTGTCCCATGTATAACTCCATTTGGAATGGAGACAGTTCCTGTTTGAAGTCGTTATTTTACTCTCCTTTTACCCATTATTTTTGCTCTCCTTTTTGTGGTCCGGACTTTTGCCAGGACTCTGCTGGAATTCAGGGCATTGGATTTAATGTTCTTATCCGATTGGCCGGTGGGCAAGTCTGCGATCACCTTCCAGAAGCAAGAGATGCTGCTCGAAAACTGACTCTTTTATTGCATAAAGCATTTGAAGAGATTCAGGTCCAACTCGGGACCCCTCCTGACAATCGAAAAGACAAATGGCAAAACCTTTGTCAAAGCCAGTTGTCCGTCAGCAATGCTATGGCCGTCCTTCGCATTAAGGTGTGAATTGAATCATTTGAATTTTTCAGCTGTATTGAAGTGTTTGAGGAGCTCCAATCGAATCGATTTTCTTGGATTCAGATCGTGGGTTGAATTTGGGTCATTAAGTCGAAACAAATTGTGTGTAGCGAATTGCGTTCAAAATCAGGTAAAAGTATCTTTATTCACGCGGACTGTATCAAAAATCATTTTGTTGTACAATGGCAAGTGCGACTTTGAAGGGAAGGCAAGATTACGCGCGTCATGAAAATGGAGGAGAGGCAAAACAATGTTCGAGTGAAGATTTGGAAAGGAGAATGAGCAAGTCTTAAATAAAGTTCAAGTTGCAAATTTTTCAAGGGGAAACGGAGGATGTTTATGGATGTTTACGGATGGAGGAAGGGAAATCGAATTTTTATCTCTCTCTCTCTCCCTCTCTCTCTTTTGTGAATTTTTCTATTGAGCACTTTTTGTACCAAAGAGTCTAGGTTTGGAGGTTTTTGTGGAGGCCTATGGAGACGATTTATCCGAAAATTTCCGTTTTTCCCTCTAGATTCTAAAACAACATTGGTTTAGTGGTTTGAATCACGATAGATGGCTGATTTGCCCATGTACGTATTTCCTTACGTATTGTGCATACTATGTTCTCAGGCAATTTGTGCAATCACTTTTCAGTACAATGAATAATGTAGTAGTCATTTCTTATTCTACAACTTCTTGGCTTCAAATGATTTTCTCAGTGATTGGCAATCCGATATATTCCCAGGGTTGACTTGTAACTGATTAATTCTATTGTTCATGTCTTAGATATGATCTTCTTTGTTCATGAAAATTGTCTAGTAGGAAAATGTTTTGTGTAGAAAGTATTTTTAACGATGTGTTGTTTTAAAACTAACCTTTGGTTTTTATTTTTCGAACATGCGACATTAGTGTCATGTTTCACAAATGTCACTGTCACAGTGCAATTGTGTTAAAAAACCCTTAAAAATCTGACGGAGAACTGTGCGCAGTAAAGGTAGCTACGTTTTGCAAACAATGAAGGAAAACTGAAAGTCAAACTGTTAAACTAACTGGACCGATTTAAACTTGTATAAGTGAAAGCATACAAATTAAATTATCACATTTGCTACGTTGCAAAAAACGAAAAACAAGAAAGAAGAACAAAATCGAAGAACAAAAAAGAAAAACAAAACAGTTATAGGAAGTGAAGTAGTGAACTCAACTCCCCCAGTTTAGACGGGATGAGATTCCAAGATTGTAAATATTGTGGAAAATTTAAGTTTTATTCATCTGTATATGTCGTGAAGACCTTTGATTAAAAATAGTTGGCAAATCTCTCTTCTTAGTTGATATGATCGACTATGCATTTTTATGAAAAAGGAACAAAAACAAAACAATCAAGAATTGAAATAGGAAATATGACAAATATACAAAACAAGCAAAAAGCACATTAAATATGCATTTAGGGAAACAAATGTTAAACATACAAAAAATATGCGAAAAACTGAAAAGTACAAACTCTACATAAAAAGTAAGACCAAAAAATATACAAAAAATGAGAGGTAAAAAAAATAAAAAATCAAATAGCGCACAACGGAATTAAGGCAAGATAAAAGAAAGAAAAAAAAACGAATTCACAAGATAAAAAAGTACAACACGTGTACAACAACTACAAAAAAGCCATCATGCGCACGTACAAAAACGGACATGGAGAGGGAGAGGGAAAGTGAGAGGGAAAGAGAGGGGGAGAAGGAGAGAAGGAGAGAGGGAAAGAGGGAAAGAGGGAAAAAGAGAGGAAGAGAAGGAAAAAGGAAAAAAGAGCGGGAGAGGGAGAGAGGGGAAACAGAGAAAGAGAGAGGGAAAAAAGTGAGGGAGAGAGGGGAAAAAGAGAGGGAGAGAGGGAGAGAGGGAGAGATTTACTACCAAAAAAGACGGAGAGAAGGAGAGGTTTATTGCCAAATAAAGAGTAAAAGATTGCTAAAAAAAAGAGGTAAAGATTGATGAAAAAATGAGAAATTGGAAAGAAAAGGGAGAGATTTAGGAAAAACATTGACAAAAAGAGAGGGAGAGATTGACAGAAGTCGAGGGAGAGATCGAAGACAAAAAGGGAGAGATTCAGGAAAAAAAATGACAAAATATCAGAGAGAGATTGACAAAAAAAGAGGGAGAGACGGACAGAAAAAGAGGAAAAGGTCGAAGAAAAAGAGGGAGAGACTGACGAAAAGGGGGGGATAGGGAGAGGTCTTTACAGAGGAAATAGAGTCAAAAGCGGTGGAGCTCACACAAGAATCTCTCCTAAAAGTTTTTTCTTCCTCTGACCCCTGGATTATAGAGGTAAGCTTTTGAAGGAGGGAGAGGGAAGGAGGGAAAGGGTGGGAGAGGGAGAGGGAAGGAGGGAGGTTTATAATTGTACAAGATTTTCTCCAGGTTTTGAAAATCTTTATGAGAGAGGGAAGGAGGGAAAAGTAGAGAGGGAGAGGGAGAGGGAGGGAGAGGGATAGCGAGGGGTAGAGGGAGAGGACGAGGGAGGGAGGTTTATATGGTAAATCCTCTGACCCGTGGATTACACAAGGAGGTTTTGGGGAGATATATCTCAAGTAGAGAGAGGGACGTAAGGAGAGGAGAAGAAGAAAGGTAGGAGACGAGATGAGGGAGAGGAGGGGAGAAGTGGGAGAGGAGGGAGGTCTCTCTAGTTAACAATTTTTCCCTCGTGAGGATTTTGGAAATCTGGGAGATTTTCTTATTATTTTTTCGATCAGTTCTTCTGAGAGAGGGGAGAAAGGGGGAAAAAGGGAAAGCGTTAGGGATGGAGGGAGGGAGGGAAGGAGGGAAGAAGAGAGGGAGCGAGGCGGTTTAAAAGTGGTCCATGCAACAAGAATTATTGCCTTTGGATTTATCTTATATATCATATATATGTGTGTGTATATATATATATATATATATATATATATATACAGATATATATATATATATATACACAGAGGTATATATATATATATATATATATATATATATAT
>JBBHKE010001813.1:0-131178 GCA_037447655.1 Zygnema cylindricum
TTATTCGTCTGGATATTTCTGTCGTTTTTGAAAAGCGTAGACAACACGAAAAAGCTAATCTTTGAAATCCTTGGAAATTTCAGCGAGGGGAAATTCCAAAAGTGCACTGTACAAAACTTTAGTGCAAAGAGCTCCTGAGGCATCAAGGTGAACAGAATAAAATAATTTACAAAACGAAGTTTGACTTTTTGACTCTGGCGATTCTATTTTCAACAGGTCAAGTAATGGGGATATATTTGGCGTATTTCCATTAATGGTGGATTGGAATTTAAGAAACGGGAACCAACAGAAAATAACGCTTTAAAATGCTCCTTTATATATTAAAGCGTTAACATTTCAAACTGCCCGGACACCTGAGTTGTTCTGCCTTCCAGAAACCTGAATAATCAGGTGTTCGCAGGTCGCTTTGGAAATTGCCAGTGGTGAATTCGAGAGCGTTCACTGCTCGATGAACGGCCCAGATATCACGTTGGACCAGCCGCTGGTTGACCGGTACCGCTTATCAATTGAGAAGTACACCGCGAATCGTTATTAGCGTTATGAACTCTATATCGGCACCCCAAAATTTTGACATTAATACCTTAAATAGAATAAACTACACTACTTAAGGACGTGGACCATAATCTGCCACGTCTCATGGCACTAAATTAGAATGAATGACGCTAATTTTTTCTTTACACTAATAATTTCTATACGCTAATAACGATTCAAGGTGTACTCAATTTGCGCTTCCGGTTAGACGGGCTATAATGGACGGAAGATGTCGGCCACTTAGTTAACATATTTAATGTGTATTCTATACTGTAGCGTGTAGACTATTGTGTGAAGCAAATGTTGAGGGTCAAAACTGTCATTAATACAAGTGTGAGACGGGCGACACACATATACGCCTATTCACTACGGAATTACGTTCGCGAATGGTTCGGCTGAAAACGTTTTTTGCAGCCAAATATCAGCCGGCAAAGACCATCGAGTGTATCATGCACATCAATAGAATAAAAGTCGAAAATACAAATAAATTGCTAGGTTCCACTGCCCTTTGACCGAGTATTTGGGGTGTCATTGAGTTCAACGTTGAAATAGGTAAAGTTTATTTTAGTTAAGTTGGTTAATACGATTATGCTTTAAAACTATGGTGCTATTTTTTTAAATTCGAATCTAAAAGGTAATTCAAAATATAATTTCCTGGTTACGTGTAGTTTCTTCTTAGGCACGTCATCAGGCTTGAACCGCGGTTTTATAAAAAAATAATATAATGTTAACATTGACATGAATGATGTCAACAATATACTGTGCTATGTAGCTTACTATATTAAATAAATTCTACTCGCATTTACTATACTATATAGCTGGAAATATTATAGCATAAATGAACACCTTTGATTCATGGTATCATTTTTAATCGTACATTATTCAATCCGATAGAGGATTGAAAAACTAATGTTAGACATCAATTTGTATCCGTTCGAGTAAAAAATAATTGTTAAAACACTCAGCGATAAATAACTAAAGTTAATGTTGCGTATCAAATCCGAATGAAGCTTATTACGGGGATGTGCAAACATCTCAGTGTGTACAAAAGTAGTGAATTGCAAAAGACTAACCGATGTGATGATACGTGATGCAACGATATGCCCGATGTTTTCAACAAATAACGTCCAATCGACTTTCTCGACGACCGATGGGCATGGAATCAAATGTCTTACTAGGACAATACGCTCGTTCACATCTAACAAAAATAAAAAACAATAAACCCTCATGAACAACGAAGGAGGAAAAAAAGAAGGCATGGAAAGAGTGAAAGAGATCTCTCTAACGTTTTTTTTATTCATACACGCAGTTACAACACGTGTAATGTCGCATCAAGAATTCAGAAAAAAATCGCAACGCATCGCCATGTCGTGTCACAAAACATATGTATAAATATATGTATGTATACATGTATTTCACATTATATTGGAAGTGAAATCATAATCAGATAATGCATTTTGTTTTTTTCCTTTGTTGATTTTGGAATCGTTATTTGAACATCCAGGATACGAGTACTCTTGTATTGGTTTTTCCTTTTATTTACAAAGCTAGTCACTCTAGTATGGCTATTTTAACCTTTTCTTAATGTAAATAAAAGAAACCATTGTAAAATATTATGTTGTATTCCATCATAAAGTGATTGAATGTCATTAAATGAAACATTATTGGCTTATAAATGAAAAAGCATCCCCCATTTGCTAAAATTTATTTGTGATCGCCTCTTTTTTTATAAATGATGTAATTATTCGCAGTGGTTTTTGTAAATATAATTCTTGCTCAAAACATGAAAGTGTTAAGATTTATGTTATATAAGTGGCCATGAGGGTGCGTCGTTGTTGAACATAACGTAGTCTAAGTAATCATATAAATTTTGTAACGTTACTAAGTTACAAACTCTAGTAGCAGTGTGTCGTGTACATCCGGAACCAGCTTTTTAGTACGTTGCCCATCGTTATTAACGTTAACAACACTAAATCATTCACGACTTTTTTTGGCTGGAAACCATAAAGCGCAATTTAATGGAGTGGATCATTATTTGTCATCTCTCCTTTCGCTTGTACTATACATCTGAAATTTGCGTCAACATAATTAAATTGTTTTCGCGAGTAAAGAGTGCGCTCAAAACATTTTTTTATGGTTGTATATACTCTTAGGGCATTTTCCCATGTAATCGAAACTTAGTCTTATAACTTTGTTTTTTTAACAAAGATTCTCCGTACTACTTTCAAAGCATTCCGATATAACGCAATTAACTTGTTACTTTAGATTGTGACGGATGTAGACGTGGGTGTAATTTGTGACGGTTGTAGAACACTACAAAACTCGCGACAGTTGACGACGTTTACAAAAAAGCGACGGTTGTAGGTGTCTAGTTACTTGTGACATTATAGATGTTTAGGGCTTGTGACATTTTGACGTCACGCTCAATTATGACCGCGACGACGCAACAAATTCTAAAACTTTCCGCCATGGTTTCCCGATTTTGTTTTTTAGTCCTTTCTCACTCTAATTGCCATAAAAATACGCCCAAAGATATAAGCCGTTTTTAGAGACATTTAATTACCTTTTTCATTGCAATAATTGCGAGACAAACGCGCTAGCGAGAGAGGGATAGAGAGAGAGGCGATTTCACAGACTTTGCTTTTGTAAAATGGCGTCCGTTGGTCGAGACCCCTCCACGGCCCCTGTACAGAAAAAAGTGCACGGAAAAAAACAACGCACTAGTTGGAAACGTGTAGTGGGTTTTTTTGTTCGATACCCCGCGCACAAAAAAGTGTAAAAAAATTTCGACGCGTGCGACATCATCTGCCTACTCGCTCACATCATGGAACTTTATTTAAAATCACCTCGCGAGGTGGTTTTATATAAATTTTGAAGATGAGCTGGAAGGACACAAAAGTGGGTCGAAACTCGTCAGACGACAAACTGCATCGGGCTAGACTACAAACCCCAGTACATATAAACTTTCAAGGTAACGCAACTTGTAAGGTGGTAATTTAATTTGTTTGGTACCGCTGCGGATTTGGTCTTTTTTTTCTAAGTTATGGAGGAAAACGACAGAAAAGAACTGTAACTTTAGCACATGGGAAAGTGCCCTAATGCAGTTTTTTTTTTTTTGTTAGATTAGGGGCAGGGCTCCGTTGGGACCATTTTCGTGTCATTAGACGCAGTATATAAAAACTTTCGATTAAACGCAATAACGAACGTGAAAAAGTTAAAGGGACTTAGATAGCAACGGGAAATTGCGCGGACCTGCTTTTTTATTACTCTTGTAATTTATGGAAATAAACAAAAATAAGGATAATCTAACCTTGCCCTGCGAAATTTTGAGAAACGTCCTTGGCTTTCGCAAAACCGAATCTGAGTCGCTCAAATTCTGGAGTTAATGCTGGAAAATATTGAGCAGCGCAAAGCAGCCGGAAATAATTTGTTTTCACATATTTTTGCTTTTCCCGTGTTTTTTTTTTTTTGTCTGTACTGGCTCCGCGGCAAATGGCCAATATTATGATCGGTCGGAACCATCAATCGTTTAAAAAAGTGCGTCGTATGAGACGGAAATGCTCAATCTTCACTATTTTTTTTCGGTTCAACTACAGTAGCGTGGCACTTTATGGATTCAATGCGGTTCGGTAGATACAATTTATAGCAATAAACGACAAATCTTCCCGGCTCGCCGGCTTTATCAACATTTTGTTTTATTTTGACGGAGTGCTAGAATAATCTTCTGGACGAATCCGTCAGGGCGTGACGTAGGACAATTTCCACTGGCCTGAAGCAATTCGCCGATTCCCTCGAAAATACGAAAAATGAGAAAACATTGTAATAATACGTCCCTGTTATGATATAGATCGCATGTATCCAGTCAACCGAATTTCTTCAAATCTTCATTTGTCTGATTCCACAATCAGAAAAACTCACTAAAAGACAAGCACAAAACAGAATAGAATACGCTACGGTACATTTATGTACGGTACGACAAAAACGTGTGGGCCCCACTTGAAGCGTCGTACCTCTTGTCAATTGCGACTGGTCCGAAGTTTGTTCAGCCGTACGTTCATCCAATCACCGCGTAGTTGTACTCCCATATTCTGCAGCTGTCTCGGGCCCCGGCGTACTGACGCGCCGCATCGCACCGTATCCTGCCGCTACTGTACCTTCCACATTTGTCGGGCACCAAAAGTCCGCGTTGCCTGGTCGACTTCCTTCGCTGGAAACCTTACGTTCTGTGGCCGGATCTTGGCCGTCGGTTTACCACTTTCAACGCATTCCACAATCCAAGGAAGTCGGTTCCTGTAGAAATTGTGAGAAACACGACAGACCTAGACTACTTTCCACCGACATCTGCCGCTCATTTGCCCGTTGCCGCATTCGCCTGCCGGTATCTGTGCGGTCCACTCAATGTGGACGGACGTCAAGCGACCCCCCCAGACGACCGGCAGGATTTGGTGGCCGGCCGGACAGCCCCAGTGCGCCCCACCTGAAGCCCTCGCGTCCGTTGAACGGTCGGCCCGGCCGTACAGCCGTACCATCGCCCCATAAGAGGCCGCCCCAGGCCGCGGAAACCTCCAAACGCACCCACACCGCCACTCCGACGTCCGCCCAGATCCCTCGCCGGAACTCGGGGCACCGGACCCCAGGGTAGAAAGAGGAGAGACGCCAGAGGCAACAGAGACAAAGAAACACAGAGGAAAAGAACGTTCGCTCTCACAATGCGGCAGCTTTCCCTTTCCCTTTCCTTGTCCGCCCTCTCCCTCATATTCACGGCTCTGTTCCTGCCACGTGGCAGTCATGCAGCATCCGTAGCCCTGGACACGAGCAGCAGCTCGCTGGTAGTTCTGAGCAACAGTGACGTCACGCTGACGCTCCTGAATCCGACGGGCCGCGTGGTATCCGTGACATACGGTGACTCCGGGAACCTGCTGGCGGAATGGCCGGAGAACTACGAGCAGCCCTCGGCCCCGACGGTGACGTCATCCGTGGACAGACCCACGTACGGACTGTCGGGAGGGGATCTGACGGACAGAGGCTACTGGGACGGAGTGTGGGAGTCGGCCAATGGGAGCAGCTCGTACACCGGGCTGTCGTGCGAAAGATTTGAGGTAAGCTCTCGGAGGTCCAGGGGGGACGGGAGATTTTGGGAGAGGGTGGGAGAGGGAAGGAAAGAGTGCGGTGAAGGGCTGTTCTTTCTGGTTTTGTCTGTCGTTTTCTTTTTCCTTTCTTGTTTCTTTTCTTTATATGCAGAAATGCAGGTATCTTAATTGTTATAAGAGGTGCGATTTTTCTTCTGTTGATCTTGGCAGTGCATCTGTTCGAGTGTCGGAGGCAGAATGTGGCAAAGATTTTGGCACATTCTCTGGTGGTTAGCAACTGGTGGGAATTTAGAAGCTCATTTATTTTTTCTTTTCATCTAAATGACGGAAAAAGTATGATTTGAGTTATTTAAACCCCGTCAATTTACAATGTACTGCATTTTTCATTCAGATCTTCAATTTTTACTTTCCACCTCGCCACCTAAAGCCCATTTTCTCTTTCCTAAAGAACAATCTCTGGCCCAAAAACGTCACCAGAAAAAAATCCTCTTCTCTGAAATCTCTTTCCCCGCATTCTGTCCCAATTTATGTTCCACAATTTGTCCTTCAACTCCCCCAATTACACTTCTTGCCCCATTTTCCAGGTGGTAAAAAGTAGCGACGACCTCGTGGTCGTAAAATTCTCCCACGTGTTCAGTGGTGCGACGCCCTCCGACTTCCCTCTCAATGTGGACATCTTCTACTCCCTGGCCGGCAACGAATCCTCCTTCTACTCTTGGACTGTTCTCACGCACCTTCCCGCCCACCCCGCCATGACTCTCGTCGAGCTCCGCTTCCTCATGAAACTCAACACGGTCAGTCAAAAAACCAATCATCCCCACCCTCCCTCGGTGCCCTCTGGATCAGTCTCTCTCTCTCTCTCTCTCTCTCTCTCTCTCTCTCTCTCTCTCTCTCTCTCTCTCTATGGCCTGGTATGTGTGGTGGCATTCTTTTTCTCTCTCTCCTCTATCTCTGCGGTGGGGTGCGTTGTGGGGCCGGGCGGCTGAGCGGCTCGGCGGTGCGTTGGACGGTGCAGAGGTTTACGTGGACGTCTCTGGCGAAGGACCGGCAGCGCGTGATGCCGCAGTGGGAGGACCGCTCCGTCGACCGCAGCGAGGCCACATTCATCGGGGAGACTCGGAGGCTCACCAATCCAACCAATCCCGACTTCAAGGTCAGGCGGATGGTCATGTCACGACTGGGGATGGGACAATGTGACAGGAGGGCCTTTTGCTTTTTTTATTATTTGTTTTTGTTGTTTGTGGGGTTTGTTGTTGGAGGGGATTGTGTCTTTGTTTCTTCCTCATTTTTTGTTGTTGTTTGGTTGGTTTGTGCAGGATGAGTACGATACGAAGTACAATTATCTTTTGGATATTGGCGATCAGCTGGTGTATGGATGGGCTTCAAATGATACAGATCCTATTGGGATCTGGTATATGAATCCGTACAAATATGAGTACACTCCCGGAGGTCCCACCAAGCAAGAACTCACAGTGCAGGTAATAATAATATCATTTAATGTAAATTTATAAGTATATTTCTTTTCTTTATTTTATCTCCCTTTTTTTATTCGCTCCTCTTTATCTTTGCTTCTTCAATCCAGCGAGCGAATAAAATGCAAATAAACTGGCATTGCCTTTCTAGTTTCACTCACATTTGTGGTGTCAAACTCTGGTTTGCAGACGGGCCCGTATCTTCTGAATTACATGCATTCGCAGCACGTGGGCACCCCGGGTGTGGAAATCGGAAGCGGAGAAGAATGGTCCAAAACGTACGGACCGTTCAAAGTGTATTTGAACAAAAACGAAGACTCTTCGGGCAGCAAATGGAAAAATCTTTTCCAAGACGCTCGAGCAGCCTCCATTCAAGAATACTGGCAGTGGCCGTACAATAAATTCGCAGATTCTACTTATTACCCAAGCACTGGTACAGTTTGAGATCCTTCTTTTCCCTCTTTAGTCTTTTTTAAGCTGGAGACGAGCAATGTCTTTTTCCAGGAAATACTTTTGGCTAGGAATGTTTGTAGAATTACTGAAATTGCTGTAATACGCAATTCGAACGAGAATTATTTGTGACAAAGAATGAATGTCCGTTGTGTTTTTCTCCCTCTTTTTTTCTCCTTTTTGACTTTGTTTCTTATGGCTTCTCTTTCTTGCAGAGGAGCGTGGAAACCTGAAAGGGTACCTCTCTTTTCCGTCTTCTTCCGAAATTGATACCGATAGCATCGATTTCAAAAGGGATGGATGGGTGGGATTAGCTCCAGTGGGGAGTGGAGGCTCCTGGGCTTACGAGGTAAAAGGGTACCAATACTGGTCCCACTTTGCAAACTCCAAATCCTCCACTTTTAGAATAAACAATGTGCGTCCCGGAGAGTACACTCTGTACGTATTTATTATGGGTGTCTATGGAGACTACGCTTCGGAAACCTCCTATATCGTGAAGGCAGGAGAAACCGTAGACATTGGTATCATTGTTTGGGCGCCACCAAGGTCCGGACCCACACTATTTGAATTAGGATTTCCGAATCGCGATTCGGATGAATTTTACATTCCCGATATCAATCCATTGTCGCCATATCCGTACAGAATAACCAACAGAAACAAGTTCCGAGACTACGGGGTTTGGGATGTTTACGCGAAGCAATATCCGACAGGTGGACCGGTCTACGTAGTGGGGGAATCGGATTGGTCGAAGGACTGGTGGTACATTCAGACCGCCCTGTACAGTGAGGATTTGTCGTCGGCCGATCCGACAATCCACACCATCCAGTTTAATCTGTCGACGACGCCTGCGGATGACGACATTTATACGCTGAGGGTCGCGTTGGCGGGGAAACACGAAGCCGTACTTCAAATTTTCGTAAACACCAAGGACTTCAACGGGAAAGCCGCACTGGATACGAGCAATTACGCCGTTCCGTACAATGTGGACGACAACGGTCTAGCGCGAAGTGCGGCGCACGGAGCGTACTATACTTACAATCTGAAGATTCCGGGATCCTCGCTAAATTTGGGAACCAATAAGTTTTATTTTCGGCAGCGGAGAACGGCCGACAAGTTCATTTACGTGGCGTATGATTATATTCGTTTCGAGGGGCCTCCGACCTCCACTTAATGCAATGCTTTCATTTTTTAGACGGAGTATTCTTTTGTACTTTTGGGTATTTTGTTTTGTGTAAATATTTACAGCGGCTCCACATTATTTTGTCACGTCACGTCACATCGGCAGAGAGGTAAAGGACACGAGTTCTAAATCCTTATGTTTTTTTGTCTTTTCTTTCCATTTAGGTTTAGTTTTGTCTAATAGCGGGGTTTCTTTCATTTCTTTCACCGACTTTAATCAAAGGGATTGTTTTGAGAGAATTTGTCATTCCCGAAATAAAATGCAAAAAAAAAAAAGAGGAACGAGAAGAAAAAAAGGTGGAATGGCTTCCAGTATTATCAGACAGGGTAGAAAATCGATAAGACAAGCATCATTGTTGAGTCGAAAGAGGGAAATTTAGGACTTGATTGCACTGAAAAAATTGGGGTTGGTTTTATGCATTTGGTGGGGAGGAGGGCTGCCCACTATTTTTCACCTCGGGAAACTAAGGTTTCCCAGGACCTAAACAGGAATTGAAAATCTGGGATTATTTAGAGTTTATATATTTGGGATTGTAGGAGATTTTACATTTGTTTTGAATTGTAGTTTAACATAGAACACTGGATACTGAACCATTTTTGCCGGTTCTTTGAGCTGGTGGGATACGATGTTTTGAGATCTTAGGGTATGTCCTTTCTTTGGACTTTTTCATCAATTTGAAATCAAGATTGATTACGTTGTCTTCATTTCGACCTCTTTTCCCTGTCTCTCTTTGTTTCTTTGTTTTTTCTGGGTGGGGGGCTGTGAATTTCAATTTTTTCTTATATAGAGAAGTGAAAAGAGAAAATAAAAGACATCATTCAGTGTAATGTTGAATCCCGTATAAACCATGATAGACATGATACACATGCACTCAAATGAATGGGGTAGGTCTACGTTGTGCATTGGGAAAATTTCATTTCCCAATTGGGTGTTGGGATGGTTGAAACCGATTGTGGTGGGCATAAATAGCTTACGAGTCATATAGGGGGTGTTTACACATTAAACGTGTATTGCCAAATAAAAACCACCGTTTCCATCGGCAATGTAACCACACCCAATTTTATTCTCGAATGTTGGAGGCTCATTTTGAAATGGTAATAAATGGCAGAATTGTCTCGGATTCCAACTCTATCATATTCAGTCTGAAAATAATAGGCTATTCTGAGAATTGTGAAGGGGCAAGAATTTCCACGTAGTTGAATGTGAGATCCCATGGTTTTATATTTGTATGTTGAAATGGCTTAGTGTCGACATCTTGGCTCATGATTGTTGACTCGCCATTATTGTGACAATTGTGCAAAATAAGAAGAAATGTGGAAGCTGTGGTACTGAAAAAACGGATGTTTTGTACAGAAGTTCTTTTTTGTTTAAAGTACCAACAAAAACCGAGTTGTTGAAACAATTCATTGGAAAAATAGTAAACATTTGAACATGTAAAACAAGGTGACAACGGTAGGGTTGGTTTTAAATTGAGACCCCCAAAAGCATTACATGTTTAATTGCACTTTGAATGCTTTAACCTTACCTAAGGTTAATCTCAATGTTTTTTAAAAGAGTTTAAGAACATGTATTGTATTTGACTATTTGGAAAGGTTTGAATATTTTTTTTTGTTTTTTTTTTGGTGTGTTATTATTCTTCTCACAACATTTAGCCAAAAGTTCAAAAAACATTTAATTAAACTTCCACTTTCTTAGCCGACGAATAATTTTTTTGGAGATATGTCGGCGGTAATATCGCATAAAAATCTCAATACACACCTGTCATTTTTGACTTACCATATTTACATCAAATCGTTTAAATTCCCGAGAATGTATAAACGTTCAAACGATCGTGTTCAAACATCTATTGTATTCAACCGTGTACACTGATTAAGGTGTATTTCACACGACAAGATTGCTCACCGTTTCAAGCTTTCAATAGGAAAGTCATAGGATAATTACTTGTGTTATGTATGGGTAGTCATTTTCGGATAACCGTTATGTGCCTGTTTTTACCGGCCGATAATCGATATATTGCCTTGACATATCGTCAACGAAATTATCTCGATAAATTTCCGATATATCGTGATAGATTACCGATAATTATTGGGCCGATAACTATCAATGATAACCCCATACTGTGGTACGGAATGGATTGTGATTTTTTTTTCGAAAGCCCTCCTCCCCACTCCCTGGGTCGTGTTATCTCCGTACACATTTCGTACTTTATTTCCGTACCACAAATTCGTACTTTTCGTACGGCACCCCTCCCAACTTATAATTATCGGCGATATTTTTTGTTGGTTCGGGAGTGATATATCGGAACCCCTCACCGTTCGATAATCGATAACATCGCTACTGGATTTATCGCGATAAAAAACTACCCTATACACAACTGAACAGTAGTGATTACTGTAGTAGTGTTGTGTATATGTACCTTTTTTTGACCTTCCGATAATCGATATATCGGTAATGAAATTTTTGCGATTAAAAACTGATGTATCACGCTGAATTACCCGATAATATAGGGTCGATAACGCGATAAATCCGTACAAATTCCGTACGGAATGGAGTGTGAAAAAAAAATCAAAAGACCACCCACCAAATTGTTATATGGGGAATAATTATTTTTGCTAGTCCAGAAGCGATATATAGGACCCTCCCAGTTCGATACCGGATAATATTGGTTATTGGATTGTGACCGGACACACCGTGTATCGTTATTGGTGTTAATGTTTTTTTGGCCACTTCAAACATCCTTCTCCGTACACGCTTGTCGGATTATGGATCTGACGATTGCGATTGGAAGCCAAGATTCTCACCTTCCCATTGGGGTTACCATGTGAAAAGTGGACAAGTGTGTAAGGAGAAAAGATGTTCTAAGTAACAAAATAGTTATCAACACAACAATACAATAGTACACCCCGAATCGCTATTAGCGTTAATAGCGCTAATGCGGTGCCCCTAAATTTTGACCCTCGAACCCAAAATAGAATTAATTACTCTAAATGTTTTTTTACGTTAATATAGGTGCTGTCGAATTAGCGTTAATGACTCTAATTTGGAAAGTTTTAAAATAGTGTAGTGTACGAAATGCGTCAGTCCGTACTAAAACTGCTCCTTTTGTACAATTGTACAAAAAGTGCGTCAGCTAATTTGGAAAGTTTTAAAATAGTGTAGTGTACAAAATGCGTCAGTCCGTAATAAAACTGCTCCTTCTTTTGTACAATTGTACAAAAAGTGCGTCAGCTAAAAGCGTCGACGCCCAAAAGTGAGTGCGTCGATACAAAAAGATTTGATTCCCAAAGATAAAGACGGTGGAAAATTGTGTGAACTTGTTCTCACATGTTCAAACGTCAACTATGTGAACACGGGGTATAACGGCTACAACTATGGGGGGGAAATATGTACCCAAATTAGAGATATGCATAAATTAGAGAAAAATATTTTTTTGAAAATATTGAAAATCCCAAATTAGTGTTAATTTCACTAATTATTTTTTTACACTAATTATTTCTTAACTCTAATAGCAATTCACGGTGTAGCGTTCTGCGGTGTAGTTATTACGATGTCAAAGACTAAGGGTACGGCCCCATGTACTTGTAACTTAGCGAACTTACACCTTTTAAAGGGCAAATCGTTCAGTTCGTATAAGTTCATGGGTAGAATTTACTTATATTTTGGCCAAAACGGTTCGATTTACCCTCAACGTTAGGGCATTTTTTCGTAAATGTAATTACTAGTGTTGTGTATCGGCAAGAAATTTATAACGATAACACAGATACCGATAGTTATCGGTTATTGAACGGTCAAGGGTCCCGATATATCGCTCCGAGACCAACAAATTTCTTATCGGCGATGAGTAGAAAAAAGATAGTACGCTATATAATAGTACTTTATAATATACTGTATTATATTTTCACTATATATAGCGTGGCATGCCACGTGTAACAATCATTTAGTACTTTGTGCAACGGAAAAATTGCGGTTCAGTAAGACGACATAAACCGTTCAATTGTACGGTACGAATCGTACAATTATCGCCGATGGTTATCGGTACCGGTGTTATCGCGACAAAAACCCGATATTATCGGTTTTTTATCGGCGATATCACCGGGTCGATATATCGTGCCAATATATCGATTAGCAGCAAGCCAAAAAAAAATAATATCGTTATCGGCAAAACCATGCCAATACACAACACTAGACTAATTACATATGTTGTGTATTGGGTAATTTCTCGTCGCGATAAAACCGTTAACGAGTATATCGATAGTCGAACGTGAGGGACCCGATATATCGCTCAAGGACTAGCAAAAAATTATAGCGATGTCTTGGTTTGGGGGTCCGTACCACAGTATGGAAATATAATACGGTAATCTCGAAAGGCGTGGGCTTTTGAAAATTTTCCACAATCCATCTTGTGCCAGAGTACAAAATTTTAGTACAAAAATCAGTATATAAATTATAGACCTTTGGTTGCCTTCGAGGAAATCTTTATATAGGCGGTGTGTTTGTCATCGTTTTTTTTTGTCTGTCCGCAGTACAGAAGTCCGCCGTCCATTTTTCGTCGATTGAGTTTACGAACGAGAACTGCGGTCGATTTGCCGTCAACTAACTATACGAATGACTAACCGCCGTACCGCTGGCACAATGTAACGTTGCCGTCATCTACCAACGACAAACCGCCGTACCGCTGGCACAATGTAACGTTGCCGTCAACTGACTCTACAAACGACTATAGGAAAAGGTACGGGACCATCCATGGAAAAGGTACGGGTGTTCGTTTTTTGTAACGGGCATGAAAAAGGGGCATGAAAAAAGGGCATGAAAAACGGGCATGAAAAACGCGCATGAAAAACGGGCATGAAAAAAGGGCATGAAAAACGGGCATGATATACTGGACAGGGTACATGCCCGTGTAACGGGCGTTGATTTAGGGTATGTCCCAATGTGCATAAGTAAGGGTTTTTTCTGTTGTTTTCCTGTAAAACTTAGCGCCGTACTGCCTAAGTTGCAATCGTACGAAGGAATCGCAAATTTGTAGAGTACAATTTGCGTCATCCTCGAATTTAGGATGTATGAAAATTTTGTCGTCTTGTGTTTTTCGACCCACTTCCACGACAAAAAACGTCATCTTCAACCTTACGTTTAAAACACATGCGCGATGTGTTTTAAAACTAGGTATTTTCGATAAACAAATAGGAACATATATTCGCACTTGCCTTAATTTTCGATTTTTTTCATATGATTTCCAAGGACAAAGAAAAGTACAGAATTCGCTATGTTTTGTCCGTTTTCGTTCGAATAAGACAAAAAAAGTACACAATTTGTTTGGTTTTGTCCATTTTGGTCCAATACGGATTTATTTTTTGCAGGGTCTTCAAATTCCAATGCCATTTCACGTCGACCGGATAGGAGACGCAATGGCAAAGCGCCTCGTCTTCAACCGTGAATCGGCACAGTCTAAAGGCGGTACGTCTACAATGTCACGGTAAGACATGCGGCGTCACAAGCAGTTCCAAAAAATAACGTGCGACAACACAGATTGTAGACGTTGACAACCGTCACAGGTATTGTCGACGTATATAATCGTCACAAGCGTAAGTTACGATTTTGTCCTTACAGACATAGGGACACTTAAAACCGGGTCCGGCGGATCCGCGCTAAAATACAAAGTAAGTTCGCTAAGTTACAAGTACATGGGGACATACCCTTACTTGTATTGTACAAATTAAGTACGGATGATCACAAAGGCTAAAATACAAAGTAAGTTCGCTAAGTTACAAGTACATGGGGACATACCCTTACTTGTATTGTACAAATTAAGTACGGATGATCGCAAAGGGAGGGTGAGTGGTGGCGGGGGGGCTATTATTTTTTTTTTTTAGTTATCGCGATGATTATTCGCCCGAAAATTCATCGCGAGATATCGTTAATCCTTCAATAAATATCGGCAACACCGATATAACGGACGGATGCATTGGATATGGGCAATTCCAAAAAATGTACATATCGATTATTGGCAATTCGATCCCGATACACAACCCTACATTGGAAGTCCGAGACCCGTGCAATTTTGTCCGTACATGCACGTTCCCCGGATACCCGTTCGAGCTCACAGCCACACAGTTTCATGGAGCCGTTAGAATTTCCGCGTTCCTGGATATCCGTTCGAGACTTCAGTGTGTGTTTTACGATATCCGTTTACGACTAATGGCGTCTCTCTGTACTTTTTACCCTTTCTTCCCCTTCTCCTCTCTCTTCTCCCGTCTCTCTTGTATACCGTCGTTCTCTCGATCTCTTCCACTCGTGTTCGTTAGTACATGGTTCAACCATGCTTAGGAAAATTGCCGAAATATCGCAGAAGTCGGACCGTGGTGCCATGGGTAAAGGATGCACTGTGAAAACCAAAAGTACGTTTCTTTCTTGTTTTCATGGTTTTTGTATTAAATTTTGTTCCTTTTTGTTTTTCGTATTTTATTTGGATGGGAGGAATGTAATGGATATGGATAGTTTTGAAGGGTTTTTTTGTGTTTAATGATTTTCACCGGAAAAAAACTGTGCAGGCAATCATTAAAAACTTGAGCAACGTCCACACGGCAAAAAGGTGAGAAGTTTATCTTAAAAAAACAACATTTTTACTTGCATTGAAATGTTATTTTCACTTTTATGCTGTTTCTTCCTCCCGCTCTTCCGTTCTTCCCTGCTTCCCGAAGCCCTAAACCCCGATCCCTTCTTCCTTCTTTCCCTCCACAGGCACTTGCAGAGAAAGCGGCGCCCAAAAACGTTCGACCTTCAGGTCTTCGCTTTCAGGAAGCTTCCCAGAGCCATCCTGCTGCTTCGGGATTGGACAGCACGGCGTCCAATCACGCGGCTCCGGGCAGGGCAAAAACTCGTCGAGACTCGGGCAAGCCGGACAGCTACTGCCACACCAAAAACAGCTGTCTTACCAGCAGCGAACGAAAAGGAAAGAGCATGACTGCAACTCTTGCAGCCCGTGGCAAGGTAAATAAACTTATGAGATAAATCTGATTGAAATAAACTGATGCGCTGTAGCTTCCCTTCTTGTGAATTGTTTTTCAAAATTGGAAGTAGATGTAAGGGTTATGTGCGGCGCTTTCTGAATTCACGACTGTAATTTAGTGATTTCAGTTAGCCAAGCAGACACAAAATTGCTGGTGAGTTCTAGCACATGGTTTGTGACATTTGTCACCATAATTTTATGCGTGCGCCATGCGAACCCTTGCTTTCCCAACGGACTTTCCACAACTTTCTTTTATTATCTGCACCAGTCAGTTTGTCATTTGTGCGAAAATCTGACAAATCTGGCGTAACTTGCCACCTGTAGCCTTTGTTTACGTTTTAGGTTTCTTAAGTTTTTTAAAAGAGCTGCAAAGGTGATGCTTGTAGTGATGCTTGTTTTTAAACTTTCCATAAGTTTTTCATGCGTTATACATAATTCTAACGCGGATACTTTTTTGCTTTTTTCTGTTTCCGTTTATATTTTTTCAGCCAGAGGCAACGGTAGCTGCAAAGTTGGACGAAATCAAACACATGGAAAACGAAATGGCAATCAAAGGTTAGTCGACATTGTATATTTCTTAAATGAAATTAGACGAAATCAGACACATGGAAAACGAAATGGCAACCAAAGGTTAGTCGACATTGTATATTTCTTAAATGAAATTAGACGAAATCAGACACATGGAAAACGAAATGGCAACCAAAGGTTAGTCGACATTGCATATTTCTTAAATGAAATTAGACTTCTCTTAGTTAAAATTCAACAGTTTTTAGTTTGAAGTTGAACAGTTGTTTAAGTATAGCTGTCAGAAAAGAGCTTTGTAGAAAAAAAACTGTAACCTAAATGTTAAAACGCGTTATCAGAATAAGCTTGGAAAAAAAATCATAATACAGCTGTAACAATGGAAACTTAAACTCTCTCTTTTGCTGCAGTGCCTTTTTCTGTCTTTCTCCACAGCTCTTTTCATTTCATTCCCAGTTCTCAGTTTCTTCTCCTGTATCCTGTACTCTGTATTATGTCCTGTTCTGATTGTTCCGTACTGTTTTTTTTGTTTCATTTTTTTTTTGGAAGTTACTCTTGCCATGAACCATGCTCAAGAATATCGCAGAGATAGGACATCTCACTGGTGCCATGTCTAGAGGATGCGCTGTGAATAGCGAAATCCAAAAGTACGTTTCTTTTGTGTTTTGTTATTTTTCGTATTGAGTTTTGTCCATTGTTTTTGTTTCCGTTTTTTGTATTTAGTTTTTTGCTCCTGTTTATTGTATCAGGTTTTTGTTCCACTTTGTTTGTTGTATTTTATTTGGATGAGAGGGAATGTAATCGATATGAACGGTTTGGAAGCTGCAGGTGTTCGCATTCGGGAAGCTTCTCGGAGCCATCCTGCTGCTTCGGGATTGGCAGCACCGGCGTCCAATCACGTGGCTCTAGGCAGGGCAAAACCTGTCGAGACTCGGGTAACTCGGGCAGCTAATGCCGCAGCAACAACAGCCGCTTTATGAGCAGCGAAAGAAAAGGAAATGAGCATGGCTGCAACTCTCGCAGCCCATGTCAAGGTAAATATACTTAAATGAGATAAATTAGATTGAAATAAGCTTTGATCAGTCATCTTTTTATCTTTTTGTCATTTTATATGGATTTGGAGAAAGATTTATGTTGGTTTTTTGTTTGAGCTTTTTGCCGCTTCAATGTCTTTTCAGAAATTTACTGAAACGTACGCTTTTTACAGGATAATGTGAAGGATTCGATGCGGAGGAAGTGATTCCAAAAGGAGTTTCTCATGACTCTCAGGCAGGATAAGGGAGATCTATTGGTTGGCGTCGCTGATTTGTACGCCTTATACAGAAATGCAGAGGTAATCGATAATCTTTTCCTTCTTTTGGTTTTTTGTTTTTGTTTTTTTTTTTTATTTGCTCGCGTATTATTATTTAACAGTAGCTACTCTTAGTATTAATTATATGTTATTATTTAGTAATGACAGCTATTATTATTATTCAATAATAACTACTCTTATTATTTATTTGATGATCAATTGTTATTGTTTAATAATCAATACTCTTATTATTGTTTAATAATAACTACTCTTATGATTATTTAATAATACCTACTCTTACTATTATTTAATAATACCTACTCTTATTATTATTTAATGTAACTACTTCTATTGTTATTTGATACTAACTATTATTATTATTATTAATAACTATTCTTATTATTATTTAATAATAACTACGCTTATTGTTGTTTAGCAATAACCACTCTTATTATTGTTCAACAATCACTGCTCTTATTATTGTTGAACAATCTCTGCTCTTACTGTTGTCTAATAATCAGTGCTCCTATTGTTCTTTAATAATCAGTGCTCCTATTGTTGTTCCGTAATTACTGCTTTTATTATTGTTTTTGGCCTTATTACTGTTTAATTTTCACTGCTCTTATTACTGTTGTTTTTCTGCTCGTATTGCTGTTTAATCATTACTGCTCCTATTACTGTTTAATAATCAGTGCTCTTGCTCCTATTGTTGTTTAATAAACGGTGCTCACTGTTTTTATTACTGTTTTATAATCATTGCTCATATTACTGTTTAATAATGACTGCCTTCCTTTATTGCTGTATTATAATTGCTGCTTTTTTATTATCACTGCTTTTATTACTGTTCTAATACTGTCTTTATTACTGTTTAATAATCAGAGCTCTTTGTTTATTAATGACTGCTCTTACCATTGTGTAATAATCACCACTTTTTTCATTATTTATTTATCACTACTCTTATCATAAATTTAACAATAATTGCCCTTGTAAAAATATTATAAAATTATACAAGATAACCGCAATTGTCAGACTCGTTACCTTTAATCAAAGAACGATGCGGGCATATTTTTAAGTTAATTCGTAACTGACATTTTCTTTTCGGGTGAGGTTCAAATGTATCAAATATTGGTCAGTACAAGTTGGAACTTCTCGATGGCTCTGTCAATATCAGAAGTGTTTCCCAGTGGGAGAATTACACTGTCATAACTCGCTCAAGCTGCATTTCTATCGGAAATCTGTGGTTTTTGCCTCAGGGGTTTGATACAATTGCGGTAGTTTAAGTACTATGTTAGTTGATAGTTCCATGAGGTATTCTGATAGTGAAGCACCTCTGGTAACAAACATCTATCTGCTTTCAGCAAAATATGTTTTTCTCGCTTCTTAAGTGTTTTGCTGTTGCCGGATACAGTCTGTATTAGCGTTGACCCTTTTTTTGGCAATTAAATGTACTTTTTCTCATCACACAGTGTTTGATTTTCAATCGTGATATCACCATTAAAGGTCGTTATCTTTCAATTGCTTGCCTCTGTGCACAGTTTGGTGTAGCAGCTCCAGGCTTCCTTACTTTGAAGAGGATTTGTTTTCTGTTCTCGGTCCTCGCCGCCCTCTTTTTCGTTGGCTCATCATGGGGCCTGCTCGCTGCCCCAGCTGGCACGTGGACCCCTCTCTCACAAGCGCCTGGAATTCGCTCGCCGCCCTCTTTTTCGTTGGCTCATCATGGGGCCTGCTCGCTGCCCGAGCTGGCACGTGGACCCCTCTCTCACAAGCGCCTGGAATTCGCTGCTTGTTAAGCAAAAGAGGTCCGCATGAGAATCTTTTCGTGTCCTTACTTGTCTTTATAAATGAGTGGTTTGTCCTCTAGTTTTAAGGGACCAGGTTCAAGTGTACATGGCTAGTATGCAACTATATTGTCTGATCACCGTTGGACTAGTGTCGATAGAAAAAAAGAGAAACAATGTGTCACACGTTTATGGTGATGAATATGTAAATACGTGGGAATCACCAAACATAGAGTGGGTTCAATTTCAGGTGGGCTGCATTGTGTATTGTGAAGAAGTTAAAATTCAAAAATGTTGGTGTGGCTCATACTCCAAGGTTGTTTAACAGAAAATATACACAGGCATTAGAAGACGATTTGACATGCAAACTGGAAAGTGCCATATACTATATGATGACTTGGCAGTGCCGAGATTTATTAACTGCTGATTGTTCATATGGACAGCTGGCATCTTTTGATACGTTGTTTGGAGATTTATAGTAAAAGCTGGGTTTCCATGCCTCAGATGGGTGCTGCGCTATACCCTCCAAGGAAGGTCCCACCGGCGGTGACGCTTTATATGGATGAGATGGATGGGGAGAAACACGCGGATGGGCCCACGTCTCTTCAAGTGAGTGTGGAATTTCACCTTTGCTTTTGTCGTAAAGTTTTTTTTTTCTCAAGTTTTTGAAGCATGTTCTGAAACGCGGAAAATAGGACATATCGTATGTTTTTATTTCAGATTTTCCTAAGTAACATACCGATATGTCCCTGTTATCTCAATATATTTGAATTAAATCTCAGAAATTTTATTTCCCACTTCCTATCCCGAGCTGTTTATTTTGGTCTTCTGCCCCACTTTGCGCCAGCCGCTATCACATAATGATGCTAACATCAAAATCCTCTATGCATGGAGTTATTCCAAAGTTTATCCTGTATCGATTTTGTATAACAAGTTCCAAATGTGTCTGTCCATGTGTTTTGTAGTGGTGAAACCTGCAAGATTTTTCTGCATCCAGATTGGGTATCTTTTAGACTGTGTTTTTATTTGCAGATATTGATCGAGTAAACATGTTGCTCAGCGTAGTAGTGGTCAAACGCGTAAAAGCGGTCAAACGTTTAAAAGTGGTCAAACGATCAGAGGAACATTGAGTAGATTTCACTCTAATTTTTGTTTCATCAATGAGTGGCTTTGCTTTGGACCTCTCTATCATATCTTTGCCCAACTCTCCAACTCTTGTTTTTTCAAATGTTTAAATGCTTAACGGAGTTTGGTTGGGTGGATCTCAATTGGACCAGGCTTTGATTGACAAAGGTGAGGTTATTTCGTCAGAGGAGGGGACAACAAAAGTCGTTTCAATTGCTGATTTGGAACAATTTTTGGTAAGGAACTTGAACCAACGAGTGGCTTTGCTTTAGACCTCTCTGCCATATCTTTGTTCAACTCACCAACTCTTGTTTTATCAAATGTTTAAATGCTCAACTGTCTGTATGGGTGGATCTCAACTGGACCACGCTTTGGTTGACAAAGGTGAGGTCAATCCTTCACAGGAGGAGGCAACAAAAGTCATATCAATTGCTGATTTGGAACAATTTCTGGTAAGGAACTTGACCCAATTCAACACCAACTCTTTGATAACCGTTGATGTTGAACTCTATAGGTGTGTTTCTGGTTAATAGAAAAGGTTAAAAACTAATAAATATGGCAAAGATGCGGCTGTCTAGATTTTGCCAAATATATTTACTTTTTTACCCTTGTTATACATTCGGGGTTATGTTTTCCTCTTTCCTTTTAATTTTCTTATTTCTTTAAAACGAAATTCACCTTGTGTTGCCATTTTTTTTTTCATTTCAATGGAAATAAATGATGCTTTCATGGCTGTCATGTATTTATTGGATTATTGACTCACTTACACTCCATTTCTTGTTTGGTTTTGTTTTGTTTCGACAGATGAAAGAAAAACTCAGTGAGGTGGATTGCAAAGAACTCCAAGAGCTTCAAGAAGCTCTTAATGGGGTATAACCGTGGTTGCGAAATGTTGGTCTTCCGATTGTACCCCAATATCAAAAACGTAACGATCGACGATCCGCGATCCGCGATCGGCGATCCTCGAAACTTTGAACCTTTGATCCTTCGATCCTCGATCCTCGATCCACGATCCTCGATCCACGATCCGCGATCCACGATCCTCGATCCTCAATCCTCAATCCACGATCCACGATCCTCAATCCTCGATCCTCGATCCTCGATCCTCGATCCACGATCCTTGATCCACGATCCACGATCCTCGATCCACGATCCTCGATCCACGATCCTCGATCCTCGATCCTCGATCCACGATCCTCGATCCTCGATCCTCGATCCTCGATCCTCGATCCTCGATCCTCGATCCACGATCCTCGATCCACGATCCACGATCCACGATCCTTGATCCTCGATCCACGATCCTTGATCCACGATCCTCGATCCACGATCCTTGATCCACGATCCTGGATCCACGATCCACGATCCACGATCCACGATCCTCAATCCTCGATCCACGATCCTCTATCCTCGATCCTCGATCCTCGATCCTCAAACCTCGATCCGCGATCCTTGATCCTCGATCCTCGATCCTCGATCCTCGATCCTCGTTCGACGATCCACGATCCTCGATCCTCGATCCTTGATCCTTGATCCACGATCCACGATCCTTGATCCTCGATCCATGATCTTTGATCCACGATCCTCGACCCTCGATCCTCGATCCTAGATCCATCCTCGATCCATTCTCGATCCTCGATCCTCGATCCATGATCCACGATCCACTATCCTTGATCCTCGATCCTCGATCCACGACTTGATCTTTGATCTTCGATCCACGATCCTCGATCCACGATCCTCGATCCTCGATCCTCGATCCTCGATCCACGATCCTTGATCCGCGATCCTCGATCCTCGATCCTCGATCCACGATCTACAATCCACGATCCACGATCCACGATCCACGATCCTCGATTCTCGATCCACGATCCTCGATCCTCGATACTCGATCCACGATCGTCGATCCTCGATCCTCGATCCTCGATCCATCCTCGATCCATTCTCGATCCTCGATCCTCGATCCTCGATCCTCGATCCTCGATCCTCGATCCTCGATCCTCGATCCACGACTTGATCCTCGATCCTCGATCCACGATCCTCGATCCAAGATCCTCGATCCTCGATCCTCGATCCACGATCCTTGATCCACGATCCTCGATCCTCGATCCACGATCTACGATCCACGATCCACGATCCACGATCCACGATCCACGATCCACGATCCTCGATTCTCGATCCTCGATCCTCGGTACTCGATCCTTGATCCTCGATCCTCGATCCTCGATCCTCGATCCTCGATCCTCGATCCATCCTCGATCCATTCTCGATCCTCGATCCGCGATCCTCGATCCTCGATCTTTGATCCACGATCCTCGATCCTTGATCCTCGATCCTCGATCCACTATCCTTGATCCTCGATCCACGACTTGATCCTCGATCCTCGATCCACGATCCTCGATCCACGATCCTCGATCCTCGATCCTCGATCCTCGATCCACGATCCTTGATCCACGTTCCTCGATCCTCGATCCTCGATCCACGATCTACGATCCACGATCCACGATCCACGATCCACGATCCACGATCCTCGATTCTCGATCCACGATCCTCGATCCTAGATACTCGATCCACGATCCTCGATCCTCGATCCTCGATCCTCGATCCTCGATCCTCGATCCTCGATCCACGATCCTTGATCCACGTTCCTCGATCCTCGATCTTCGATCCATGATCCACGATCCTTGATCCTCGATCCTCGATCCATGATCGATGATCCACGATCCTTAACCCTCGATCCTCGATCCTCAATCCATTCTTGATCCTCGATCCTCGATCCTTGATCCTCGATCCTCGATCCTCGATCTTCGATCCACGATCCACGATCCTCGATCCTCGATCCACGATCCTCGATCCTCGATCCACGATCCACAATCCTCGATCTTCGAGCCTCAATTCTCGATCAACAATCCACGATCCTTGATCCTCGATCCATGATTCTTAATCCTCGATCCTCGATCCATCCTCGATCCTTGATTCATCCTTGATCCATTCTCGATCCTTGATCCTCGATCCTCGATCCTAGGTTCTCAATCCACGATCCACGATCCTCGATCCTTGATTCTCGATCCACGATCCCCGATCCTCGATCCGCGATCAACAATCCTCGATCTTCGATCCTCGATCCACGATCATTGACCCTCGATCCTCGATCTTCGATCCTCGATCCTCGATCCACGATTCACGATCCACGATCCACGATCCTCGATCCTCGATTCACGATCCAGGATCCTTAATCCTTGATCCACGATCCTCGATCCACGATCCTCGATCATCGATCTTCGATCCTCGATCCACGATCTTCGATCCTCGATCCATGATCTTCGATCCTCGATCCACGATCCTTGATCCTTGATCCATGATCCTTGATCCGCAATCCTTGATCCGCGATCTTCGACCCTCGATCCCAAATCCTCGATCCATCTTCGATCCATTCTCGATCCTTGATCCTCGATCCACGATCCTCGATCCACGATCCTCGATCCTCGATCCACAATCCTCGATCTAGATCCTCTATCCTTGTTCCAAAATCCTCGATCCCGATCCTCGATCCCCAATCCTCGATCCATGATCCACTATCCAACATCCTCCATCCAGATCAACGATCCACGATCCATGATCCTTGATCCTCGATCTTCAATCTTTAATCAATGATCCTCCATCCTCGATCCTTGATCCTCCCTCCTCCATCCATGTTCCTCGATCCAGGATCCTCGATCCACAATCCTTGATCCTCGATCCACGATCCTCGATCCTCGATCCTCGTACTTGATCCTTGATCCACAATCCTCGATTCACGATCCACCATTCTCGATCCTCAATCCACAATCCCTGATCCATGATCCTCCATCTACGATCCTCGATCCATGATCCACGATGCTCAATCCTTGATCCACAATCCACGATCCACGATCCTCAATCCTCGATCTTCAAACCACGATCCTCAATCCTCGATCTTCGATCCACGATCTATGATCCTTGATCCACGATACTTGATCCACGATCCACGATCCTCGATCCTTAATCCTTGATCCTCCATCCTCGATCCACAATCTTCGATCCTAGATCCTCGATCCTAAATCCACGATCCTCGATCCTCGAACTTCGATCCATGATCCATGATCCTCGATCCTCGATCCATGATCCTCGATCCTCGATCCTTGATACACAATCCTCGATCGAGATCCTCGATCCTTGTTCCACAATCCTCGATCCTCGATCCTCGATCCCCAATCCTCGATCCATGATCCACGATCCAAGATCCTCCATCCTCGATCAACGATCCACGATCGTTGATCCTCGATCTTCAATCTTCAATCCACGATCCTCGATCCTCGATCCTTGATCCTCCCTCCTCCATCCAAGTTCCTCGATCCAACATCCTCGATCCACGATCCTCAATCCTCAATCCACGATCCTCGATCCTCCATCCTTAATCTTCGATCCACGATTTTTGATCCTCGTTCCGCGATTCTCAATCCTCGATCCTCGATCCTCGATCCACAATCCTTAATCCTCGATCTTCGATCCACGATCCTCGATCCTCGATCCGCGATCTTCGATCCTCGATCCTCGATCCTCAATCCATGATCCACGTTCCACGCTCTATGATCCACGATCCACGATCCACGATCCTTGATCCACGATCCTCGATCCTCGATCCTCGATCCTCGATCCACAATCCTCGATCCTCGATCCATGATCCTTGATCCTCGATCCATTATCCTCTATCCTCAATCCTCCATCCTCGATCCTTAATACTCAATCATCGATCCTCAATGCTCGATCCTCAATTTTGATCCACAATCTACGATCCACGATCCTCAATCTTTGATCCTCAATCCTCGTATTGATCCTCGATCCTCGATCCACGATCCATGATCCATGATCCACGATCCATGATTCACATTCCTCGATCCACGATCCTCGATCCTCGATTCCTCAATCTTCGATTCCCGATCCACGATCCTCGATCCTCGTTCCTCGATTTGGATTGACAATCCACGATCCACGATCCAAAATACTCGATCCTTGATCCTCAATCCTTAATCCTCTATTTTGATCCACAATCCACGATTCTAGATCCTCGATCTTCAATCCTCAAACCTTGATCATCGATTCTCGATCCTCGATTCTCGATTCTCAATCATCGATCCTCGATCATCATCCTCAATCTTCGATCCTCGATCAACGATCCTCAATCCTTGATACACGATCCTTCATCTTCGATCTTCGATCCACGATCCTCATTCATCGATCCTCGATCCTCGATCAACGATTTTCAATCCTCGATCTTCGATCCTCGATCCTCAATCCTCAATGTTGATCCTCTATCCTCGATCCTCGATCCTCTATCTTCAATCCTCAATCCTCCATCCTCGATCCTCCATCCTCGATCCTCGATCTTCATTGCACGATCTTTCATCTTTAATCCTCCATCCACGATCTACGATCCTCCATCCTCGTTCCTCAAACCCCGATCCTTGATCCTCGATCCTCAATTGTAGATCGTCGATCCTCAATCCACGATCCTCGATCCACGATCCACGATCCTCGATCCTCGATCCATGATCCTCGATCCTCGATCCACGATCCACGATCCTCGATCCTCGATCCACGATCCTCGATCCTCGATCCACGATCCTCGATCCTCGATCCACGATCCTCGATCTTCGATCCACGATCCTCGATCCTCGATCCTCGATTTTGATCCACAATCCACGATCCACGATCCTCGATCCTCGATCCTTGATCCTCGATCCTCGTCTTGATCTTCGATCCTCAATCCTCGATCCACGATCCACGATCCACGATTCACATATCTTGATCCTCGATTTTTGATCCTCGATCCACGATCCTCGATCCTCCATCCTCAATCCTCGATTCTCGATCCACGATCTTTGATCCTCAATCTTCAATTTGGATTCACAATCCACAATCATTGATACAAAATCCTCGATCCTAGATCATCGATCCTAAATCCTCGATTTTGATCCTTAATCCACGATCCTCGATACACGATCCTCGATCCTCGATCTTCGATCCATGATCCTCGATCATCGATCTGCGATCCTCGGTCAACGATTTTCAATCCTCGATCTTCGATCCTCGATCCTCTATCGTTGATCCTCCATCCTCGATCCTCCATCCTCGATGCACGATCCTCGATCCTCGATCCTTCATCTTTGATCCTCCATCCACGATCCACGATCCTCCATCCTCGATCCTCGATCCTCGAACCCCGATCCTTGATCCTCGATCCTCAATTTTAGATCCTTGATCCTCAATCCACAATCCTCGATCCTCGATCCACGATCCTTGATCCTCGATCCTCGATCCACGATCCTCGATCCTCTATCCACGATCCACCATCCTGAATCCTCGATCCACGATCCTCGATCCAATATCCTTTATCTTCAATCCTCGATCCTCCATCCTCAATCCTTCATCCTCGATCCTCCATCCTCCATCCTCGATCTTCGATGCACGATCCTCGATCCTCGATCCTTCATCTTTGATCCTCTATCCACGATCCACGATCCTCCATCCTCGATCCTCGATCCTCGAACCCCGATCCTTGATCCTCGATCCTCAATTTTCGATCCTCGATCCTCGATCCACGATCCTCGATCCTCGATCCACGATCCTCGATCCTCGATCCTCGATCCACGATCCTCGATCCTCGATCCACGATCCACCATCCTGGATCCTGAATCCACTATCCTAGATCCTCGATCCACGATCCTCGATCCACAATCCTCGATCCACGATCCACGATTGTCGATCCTCGATCCACGATCCTCGATCCACGATCCTCGATCCTTGATCCTCGATCCTCGATCACAATCCACGATCCTCCATCCTCGATCCTCAATCCTTCATCCTCGATCTACAATCCTCGATCTTCGATCCTATATTCTCGATCCTCGATTCTCCATCCTCGATCCTCGATCTTCAATGCACGATCCTCAATCCTCCATCCTCGATCTTTCATCCATGATCCACGATCCTCTATCCTCGATCCTCGATCCACGATCCACAATCCTCGATCTTGGATCCTCCATCCACAACGCCGATCCACTATCCTCGATCCTCGATCCTCAATCCACGATCCTCGATCCCCGATCTTCGATCCTCGATCTCGGATCCTCGATCCATGATCCTCGATCCTCAATTTTCCATCTACGATTCTCGATCCTCGATCCTTGATCCTCGTACTCGATCCTCGATCCACAATTCTCGATCCACGATCCACCATCCTCAATCCTCGATCCACGATCCTTGATCCACGATCCTCCATCCACGATCCTCGATCCATGATCCACGATCCTCAATCCTCGATCCACAATCCACGATCCACGATCCTCAATCCTCGATCTTCAATCCACGATCCTCGATCCTCGATCCTTGAACCCCGATCCTTGATCCTCCATCCTCAGTTTTAGATCCTCAATCCTCAATCCACCATCCTCGATCCTCGATCCACGATCCTCGATCCTCGATCCTCGAACCCCGATCCTTGATCCTCGATCCTCTCCACAATCCTCGATCCTCAGACACCGATCCACGATCCATGATCCTCGATCCTTGATCCTCGATCCACGATCCTCGATCCTCGATCCTCGATCCACAATCCTCGATCTAGATCCTCGATCCTTGTTCCACAATCCTCGATCCCGATCCTCGATCCCCAATCCTCAATCCATGATCCACGATCCAAGATCCTCCATCCTCGATCAACGATCCAAGATCCATGATCGTTCATCCTCGATCATTAATCTTTAATCAACAATCCTCAATCCTCGATCCTTGATCCTCCCTCCTCCATCCATGTTCCTTGATCCAGGATCCTCGATCCAAGATCCTCGATCCTCGATCCACTATCCTCGATCCTCGATCCTCGTACTCGATCCTCGATCCACAATCCTCGATCCACGATCCACCATTCTCGATCCTCGATCCACGATCCCTGATCCACGATCCTCCATCCACGATCCTCGATCCATGATGCTATGCATTGGTACGAACTACATGACATCCGAGTGGAGTTTAATTTTCAACACGCGTGAAAGGCAAGTCTGTTTTGACAATGGTCTTGCTACGTCAACAAGGTCTTAATATGCATAGAGTAACAAAGGTATTTGAAAATTGTCACAATCCCAATCCAGACCCCAAACCCAATCCCAATCCTAGTCCCTATCCAAATCCAAATCCAATCCCGATTCCGATTCCGATCGCGATCGTGATCTCGATCCTCGATCCTCGATCCTCAATCCACGTTCCTCGATCCTCAATCCACGATTCTAGATTTTCAATCCTCGATCTTCGATCCTCGATCCTCGATCTTCGATTCACGATCCACGAACCTCGATCCTCGATATTCGATCCTCGATCCCTTTTCCCCGATCCTCGATCCTCGATCCTCGATCCTCCATCCTCCAACCTCGATCCTCAATCCTCGATCCACGATCCATGATCCTCGATCCTCAATCCTCGATCCACGATCCACGGTCCTCAATGCTCAATCCTAGATCCTCAATCCTAGATCCTCGATCCGCGATCCTCGATCCATGATCCTCGATCCATGATCCTCGATCGGCGATCCTCGATCTGCGATTTTCGATCCTCAATCCTCGATCCTCGATCCACAATCCTCGATCCACAATCCACGATTCCACCATCCACGATCATCGATCATCGATCCTCGATCCTCGATCCTCGATCCACAATCCTCGATCCTCGATCCTCAATCCTCGATCCATGATCCATGATCCTTGATCCTCGATCCACAATCCTCTATCCATGATCCTCAATCCACGATCCACGATCCTCGATCCTCGATCCTCGATCCACGATCCTTGATCCACGATCCATGATGCTCGATCCTCGATCCTCGATCCACGATCCTCGATCTTCGATCCACGATCCTCGATCCTCGATCCTCGATTTTGATCCACAATCCATGATCCACGATCCTCGATCCTCGATCCTTGATCCTCGATCCTTGATCCTCGATCCTCGTCTTGATCCTCTATCCTCAATCCTCGATCCACGATCCACGATTCACATACCTCGATCCTCATTTCTTGATCCTCAATCCAAAATCCTCGATCCTCCACTCTCAATCCTCAAATCCTGATCCACGATATTTGATCCTCGATCTTCAATTTGGAATCACAATCCACGATCATCAATCCAAAATCCTCGATCCTATATACTCGATCCTAAATCCTCGATTTTGATCCTTAATCCACGATCCTCGATCCTCGATCCTCAATCCTTGACCTTCGATCCTCGATTCTCGATTCTCAATCATCGATCCTCGATCATCATCCCCAATCCTCGATCCTCGATCAACGATCCTCAATCCTCGATACACGATCCTCGATTTTCAATCCACAATCCACGATCATCGATCCGCGATCCTCGATCAACGATTTTCAATCCTCGATCTTCGATCCTCGATCCTCAATCCTCAATGTTGATCCTCTATCCTCGATCCTCAATCCTCTATCTTCAATCAACGATCCTCCATCCTCGATCCTCCATCCTCGATCCTCAATCTTCGATGCACGATCCTCGATCCTCGATCCTTCATCTTTGATCCTCCATCCACGATCCACGATCCTCCATCCTCAATCCTCGAACCCCGATCCTTGATCCTCGATCCTCAATTTTAGATCCTCGATCCTCGATCCACAATCCTCGATCCTCGATCCACGATCCTCGATCCTCGATCCACGATCCACATTCCTGGATCCTCGATCCACAATCCTCGATCCTCGATCCACGATCCTCGATCCTCGATCCACGATCCTCGATCTTCGATCCAAGATCCTCGATCCTCGATCCTCGATTTTGATCCAGAATCCACGATCCACGATCCTCGATCCTCGATCCTTGATCCTAAATCCTCGTCTTAATCCTCGATCCTTAATCGTCGATCCACGATCCACGATCAACGATTCACATATCTAGATCCTCAATTCTTGATCCTCAATCCACGATCCTCAATCCTCCATCATCAATCGTTGATTCTTGATCCACGATCTTTGATCCTCAATCTTCAATTTGGATTCACAATCCACGATCATCGATCCAAAATCCTCGATCCTAGATTCTCGATCCTAAATCCTCGATTTTGATCATTAATCCACGATCCTCAATCCTCGATTCTCAATCCTCGATTTTCAATCCTCGATCTTCGATTTTCGATCCTCCATCGTCGATCCTCCATCCTCGATCCTCCATCCTCGATGCACGATCCTTGATCCTCGATCCTTCATCTTTGATCCTCCATCCACGATCCACGACTCTCCATCCTCGATCCTCGATCCTCGAACCCCGATCCTTGATCCTCGATCCTCAATTTTAGATCTTCGATCCTCAATCCACCATCCCTCGATCCTCGATCCACGATCCTCGATACTCGATCCTCGATCCACGATCCTCGATCGTGGATCCACGATCCACCATCCTGGATCCTCGATCCACGATCCTTGATCCTCAATCCACGATCCTCTATTTTCAATCCTCGATCCTCCATTCTCGATCCTCCATCCTCGATCCTCCATCCTCCATGCACGATCCTCGATTCTCAATCCTTGATCTTCGATCCTCAATTCTCGATTCTCAATCATCGATCCTCGATCATCATCCTCAATCCTCGATCCTCGATCCACGATCCTCAATCCTCGATACACGATCCTCGATCCTCGATCTTCGATCCACGATCCTTGATCATCGATCCTCGATCCTCTATCCTCGATCCTCGATCCTCTATCTTCAATCCTCGATCCTCCATCCTCGATCCTCCATCCTCAATCCTCAATCTTCGATGCACGATCCTCGATCCTCGATCCTCGATCCTCGAACCCCGATCCTTGATCCTCGATCCTCAGTTTTAGATCCTCAATCCTCAATCCACCATCCTCGATCCTCGATCCACGATCCTCGATCCTCGATCCTCGATCCTCGAACCCCGATCTTTGATCCTCGATCCTCAATTTTAGATCCTCGATCCTCAATCCACCATCCTCGATCCTCGATCCAAGATCCACGATCCTCGATCCTCGATCCACTTTCCTCGATCCTCGATCCACGATCCTCGATCCACGATTCACCCTCCTGGTTCCTTGATCCACGATCCTCGATCCTTGATCCACGATCCTGTATCTTTAATTCTTGATCCTCCATCCTCGATCCTCCATCCTCGATCCTCTATCCTCCATGCACGATCCTCGATCCTCGATCCTCAATCCTCGATCTTGATCCTCGATTATCGATTCTCAATCATCGATCCTCGATCATTATCCTCAATCTTCGATCCTCAATCCACGATCCTCAATCCTCGATACACGATCCTCGATCCTCGATCTTCGATCCTCTATCCTCGATCCTCGATCCTCAATCTTCAATCCTCAATCCTCCATCCTCGATCCTCCATCCTCGATCCTCGATCTTCAATGCACGATCCTCGATCCTCGATCCTTCATCTTTGATTCTCCATCCATGATCCACGATCCTCCATCCTCGATCCTCGAACCCCAATCCTTGATCCTCGATCCTCAATTTTAGATCGTCGATCCTCGATCCACGATCCTCGATCCTCGATCCATGATCCTCGATCGTCGATCAACGATCCTCGATCCACGATCCACCATCCTAAATCCTCAATAAACGATCTTCGATCCTCTATCCACGATCCTTGATCCACGATCCTCGATCTACGATCCACGATTCTCGATCCCCGATCCACGATCCACGATCCTCAATCCTCGATCCTCGATCCTCGATCACGATCCACGATCCTCCATCCTCGATCCTCAAGCCTCCATCCTCGATCATTGATCATCGATCTTCGATCCTATATTCTCGATCCTCGATTCTCCATCCTCGATCCTCGATCTTCAATGCACGATCCTCGATCCTCCATCCTCGATCTTTCATCCACGATCCACAATCCTCTATCCTCGATCCTCGATCCCTGATCCACAATCCTCGATCTTGGATCCTCCATCCACGACAGTCGATCCACTATCGTCGATCCTCGATCCTCAATCCACGATCCTCGATCCCCGATCTTCGATCCTCGATCTCGGATCCTCGATCCATGATCCTCGATCCTCGATTTTCCATCCACGATTCTCGATCCTCGATCCTCGATCCTCATATTTGATTCTCAATCCACAATCCTCGATCCACGATCCACCATTCTCGATCCTTGATCCACGATCCGTGATCCACGATCCTCCATCCACGATCCTCGATCCAGGATCCACGATCCTCAATCCTCGATCCACAATCCACAATCCACGATCCTCAATCCTCGATCTTCAATCCACGATCCTCAATCCTCGATCTTCGATCCACGATCTATGATCCTTGATCCACGATACTTGATCCACGATCCTCGATCCTCAATCCTCGATCCTCCATCCTCGGTCCACAATCTTCGATCCTAGATCCTCGATCCTCAATCCACGATCCTCGATCCTCAAACTTTGATCTATGATCCATAATCCTCGATCCTCGATCCATGATCCTCGATCCTCGATCCTTGTTACACAATCCTCGATCTAGATCCTCGATCCTTGTTCCACAATCCTCGATCCTCGATCCACAATCCACAATCCACGATCCTCAATCCTCGATCTTCAATCCACGATCCTCAATCCTCGATCTTCGATCCACGATCTATGATCCTTGATCCACGATACTTGATCCACGATCCACGATCCTCGATCCTCAATCCTCGATCCTCCATCCTCGGTCCACAATCTTCGATCCTAGATCCTCGATCCTCAATCCACGATCCTCGATCCTCAAACTTCGATCCATGATCCATGATCCTCGATCCTCGATCCATGATCCTCGATCCTCGATCCTTGTTACACAATCCTCGATCTAAGATCCTCGATCCTTGTTCCACAATCCTCGATCCTCGATCCACGATCCACAATCCTCGATCTTGGATCCTCCATCCACGATCCACAATCCTCTATCCTCGATCCTCGATCCACGATCCACAATCCTCGATCTTGGATCCTCCATCCATGACCGTCGATCCACTATCCTCGATCCTCGATCCTCAATCCACGATCCTCGATCCCCAATCTTCGATCCTCGATCTCGGATCCTCGATCCATGATCCTCGATTCTCGATTTTCCATCCACGATTCTCGATCTTCGATCCTCGATCCTCGTACTCGATCCTCGATCCACAATTCTCGATCCACGATCCACCATCCTCGATCCTCGATTCCACGATCCCTGATCCACGATCCTCCATCCACGATCCTCGATCCATGATCCACGATCCTCAATCCTCGATACACAATCCACGATCCACGATCCTCAATCCTCAATCTTCAATCCACGATCCTCGATCCTCGATCTTCGATCCACGATCTATGATCCTTCATCCTCGATACTTGATCCTCGATCCACGATCCTCGATCCTCAATCCTCGATCCTCCATCCTCCGTCCACAATCTTCGATCCTAGATCCTCGATCCTCAATCCACAATCCTCAATCCTCAAACTTCGATCCACGATCCATGATCCTCGATCCTTGATCCTCGATCCACGATCCTCTATCCTCGATCCTCGATCCTCGATCCTCGATCCACAATCCTCGATCTAGATCCTCGATCCTTGTTCCAAAATCCTCGATCCCGATCATCGATCCCCAATCCTCAATCCATGATCCACTATCCAAGATCCTCCATCCAGATCAACGATCCACGATCCATGATCCTTGATCCTCGATCTTCAATATTTAATCAACGATCCTCGATCCTCGATCCTTGATCCTCCCTCCTCCATCCATGTTCCTCGATCCAGGATCCTCGATCCATGATCTTCGATCCTCGATCCACAATCCTCGATCCTCGATCCTCGTACTCGATCCTCGATCCACAATCCTCGATTCACGATCCACCATTCTCGATCCTCGATCCACGATCCCTGATCCATGATCCTCCATCCACGATCCTCGATCCATGATCCACGATCCTCAATCCTCGATCCACAATCCACGATCTTCGATCCACGATCTATGATCCTTGATCCACGATACTTGATCCACGATCCACGATCCTCGATCCTCAGTCCTTGATCATCCATCCTCGGTCCACAATCATCGATCCTAGATCCTCGATCCTCAATCCACGATCCTCGATCCTCAAACTTCGATCCATGATCCATGATCCTCGATCCTCGATCCACGATCCTCGATCCTCGATCCTTGATTCACAATCCTCGATCTAGATCCTCGATCCTTGTTCCACAATCCTCGATCCTCGATCCTCGATCCCCAATCCTCGATCCATGATCAACGATCCAAGATCCTCCATTCTCGATCAACGATCCACGATCCACGATCCATGATCCTCGATCTTCAATCTTCAATGAACGATCCTCGATCCTCAATCCTTGATCCCCCCTCCTCCATCCACGTTCCTTGATCCAAGATCCTCGATCCACGATCCTCAATCCTCGATCCACGATCCTCGATCCTCGATCCTCGATCCTTGATCCACGATCCTCGATCCACGATCCTCGATCCTCGATCCTCGATCCACGATCGATCCTCGATCCTAGATCCTCGATCCTCGATCCTCGATCCCCAATCCTCGATCCATGATCCACGATCCAAGATCCTCCATCCTCGATCAAGGATCCACGATCCACGATCCTTGATCCTCAATCTTCAATCTTCAATCAACGATCCTCGATCCTCGATCCTTGATCCTCCCTCCTCCATCCAAGTTCCTCGATCCAACATCCTCGATCCACGATCCTCAATCCTTCGATCCTCGATTCTCAATTCTCAATCATCGATCCTCGATCATCATCCTCAATCTTCGATCCTCGATCAACGATCCTCAATCCTCGATACACGATCCTTGATCTTCGATCTTCGATCCACGATCCTCATTCATCGATCCGCGATCCTCGATCAACAATTTTCAATCCTCGATCTTCGATCCTCGATCCTCAATCCTCAATGTTGATCCTCTATCCTCGATCCTCGATCCTCTATCTTCAATCCTCAATCCTCCATCCTCGATCCTCCATCCTCGATCCTCGATCTTCATTGCATGATCCTTCATCTTTAATTCTCCATCCACGATCTACGATCCTCCATCCTCGTTCCTCAAACCCCGATCCTTGATCCTCGATCCTCAATTTTAGATCGTCGATCCTCAATCCATGATCCTCGATCCACGATCCACGATCCTCGATCCCCGATCCACGATCCTCGATCCTCGATCCACGATCCTCGATCCTCGATCCACGATCCTCGATCTTCGATCCACGATCCTCGATCCTCAATTTTGATCCACAATCCACGATCCACGATCCTCGATCCTCGATCCTTGATCCTCGATTCTTGATCTTCGATCCTCAATCCTCGATCCACGATCCACGATCCACGATTCACATATCTCGATCCTAGATTTTTGATCCTCGATCCACAATCCTCGATCCTCCATCCTCAATCCTCGATTCCTGATCCACGATCTTTGATCCTCAATCTTCAATTTGGATTCACAATCCACAATCATTGATCCAAAATCCTCGATCGTAGATCATCGATCCTAAATCCTCGATTTTGATCCTTAATCCACGATCCTCGATACACGATCCTCGATCCTCGATCTTCGATCCATGATCCTCGATCATCGATCTGCGATCCTCGGTCAACGATTTTCAATCTTCGATCTTCGATCCTTGATCCTCTATCGTTGATCCTCCATCCTCGATCCTCCATCCTCGATGCATAATCCTCGATCCTCGATCGTTCATCTTTGATCCTCTATCCACGATCCACGATCCTCCATCCTCGATCCTCGATCCTCGAACCCCGATCCTTGATCCTCGATCCTCAATTTTAGATCCTTGATCCTCAATCCACGATCATCGATCCTCGATCCACGATCCTTGATCCTCGATCCTCGATCCACGATCCTCGATCCTCTATCCACGATCCACCATCCTGGATCCTCGATCCACGATCCTCGATCCAATATCCTTTATCTTCAATCCTCGATCCTCCATCCTCAATCCTCCATCCTCGATGTTCGATCCTCAATCCTCGATCCTCAATCCTCGATCATCGATCCTCGATTCTCGATTCTCAATCATCGATCCTCGATCATCATCCTCAATCCTCGATCCTCTATCCACGATCCTCAATCCTCGATACACGATCCTCGATCCTAAATCATTGATCCACGATCCTCGATCATCTATCCTCGATCCTCGATCCTCTATCTTCAATCCTCGATCCTCCATCCTCGATCCTCTATCCTCGATCCTCGATCTTTGATGCACGATCCTCGATCCTCGATCCTTCATCTTTGATCCTCCATCCACGATCCACGATCCTCCATCCTCGATCCTCGATCCTCGAACCCCGATCCTCGAACCCCGATCCTTGATCCTCGATCCTCAATTTTAGATCGTCGATCCTCGATCCACGATCCTCGATCCTCGATCCACGATCCTCGATCCTCGATCCTCGATCCACGATCCTCGATCCTCGATCCACGATCCACCATCCTGGATCCTGAATCCACTATCCTGGATCCTCGATCCACGATCCTCGATCCACAATCCTCGATCCACGATCCACGATTTTCGATCCTCGATCCACGATCCTCGATCCTCGATCACGATCTAGGATCCTCCATCCTCGATCCTCAATCCTCCATCCTCGATCTTCAATCCTCGATCTTCGATCCTATATTCTCGATCCTCGATTCTCCATCCTCGATCCTCGATCTTCAATGCACGATCCTCAATCCTCCATCCTCGATCCTTCATCCACGATCCACGATCCTCTATCCTCGATCCTCGATCCACGATCCACAATCGTCGATCTTGGATCCTCCATCCACGACCGCCGATCCACTATCCTCGATCCTCGATCCTCAATCCACGATCCTCGATCCTCGATCTTCGATCCTCGATCTCGGATCCTCGATCCATGATCCTCAATCCTCAATTTTCCATCCACGATTCTCGATCCTCGATCCTCGTACTCGATCCTCGATCCACAATTCTCGATCCACGATCCACCATCCTCGATCCTCGATCCACGATCCGTGATCCACAATCCTCCATCCACGATCCTCGATCCATGATCCACGATCCTCAATCCTCGATCCACAATCCACAATCCACAATCCTCAATCCTCGATCTTCAATCCACGATCCTCGATCTCGATCTTCGATCCACGATCTATGATCCTCGATCCTCGATACTTGATCCCCGATCCACGATCCTCGATCCTCGATCCTCGATCCTCAATCCTCAATCCTCCATCCTCCGTCCACAATCTTCGATCCTAGATCCTCGATCCTCAATCCACAATTCTCAATCCTCAAACTTCGATCCACGATCCATGATCCTCGATCCTTGATCCTCGATCCACGATCCTCGATCCTCGATCCTCGATCCACAATCCTCGATCTAGATCCTCGATCCTTGTTCCACAATCCTCAATCCCGATCCTCGATCCCCAATCCTCAATCCATGATCCACGATCCAACATCCTCCATCCTCGATCAACGATCCAAGATCCATGATCCTTGATCCTCGATCATTAATCTTTAATCAACGATCCTCAATCCTCGATCCTTGATCCTCCCTCCTCCATCCATGTTCCTTGATCCAGGATCCTCGATCCAAGATCCTCGATCCTCGATCCACTATCCTCGATCCTCGATCCTCGATCCACGATCCTCCATCCACGATCCTCGATCCATGATCCACGATCCTCAATCCTCGATCCACAATCCACAATACACGATCCTCAATCCTCGATCTTCAATCCACGAACCTCAATCCTCGATCTTCGATCTACGATCTATAATCCTTGATCCACGATACTAGATCCACGATCCACGATCCTCGATCCTAGATCCTCGATCCTCAATCCACGATCCTCGATCCTCAAACTTCGATCCATGATCCATGATCCTCGATCCTCGTTCCACGATCCTCGATCCTCGATCCTTGATTCACAATCCTCGATCTAGATCCTCGATCCTTGTTCCACAATCCTCGATCCTCGATCCTCGATCCCCAATCCTCGATCCATGATCAACGATCCAAGATCCTCCATTCTCGATCAACGATCCACGATCCACGATCCATGATCCTCGATCTTCAATCTTCAATGAACGATCCTCGATCCTCAATCCTTGATCCCCCCTCCTCCATCCACGTTCCTTGATCCAAGATCCTCGATCCACGATTCTCAATCCTCGATCCACCATTCTCGATCCTCGATCCACGATCCCTGATCCACGATCCTCCATCCACGATCCTCGATCCATGATCCACGATCCTCAATCCTCGATCCACAATCCACAATCCACGATCCTCAATCCTCGATCTTCAATCCACGAACCTCAATCCTCGATCTTCGATCTACAATCTATAATCCTTGATCCACGATACTAGATCCACGATCCACGATCCTCGATCCTCAATCCTCGATCCTCCATCCTCGGTCCACAATCTTCGATCCTAGATCCTCGATCCTCAATCCACGATCCTCGATCCTCAAACTTCGATCCATGATCCATGATCCTCGATCCTCGATCCACGATCCTCGATCCTCGATCCTTGATTCACAATCCTCGATCTAGATCCTCGATCCTTGTTCCACAATCCTCGATCCTCGATCCTCGATCCCCAATCCTCGATCCATGATCAAAGATCCAAGATCCTCCATCCTCGATCAACGATCCACGATCCACGATCCATGATCCTCGATCTTCAATCTTCAATCAACGATCCTCGATCCTCGATCCTCGTTCCTCCCTCCTCCATCCTTGTTCCTCGATCCCCGATCCTCGATCCACGATCCTCAATCCTCGATCCACGATCCTCGATCCTCCATCCTCGATCTTCGATCCACGATCCTTGATCCTCATTCCGCGATTCTCAATCCTCGATCCTCGATCCTCGATCCATGATCCACGTTCCACGCTCTATGATCCACGATCCACGATCCACAATCCTTGATCCACGATCCTCGATCCTGGATCCTCGATCCACAATCCTCGATTCCGATCCCAGATCCTCGATCCATTATCCTCCATCCTCGATCCAGGATCCTCGATCCACGATCCTTGATCCTCGATCCTCGATCCACAATCCTCGATCCTCGATCCTAGATCCTCGATCCATGATCCTCGATCCATTATCCTCCATCCTCGATCCAGGATCCTCGATCCTCGATCCATGATCCTCGATCCATTATCCTCTATCCTCAAACCTCTATCCTCGATCCTTAATCCTCGATCATCGATCCTCAATGCTCGATCCTCAATTTTGATCCACAATCTACGATCCACGATCCTCAATCCTCGATCCTTGATCCTCGTATTGATCCTCAATCCTATATCCACGATTTATGATCCATGATCCGCGATCCACGATTCACATTCCTCGATCCACGATCCTCGATCCTCGATTCCCCAATTTTCGATTATGGATCCACGATCCTCGATCCTCGTTCCTCGATTTGGATTGACAATCCACGATCCACGATCCAAAATACTCGATCCTTGATCCTCAATCCTTAATCCTCTATTTTGATCCACAATCCACGATTCTAGATCCTCGATCCTCAATCCTCAAACCTTGATCATCGATTCTTGATCCTCGATCTTCGATCCTCGATTCTCGATTCTCAATCATCGATCCTCGATCATCATCCTCAATCTTCGATCCTCGATCAACGATCCTTAATCCTCGATAAACATCATTGATCTTTGATCTTCGATCCACGATCCTCATTCATCGATCCGCGATCCTCGATCAACGATTTTCAATCCTCGATCTTCGATCCTCGATCCTCAATCCTCAATGTTGATCCTTTATCTTCAATTCTCGATCCTCTATCTTCAATCCTCAATCCTCCATCCTCGATCCTCCATCCTCGATCCTCGATCTTCATTGCACGATCCTTCATCTTTGATTCTCCATCCACGATCTACGATCCTCCATCCTCGTTCCTCGAACCCCGATCCTTGATCCTTGATCCTCAATTTTAGATCGTCGATCCTCAATCCACGATCCTCAATCCACGATCCACGATCCTCGATCCTCGATCTTCGATCCTCAATCTTCGATCCACGATCCACCATCCTAGATCTTCGATCCACGATCCTCGATCCTCGATCCACGATCCTCGATCCACGATCCTCGATCTTCGATCCACGATCCTCGATCCTCGATCCTCGATTTTGATCCACAATCCACGATCCACGATCCTCGATCCTCGATCCTTGATCCTTCATCCTCGTCTTGATCTTCGATCCTCAATCCTGGATCTAAGATCCACGATCCACGATTCACATATCTCGATCCTCGATTTTTGATCCTCGATCCACGATCCTCGATCCTCCATCCTCAATCCTCGATTCCCGATCCACGATCTTTGATCCTCAATCTTCAATTTGGATTCACAATCCACAATCATTGATCCAAAATCCTCGATCCTAGATCATCGATCCTAAATCCTCGATTTTGATCCTTAATCCACGATCCTCGATACACGATCCTCGATCCTCGATCTTTGATCCACGATCCTCGATCATCGATCCGCGATCCTCGGTCAACGATTTTCAATCCTCGATATTCGATCCTCGATCCTCTATCGTCGATCCTCCATCCTCGATCCTCCATCCTCGATGCACGATCCTTGATCCTTGATCCTTCATCTTCGATCCTCCATCCACAATCCACGATCCTCCATCCTCGATCCTCGATCCTCGAACCCCGATCCTTGATCCTCGATCCTCAATTTTAGATCCTCGATCCTCAATCCACGATCCTCGATCCTCGATCCACGATCCTCGATCCTCGATCCTCGATCCACAATCCTCTATCTTCAATCCTCGATCCTCCATCCTTGATCCTCCATCCTCGATGCACGATCTTCAATCCTCGATCATCGATCCTCGATTTTCGATTCTCAATCATCGATCCTTGATCATCATCCTCAATCCTCAATCCTCGATCCACGATCCTCAATCCTCGATACACGATCCTCGATCCTAGATCTTCGATCCACAATCCTCGATCCTCTATCCTCGATCCTCGATCCTCTATCTTCAATCCTCGATCCTCCATCCTCGATCCTCCATCCTCGATCCTCGATCTTCGATGCACGATCCTCGATCCTCGATCCTTCATCTTTGATCCTCCATCCACGATCCACGATCCTCCATCCTCGATCCTCGATCCTCGAACCCCGATCCTTGATCCTCGATCCTCAATTTTAGATCGTCGATCCTCGATCCACGATCCTCGATCCTCGATCCACGATCCTCGATCCTCGATCCTCGATCCACGATCCTCGATCCTCGATCCACGATCCACCATCCTGGATCCTGAATCCACTATCCTAGATCCTCGATCCACGATCCTCGATCCACAATCCTCGATCCACGATCCACGATTGTCGATCCTCGATCCACGATCCTCGATCCACGATCCTCGATCCTTGATCCTCGATCCTCGATCACAATCCACGATCCTCCATCCTCGATCCTCAATCCTTCATCCTCGATCTACAATCCTCGATCTTCGATCCTATATTCTCGATCCTCGATTCTCCATCCTCGATCCTCGATCTTCAATGCACGATCCTCAATCCTCCATCCTCGATCTTTCATCCATGATCCACGATCCTCTATCCTCGATCCTCGATCCACGATCCACAATCCTCGATCTTGGATCCTCCATCCACAACGCCGATCCACTATCCTCGATCCTCGATCCTCAATCCACGATCCTCGATCCCCGATCTTCGATCCTCGATCTCGGATCCTCGATCCATGATCCTCGATCCTCAATTTTCCATCTACGATTCTCGATCCTCGATCCTTGATCCTCGTACTCGATCCTCGATCCACAATTCTCGATCCACGATCCACCATCCTCAATCCTCGATCCACGATCCTTGATCCACGATCCTCCATCCACGATCCTCGATCCATGATCCACGATCCTCAATCCTCGATCCACAATCCACGATCCACGATCCTCAATCCTCGATCTTCAATCCACGATCCTCGATCCTCGATCTTGGATCCACGATCTATGATCCTCGATGCTCGATACTTGATCCTCGATCCACGATCCTCGATCCTCAATCCTCGATCCTCCATCCTCGGTCCACAATCTTCGATCCTAGATCCTCAATCCTCAATCTACGATCCTCAATCCTCAAACTTCGATCCATGATCCTCGATCCTTGATCCTCGATCCACGATCCACGATCCTCGATCCTCAATCCTCGATCCTCGATCCACAATCCTCGATCTAGATCCTCGATCCTTGTTCCACAATCCTCGATCCCAATCCTCGATCCCCAATCCTCAATCCATGATCCACGATCCAAGATCCTCCATCCTCGATCAACGATCCACGATCCATGATCCTTGATCCTCGATCTTCAATCTTTAATCAACGATCATCGATCCTCGATCCTTGATCCTCCCTCCTCCATCCATGTTCCTCGATCCAGGATCCTCGATCCACGATCCTCAATCCTCGATCCACGATCCTCGATCCTCGATCCTCCATCCTCGTACTCGATCCCTGATCCTCGTTCCGCGATTCTCAATCCTCGATCCTCGATCCTCGATCCGCGATTTTCGATCCTCGATCCTCGATCCTCAATCCATGATCCACGTTCCACGTTCTATGATCCACGATCCACGATCCACGATCCTTGATCCACGATCCTCGATCCTCGATCCTCAATCCACAATCCTCGATCCTCGATCCTCGATCCATGATCCTCGATCCACGATCCTCGATCCACGATCTAGGATCCTCGATCCACGATCCTTGATCCTCGATCCTCGATTCTCAATCCATGATCCTCGATCCAATATCCTCCATCCGCGATCCTCCATCCTCGATCCTTAATCCTCGATCGTCGATCCTCGATGCTCAATCCTCAATTTTGATCCACAATCTACGATCCACGATCCTCAATCCTTGATCCTCGATCCTCATATTGATCCTCGATCCTCGATCCACGATCCACGATCCATGATCCACGATCCATGATTCACATTCGTCGATCCACGATCCTCGATCCTCGATTCCTCAATCTTCGATTCCCGATCCACGATCCTCGATCCTCATTCCTCGATTTGGATTGACAATCCACGATCTACGATCCAAAATCCTCGATCCTTGATCCTCAATCCTTAATCCTCCATTTTGATCCACAATCCACGATTTTAGATCCTCGATCCTCAATCCTCAAACCTTGATCATCGATTCTCGATCCTTGATCCTCGATCCATGATCCTCGATCCTCGATCCATGATCCTCGATCCTCGATCCACAATCCACGATCCTCGATCCACGATCCACGATCCACGATCCTCGCTCCTCGATCCACAATCCTCGATCCTCGATCCTCGATCCTCGATCCACGATCCTCGATCCTCGATCCTTGATCCTCAATCCTCGATCCTCGATCCATGATCCTCGATCCTCAATCCTCGATCCTCCATCCTCGCTCCTCTATCCTTCATCCTCAATCCTCGATCCTTGATCCACAATTCTTCATCCTCGATCCTCCATTCTCATTCCTCGATCTTCGATGCACGATCCTTGATCCTTAATCCTCCATCCTCGATCCTCTATCCATGATCCACGGTCCTCCATCCTCGATCCTCGATCCACGATCCACGATCCTCAATCTTGGATCCTTGATCCTCGACCCTCGATCCACGATCCTCGATCCTCGATCCCCAATCCTCGATCCTCGATCCACGATCCTCGATCATCGGTTCTCCATGCACGATCCTCGATCCTCGATCCACAATCCTCAAACCTCGATCCTCGATCCTCGATCCACGATCCTCGATCCTCGATCCACGATCAACCATCCTCGATCCTCGATCCACGATCCTTGATCCACGATTCACGATTCTCGATCCTCGATCCACGATCTTTGATCCACGATCCATGATCCTCGATCCTCGATCCACGATCCTCGATCTTCGATCCACGATCCACGATCCTCATCCTCGATCCACAATCCTCGATCCTCAATCCTCGATCCACGTTCCTCAACCCTCGATCCTCAATCCTCGATCCACGATCTGGATCCACGATCCACGATCCTCGATCCTCGATCCTCGATCCTCGATCCTTGATCCACGATCCACGATCCACGATCCTCGATCCTCGATCTTCAATCCATGGTCCTTTATCCTCGATCTTCGATTTTTGATCCGCGATCCAAGATCCTCCATCCACGATCCTCGATCCTCGATCCACAATCCTTGATCCTCGATAATCGATCCACGATCCATGATCCACGATCCTCGATCCTCGATCCTCGATCCTCGATTCTTGATCCTCGTTCCTGGATCTATGATCTTCGATCCTCGATCCTCGATCATCGATTCTCGATCCTCGATCTTCGATCCACGATCCACGATACACGATCCTCAATCCATGATCCTTGATACTCGATCCTCCATCCACCATCTTCCATCCACCATCCACGATCCACGATCCTCGATCCTCGATCCAGGATCCACGATCCACGATCCTCGATCCCTCGATCCACGATCCAAGATCCACGATCCACTATCCACGATCCTCGATCCTCGATCCTCGATCCTTGTTTCTCGATTCTTGATCCTCGATCCTCGATCACGATTCATGATCCTCGATCCTCAATCCACGATCCTCGATCCTTTATCCTCGATCCTCGATCCACGATCCATGATCCACAATCCTCGATTCTCGTTCCTCGATCCTCGATCCCTCGATTTCTATCCACGATCCATGATCCACGATCCTCGATCCCCTATCCTCGATCCTCGATCCTCGATCCCCGATCCCTGATCCTCGATCCTCCCTCCCCCATCCCCCATCCCCCATCCCCCTTCTCCCATCCTCCATTTTCCATCCACCATCCACCTTCCACCATCTTCCATCCACCATCCTCCATCCTTTATACTCCAACCTCCATCCTCCAACCTCCAACCTCGATCCTCGATCCTAGCGGATGATGATTTTGATGCTCGAATGAGACAAGATTTTGGAAAAGAGGAAACAATTGGGAGATGCACCGACAAATCGACCAAAAAAGACAAAAAGTGAGGGGGAAGAGGGAGGGCAAGGAGGGGTAGAGGGAGAGGAATCTTTTTAAAATTTATGAAAGAAAATTTTATAGCTCATTGAAGATTGATAAAAAGGTACGTAAGAAAACATTTTTTTGAAAAAAAAAGAAAAAAAATTCTCGTCAAGCACAAGGCTTTAAGATCGACGATAAAAACATCAAAGAAAAAAAAAAGATTAAAATACAACATAGTAATAAAGAAAATAAATAGTAAGATTCTCCAAACATTTGATGTAGGAGAGGATGTGGAGAAAAGTACGGTTTCTGAAACGTAGAAAAGACTAAAAGACGAAAAAGACGACGACGGTGATGATGATGACGAGGACAGGCTTTTTTTTTTCTCCCACTGATATTTTTTTTTTTGTGTTTTCTTTCGTTTTTTGTCCTTTTTTAATTTTGTCCTTCTGTTTTGTCTTTTGCACGACACACACATACACACACACACACACACACACATTATATATATACATTTTGTTTATTTGGTATTTTGGAGGTCATATCAGATTTCCTCTGAAGTCTCGCATGTTCCAAACATTATTTTGTCATTTTCCTCTCTTTTGTTCCTTTACTTTTCCTTTCCTCTCTTTTAACCCTTTCCTCTATTTTGTCCTTTTCCTTTCTTTTGTCCTTTTCCTTGTACCTTTTCTCTTTTGTCGTTTTCCTCTATAACCAAATCCAACCAACAGCGATTCCGAAGGAGGGAGAGGAGGGAGAGGAGGGGGAGGAGGAGGAGGAAATCCAAGGGGAGGAGGGGAGGGAAGGGATAGAGAGAGAGAGAGAAATCAAACCGAAAAGCAAAGTTAAAATAAACTCGAATGGGGTCGGAGGTCGAGGTCCAGGGCAGGTGCTGATGTGACAGCAGCTTGTTGACGTCAGCAGAGCAGATGAGACAAAACCTGGACAGAGGAAGAGATGGACTGGGGACAAAAGAGAAGAATGTGAGTGGGTTTGGGAGGGGATAGGGAAGGGAGGAAGAGGGAAGGGGAGGAAGGGAAGGAAGCAAGGAGGAGAGAAGGAGGGAAGGAGGAGGGAGGGAGGGAGGGGGAAGGAGAGGAGGGGAGGAAGAGGAGGTGGAGAGAGGGGAAGGGGAGGGAGGGAAGGGGGGAAAGGAGGAGGGGTGGAGGAGGAGGAGGATCAAAGAGGACTGGTGGAGGAGGAGGAGGTAGATGGGGAGGAAGAGGACAGAGCGGGAGAGAGGAGAGGAAAGAGGGTGGAGGAGAGGAGAGGAAAGATAATCCCTGACCACTCTGAGCTTTTTTGCTTATTTCTTTTTTCTTTTTTGCTTTTTTTTTCTTTCTTCTTTTTTTCTTTTTTCTTTATGCTTTTTTTATTTCCAGACATTGCAGTATTTAGAATCGTTTCGAAAAAAGTTACAAGCGAGCTAAAATGTTTCGTCAGAAAAAGACAAAAAAGATGCAGAAGAAGACGAGGAAAAGGACGATTACAATCTGAAATTTGTCGTGGATCCGAACAAAAAGGTAAAAACAATAATAATAATAATAACTGAAAGGAATATTATAATTATTTTTTGTTTTATTTTTACATTCTTTTTCGGCGGTTATATTTTAAAAAAGAAGAAGTGGATGAACTGATGATGATGATGATGGTGATGGTGATGATAGTGATGATGGAGATGGACTCTGGGACGATAGGCTCGTTAGAGACGTTAGAATTTTCACTAACGACAGGGTCATCAGTTATTGACGCTACGCTCGTCAGAGATGTTAAGCTCGCTGGTGATTCTAAACTCGTTAATGACATGGTAATAATGTTGGCGATGTCGATGATGGTGATGACGAGCTTGTGACTTTTTGATTGATTTTGACACTCGGTGTGATCCAAAGCTTGTTAGTGACACAATCATAATGGTAGTAATGATGATAATGGTGATGATGGTGGTGATGGTAACAATGGTGATGTTAGGCTCGTTTGTGACACAAGGCTCTTTCTTCACACTGGCTACTCCAAGGAATTATAAAGATTGTACATATTTTATTTTTCATTAGTGAATCCCCTGATAAGTTCCCAATTGAACAATACTTTGCACACGACATTCAAGTGAAACATTATGTATTCGTTACATTTGTTAGTGACCAAGACGCTATATACAGTGTGCAAAGAAGCAAATCCTTCATAATTGAAACAATGTTTTTTAATGAAGGGAAAAAATTATGTTCAGCCACAGCAAAAACGTGCAACAATTACACATAATTCTCCTTTACCACAACTAATGCATGCCCATCACAAATGTTTAACATTGTAATAACCATAACCTCATTATCGGGGACACTATAAACTGTTGATGCACATCCGTGTCAACTCAACCATTTTGCAAAGTAACACCCTCTCACAACTGAATAATTTGGAACAGCGTGTAAACTTTCTCTAGTCAACAAAATCTTCATTCAATTCATTGTCCCACAAATTCAATCCGCATCATTAGAACGCTAACTTATTTTCTCACTCTCTTTTATATATACAATTCGCGGTTGTTTCCTTGTACGCTTTGTCTCACACTAACATTCAATTTTCCTTCTCTTTTCTATATGTGCTCTTCTAAGATGTCTAAGCTTTTACTCAAATTTCCATACAACATTTGGGTGTTTTACGTCTCTTGAAAGTTTTTCTCACATCTTGTTCTATTGTATGTAGGTTTACAAACATGTCATTTTATGTACATTCGTGCTTATGCCTCATATTGTCAATGTTGTTTTCATTTTGTCTTCCACATTCAATCGACTTCCTCCATCTTAGACTCCGCTACCTCTTCTAACGGAGGCATATCATCATCACGTTCCATGTTTTCCGTTTCGTCAATGTTGAGACCCAACTTTAACATCCGATGGATTCTTAACGCATATGTCTGTATACACCTCCGATTCCCCGAATGAGACTTCACAACAATACTTCTTTTTAACTTCTTTTCAAGAAAGACGGCTGCAAATTTCAAAATTCTGTTTTTCACTAACCAATACATAAGAGAAGACAACATTTCCATAGCCCAAAGGGGCAAAAGAGCTACAAAATGCTTACAATGGGCTCATCCAATACAAATCCCGAAGTCAGCAACGCCGTTTCATACAAAAGAAATATGATGTCTTTCACGGTCTTGTCACTCTTGTCTGCCTCATATCAGGTCTTCAACTCTTTAATGATACTATTTTCAGGGTTGATCTCCATGGTTTTCTTGGAAACCATATATCGGGTTGCCGTATCGTTTCGAAGTGCCTACAAGTAGCAACTTTTTGCGTCAGTGAAGGCATTGTGTAAGCGAAATGGACTGATACACGCACCAATGTGCATAATTTCTAAAACATTGCCTCTGAAAGAAAAAGCCGCCTGTCAAAAAGATGTACAGATTTTGCTTGAACTTTTAGACTTCAGCGAACCACATTGCAAAACTTTTTTCTCCAGGATAATCACAGCACGAAAATCGTACGATACACCGCGAATCGTAATTAGAGTTATGTACGCTCATTCTGTCACCCCAAATTATGACTCTATCACCATAAATAGAGTACATAACTCTAAATTATTCTTTACATTATTTAATCTACTTTTTGAATGAGCGTTAATAACTCTAATACAGTGCCGTTTAAATAGTGTGGCGTTCGGTCGGTGTTTGACCATGCAAAATTGTACTTTATTAAGTAAAAAAGTACAAACAATGATTTAATACAGGCCGTTATCATGTAACTGCTTACAAACCGTGTAGTGCAAACGTCATAATGACGTGAAACTATACGTTTTGTCAGATTCTGTACCTGTACCTAATTTACAGTAGATATATTCAGTGCCCAAATTTATGCCCAAATTATAGTTATTGATAAATTAGAGTATTTTTTTTTTTTGAAAAGGGTTGATTACCCAAAATAGAGTTAACAACTCTAACTATTTCTTTTCGTTTTTTTACTCTAATTACGATTCACGGTGTAGTTACCGAAACAAAAGTACAATATCCAATCAGCCGGTCGGTTTACCATTAAATCGCATGTACGTATCATTTTAAGCCCGTAAGGAATCACGCTGCGAGACTTACAGCATGTGAATCCAAAGTGGTTTGGCCGTTTGGTTAGTCATTTGCCTCACCTGAGCTCGCATAATGCGTTCCATGTTTGCAGTCCATCCGTACTGTCCCGTAACAAGTACACACGGAGAATCCACAACCCTCTCGCTCACAACAACTTTCTCCACCTTGTCACCTAATATCTCCTTAATGCTCTTGCAAAAACTTTCGAACTCTTTCTTGAGATTTTCTCGTGCTTTTTTTTCCTCTTCCGTCTCCTCCATTTCCAGTCTGTCAGGAGTCGGGAGTTGGGAGCATATCAGAAGTTTTCTCTCACTCAACCTAACGTTGAGGTATGCCCTATAAACCACCAAAGACTCATGCTCCTCCAAACCTCCTGAGTGTCATGAGTCTCAATTTCCAATGCATGTGACCTCAATTATATGTTAATGCAGTCACCACACAGCAAGAAATGCTACAACCAGCGTTACATGCATCGAAATTGGTAATACTGGGGCCACTTACCCCTCCTTCGTTGCAGAGACGAGTGTCTTCCCATCAAATTCTTTTAACTGCTGAACCATATATTCATCAATGGGATCCACCATATAAAGCACTTCAATTCCACGCTTCTTCAGTTTCTCCAGATGTGGAGAGTTCTCAACAGCTCTGCGGTTCTCTCCAGTTATGTAGTAAATGTTCTTCTGTCCCTCTTTCATTCTTGTAACATAATCTTTCAGGCTTGTCATGGAATTGCCTGAAAATCCCAAGGAAACAACTGCAGTTTAGAATTAATTTTGTTGATGTTCTCTTAACTTTTTTCCTTACCTCCTGGTCCAAGTCTGCCCAACATCAAAAGAAAAAAATATGCCTGAATATCCAATGACAACCATAATCACTCAATAAATGGGCGTACACTATATATTCCTACATTGTACGTTCATATATTTGCATTTGCTAAGAGACTGGCAGTGCAATAAATCATTTACCTGATTTTGACGAGTAATAACGCAGCAGTTCAGCCAATTTTGCCCGCTTGGTAGCCTCCTCCAAATAGATTCCAAGCTTTAAACTCTTGGAAAAGGCTTCATAGAATTTTTCGTAGTCGTCCTTATTCTCACTGATCTCATGAAACATTTCAATGCATTTCTTCACGATGTTCTTCCTTATAACCTGCAGTTGCCACCTCCCTAAATGTGTTACTTGATCGTCGAATTCGCTGTTTCTCTTCTCTGCAAAGCTCTTTCAGCTTTCGATATAACATTCGGACCAAGGACATTCTCACCTTCAAGATTTTATTCTGTTGCAGCATTTCTCTGGAAATATTTAGTGGCAGGTCTTCAGAATCTACCACACCCTTAATGAATCCAAGCCATTCCGGTACAAGCTCCTCGCAGTCATCGGTAATGAACACACGACGGACATAGAGCCGTATATTGTGGAGCTTTTTTTTTGTTCCTTCAAACAGATCGAAGGGAGCCCTCTTCGGAACGAAAAGGAGTGCCTGCAAAACTCAACATTATCACAGAGTATGAATGCTGGAGGATGGAAAATAGAAGCCTATAAAAAGCACGATCTGAATTTGCACGAAGCATCGTAAGTTCTTCAACATTTATAAAATGCAGGAAAAATAAAAATAATATAGAAACTGGAGATGGGAAAAATAATATAGAAACTGGAGATGGGTTTCGGACCTTGAACTCAAGTTGTCCTTCCACGGAAAAATGCTTCACTGTAAGATGTTCTTCCCAGTCATTTGTCAAGCTTTTGTAGAACGCTGCATACTCTTCTTTCGTAGTCTCTTCTGGAGAGCGCATCCATTTTGGCTTTTGCTTGTTCACAAGGACCCATTCGTGTGTCACTTCCTTTACTTTCTTTTTCTTTTTTGCTGCGCCCTTGTCCTCATCCTGTACATCTTCCACTTTCACGCCTTCTCTGTCTTCTTTATCCTGCAGCCACGTTGAACAAAACCACTCTGATGTTGCTAGGTGAATCTATGCATCTGCAAGCATAGAAGGTGTTTGTTCAACACCAAAAAAAATGTAATTAAAGGTTTGGAAACGTCATTACCTCATCCATCTCCTCGTCCTCTTCAATTTCCTTCTCAGCAGTTTTCTCCACCCACAAATAGATGGGATAGTTGATAAATTCACTGTGCCGTTTGATAACCTCTTTTAATCTTCGCTCTTCTAGATATTCAAGTTGGTCCTCCTTCAAATGAAGAGTTATTTTTGTGCCTCGGCCCAGCGGTTCTCCGTTTATGTCACGCAGGACAACAAATGATCCACCAGCCTGATGACCACCGACAAACACACATGACTCCAAGGATACGAAAGGAAAATCCAACGTTAAGTACCAAATTTGACATTGAGCAGCGACATATTGATCCATTAACATCGATAATAGTGTTAGTTTCAGAACATGCTTGACACAATACGGCATGGATAATTTCCTCTCGAAAACTGAATTTGACTCTAATTGCAAGTTCTCGTGTTGATGCAATAAGAAAGACACAAAAAAGAAGAGTTTAAATGAATAAATTCGACACCTGCGATTCCCATATGTACTGCTCATCGTCGTTATGCTTCGTTGTGACAACCACACGATCCGACACCAAATAGGCGGAGTAGAAGCCAACGCCAAACTGGCCGATCATGCTAATGTCTCCTCCTGCTTGCAAAGCCTCCATGAACTCCTTCGTCCCAGAGCGAGCAATGGTGCCCAGATTATTGATCAGGTCTACACAAAAACGACCACACAGTTTCGCATCAGAAAGGTTCTTCCTCAGCTGCAAAGATTGGAGAGGGAAACCCGTCAACAAAAACTAATTCCATAAAAAAACAGAGCAGTAAGATTAGGCTCCAACCAGATTAGGCCACTATGTCAATCAACATGGGTTGCCCAAAAGCTTAGTGGCATACAATTCGCCTGCATGTTCAGGAAATTATGGATACTACAATTATACCGAATAACAATTTCTTTGAGGAATTCTCATTTTACATGCATACCTTTCTTGGTCATTCCAATCCCGCTGTCGACTATGGTCAACGTCTTGCTAGTCTTATCTGGGATCACACGGATGAACAGCTCAGGTTGTGTCTCCAGTTGGGACTTATCCGTGAGAGAAGCATATCGGATCTTGTCGAGAGCATCAGATGAGTTACTGATGAGTTCACGGAGGAAGATATCTTTGTTGCTATAGAAGGTATTAATGATGAGACTCAAAAGCTGCAAATATGAAATCATGGAAAATTTTCCTTTGTCAGACATGCTCTTTTTTCATCTGAACCAGTAATTACGTCAATGTTGAGTTTTGTGTAACAAGCAAGAGCCTTCCACTTTACCACAAAGTACCCTTAGGATTTGGTGGATGCATTTCTTCCCACGTTCAACTTTGGAGCGTCATCCAAGAACACCGTATACAGTAGCCTCACTATTCATCCGACAGAATTTGCAGCATCAAACATTACTTACTAGTAGGAAAGACAGTCTTACTGCAGTTACATAATCCTGTGTTACTTACAACGCGGCATGCTGAATTTTATGTGCTCTTTTTCTTATTCGATCTCATAATCTAAACACATTTTCAGCTGCCTTTGCAAGCCACATATACTCCTTAATAAAAAACATTTCGTGTACCACCCGACTTCCATGATTGCCGAAGGCTGCTCCAAAAATAGAAAAAGTCAATCTCAAGCAAAACGAACCTGGTTGATTTCTGCCTGGAAGGCGAAAACTTCTTTTTCAGATTTCTCCTCCATTTCCATGGAATTGTCTGCTGGTTGCAGATTTGACTTGAGGTCAATGTCGGCCATGGTGTCTTAAAGGCTATCAGACTTTTTCCCGACTGAGTTCTTTACTTCGAAACAGCAGATGGCTAATTAACTAGAAATGATATAAAAAGCAAAAGTAAACTGCAAATTTTCACTTCTGCGACACACCTGTTCTGCTAGAATATTCCCTAGCTTTAGCCTGATTGCCATGCCGCGCTGTCCACGTGGCAGCTCATAGCATGCAAAGCAGGAGATCGCCGGTACTATCGTATCACGCAGACGGAGCTTGCGCTTGCTCCTTGCACAATTCCGTACAGCCCTCCTGCTAGCAACGCACACGGTCCACGCCACCTTTCATTACTATTTAGGGTTTCCCAAGTTTAACAAGAAAAGCTGTACGAAGGCACCAAGGACGGTACAGTACCACGTCTTAATGGAAAGTACACCTTGAATCGTTATTAGCGTATAGAAATTATTTGTGTAAAGAAAAAATTAGCGTCATTCATTCTAATTTAGTGCCAGGAGACGTGGCAGATTATGGTCCATGTCCTTAAATAGCGTAATTTATTATATTTAAGGTATCAATGTCAAAATTTTGGGGTGCCGAAATAGCGTACATAAAGCTAATAACGAATTAACGATTCACGGTGTACTGTACTGAATACGTGGATCAAAAGGTCAAAAGGAGAAAACACTGTATCGTCTAGCGTTTTATATCGGCCTTCTAAGTTCTAACTATGGAGATATATTTGATAATCCAAATCATCGATTAGAATCCGTAAAGATCTGCGTGGCGAACACCTATTTATCAGCCGCCACTGTGGCGTTGAAACTGCCCAGGTCCGAATGCCGTACAGAAGTTACACTTGACAAAGTTAATTTGGTGGACAAACAGACCAGTAGACCACATTTTGCGCAACCTAAAAGGGCCGAAGGATGTGTATCGGTGATGGAGCGGCATTCGTTAAATCGGTCTCTTTGTCGTTCAGATACATTCAAGTGCTGCCGACGCGTTTGATCTCCTCGTTTGGTTGTTGCGCTTTGTCATAATTTGTTGGATTTTTGTTTTGCAACCTGCCGATAGGCGTGTTTATGGTATTTATACTGTATCGTATATAGTATTGAATTTTTAGGCGTAATATTAACGTGCTCAAAGGTATGGGAACTCTATATGTAATGACTCCCTACACTACAGTACAGTACAGTACAGTCTTACCTGAATCGAGCGTTTTTAGGTGTTAAGGTCGCGTGTGAGGGGGTCCACGTCGCCCTGCACTCCTTTCACTCCAATTTCGCTTTACGACGCCTCGCGCCGCGCAGCGCGTCGCAAGTATAAATATGTTTAGGGTTTTTTTCTCATTCGTGTTTTTTTTTATAAAAAAAAACCCGAACCAATAACCCTATGACCCTAAAAATCCGCGGTACCCGGGCGGTATTTTGCAAGTGTGCAGGTCTCGGCGCATTTCGCCTCGTGTAGGAGACCTGCACACCCTGCACACCACGGGCGAGAAAACTAACGAACCTTACCTGTACTGTACTATACTACTACACCGCCAATCGTTATTAGCGTTGTGTACGCTAATTCCGTCCCGCTTTTTTTTTTTTTTATTCTCAAATAGAGTTATCCACACTATTTAAAAAAAACCCTAATTCTTAATTAGAATAGACGATTTCTTCGAAAATTTCCAAATTCCCAATTAGCGTAAACCACGCTAAATATTCGTATACGCTAAAAAAACTTACACGCTAATAACGATTGGCGGTGTACAGTACAGTACAGTACAGTACTGTACTGTACTATACTACTACTGTACCTGCAACTTATACGCCAAAAAAGCCTTCTGTACGCGTATGATACGCAAAACCAGATATAGCGTCGCCGCGCGTTTTGCAGTTACTGCAATTTGAACTATGATTGTGTGGCCTTCAAAGTCCCAGTCAGTCAACGCGGAACGCGGAGGCGGTTCGTCTTCGCCACATGATTGCAGGCGAAACAGTCAACGTCAGGACGCGTGTAACTTCGCACGTAAACCAGGCCGCTATTGTCGCGGAAACTTGCGGCCGGCAAGCTCCGTAGACTAGGCGCTTTTTGGAGTGATCTTCCACTAGGAGACTCCCACGTGGCTGTTTGAATGAAAGCAGGAAAGGCTTCAAGAGTGATTTTTCCATGTCGGATCCCCTCGACTTTAAATCCTTCGTTTCTCTCATTGTATCCAATATTTTGTAGACGTCTACAACTGTCACATATTTGAAGTAATGAAGGCGCAAGTAATGATTGACATAGGAACACTTTGAAAAGTACACCGTAAAATCTGCGCTAAAATCCAAAGTAACGTTTCAAAGTTTCGGTTACCTGGGAACACGCACTTAGTTTTTGCATAGATTTGCATGAAGGGATGAACTAAATGGTAAATTTATGGTTGGAACTTGCGTGGATAAAGTACTGCTCTATGACAACCAATGACAATACACGTATTTGTAATCTTTGGTTGTGTACTTATTATTCCAATTGCTGCATTCACTCGGAAATGGATGATGAATGAGATGAGGAAACGAATGTCCTTTTGTTTTGTTTGGACGTGAATCGCCTTTGACGTCATCTCACGTCAACTAAAACGTCGCGATGTGGTTTTTGCTGCCGTACGATTAAGCGTCGAATTACTCAAACCGTCCGTACCAAGCCATCGTTTTTGACATTTTTTACGTTATATTTTACATGATTGTTTCGTCAAAATTACAAAAAAAAATAACTTTACATTTTTTTTACGTTCGATTTTAGTTGATTTTGATTGGTTATTCGTTTATGGGTTACCATTTTAGAAAATTTCGTACAGTACGGATGAATCATTCGAGATGAGACTTCATGTTTTTTCAAAGTCGGATTTCTGCATTCCGAAAAGGGTTCCCAGAAAAGAAGATGACTTACCACAGTTAAGTTTTGACGCACTTGACCGTACGTTTTTTTCCGTCCCTAAGCTCCAAATCGTATATTTTGTCCGTCGCTACGCTCCAAAAAGGTTGACAGCCGAGCAGTTGGTCAGTTTGACGCCTCTGTTTTTGCGAAATGAATGTCCTTTTTATTTGTTTGGACGTGAATCGCCCTTAACGTCATCTCACGTCAACAAAAACGTCGCGATGTGACTCATGTTGCCGTACGATTATGCGATGATGACTCAAAGTCGTCCGTACCAAACCATCGGTAAGAAGGGGGGAGGACGTTTCGTCAAAGTTCCAAAGAAGTTTTAAGTTAACTTTTTTTTACGTTTTATTTTAGATGATTTTGATTGGCTATTTGATAATGGGCTACACCGCCAATCGTTATTAGCGTTGTGTACGCTAATTCCGTCCCGCTTTTTTTTATTTTTATTCTCAAATAGAGTTATCCACACTATTTTAAAAAAACCCTAATTCCTAATTAGAATAGACGATTTCTTCGAAAATTTCCAAATTTCCAATTAGCATAAACCACGCTAATTATTCGTATACGCTAATTCCGTCCCGCTTTTTTTTATTTTTATTCTCAAATAGAGTTATCCACACTATTTAAAAAAAACCCTAATTCTTAATTAGAATAGACGATTTCTTCGAAAATTTCCAAATTCCCAATTAGCGTAAACCACGCTAATTATTCGTATACGCTAAAAAAACTTACACGCTAATAACGATTGGCGGTGTACAGTACAGTACAGTACAGTACTGTACTGTACTATACTACTACTGTACCTGCAACTTATACGCCAAAAAAGCCTTCTGTACGCGTATGATACGCAAAACCAGATATAGCGTCGCCGCGCGTTTTGCAGTTACTGCAATTTGAACTATGATTGTGTGGCCTTCAAAGTCCCAGTCAGTCAACGCGGAACGCGGAGGCGGTTCGTCTTCGCCACATGATTGCAGGCGAAACAGTCAACGTCAGGACGCGTGTAACTTCGCACGTAAACCAGGCCGCTATTGTCGCGGAAACTTGCGGCCGGCAAGCTCCGTAGACTAGGCGCTTTTTGGAGTGATCTTCCACTAGGAGACTCCCACGTGGCTGTTTGAATGAAAGCAGGAAAGGCTTCAAGAGTGATTTTTCCATGTCGGATCCCCTCGACTTTAAATCCTTCGTTTCTCTCATTGTATCCAACATTTTCCGGGCGGCTGTTCTTTCCCTTTGGCTGTAAATATTTATCGGAGGTAAGGTTCCAAAAGACAACGAAGTTAGGATCCGCTACATAAGAAGAAACTATTTGTACAAAATTAGGATTTAGAAGGCATTACAGGATGTGTCAATAACTGGGCAGAATTTTTATTCGAATTCTGAAGGAAGTGAACTTTGCAGAGACTCAATGTTAATGAAACAGTCCCGTGACTAATATGGAAACATACACCCAAACTCAGGAACTACATTTTCTCAAATGTCATTTTTTTTACATCATGTAAGCTCAAATCAATGCATCTCTAATTGCAATCTGTTTCACCTCTTTTACAGTAATTCATCACCTCCTGACTCCCCGGCGACCGGCATCCTCTTATCTTTTTCACTTTTTTTTTAAGAAGCGCAGTCTCTTTCGTGTGGCGTTCGTGGAAGATTCCCGGAAGCTGCTAGCATGGGCAGGAGAGAGGCCCAGTGGAAAGGCTTTGCGGCAGGTGGTGCGGCAGCCATGGTGGCAGGAACCACCACACACCCTCTAGACCTCATCAAAGTGCGGATGCAGGTGAGCAGCTGACACTTCTCTCTCCTTCCCTCTCCCTCTTTTACCCTTCATCTGCGCCCTCTTCCTCTCCCATGTCTCTCATTCTTTTTCAGCTATTCTGATGCTCATCTTTCCAATTGGCAGTACCTTTCCTTAATCAACATTGTCATCTTTCTGTACATTTCCTCTCGCCTGCAATGATTGTCTATGGCGTGTTTTCACACTGTATGCCTTTATCAGCAATTATCCTTGCAATGTTCAATTCATCCCCCTTCCAATTATAAGAGTGAAAAAAACCTAAAAAACTAGAAAACAAATAGCTTCTCTGCCATGCTGACTACTGCCTATTTGTCTTTCGGCCACAGCTCCAAGCAGAAACGTGTCTCCCTCGGAATCCCTCTTTTGCAATGGAAGCCGTCCGAAGCACCGCATTTTCTACTGCTGTCGCATCTTCCCCGCCCTCTCTCTCACCTCTCTCACCAATGCGTCCCGGTCCGATCTCGGTCGCAATGAGTGTTGTACGGAGAGAAGGAGCTGCCGGCCTCTTTTCGGGAGTGTCGGCCACCATCCTCCGCCAAGGACTGTACTCTTCCACTCGCATGGGCATATATGAGGTCCTAAAGCAGGCATGGGAAGATCCCCGAGAAGGCGGTGGAGGGCCCAAAGCTCTCCCTCTCTATAAGAAGGTGACGGCCGGTCTTCTGTCGGGGGCAATTGGTGCGGCCGTCGGCAATCCGGCAGATCTGGCGATGGTCCGGATGCAAGTAAGTTCCCAGCTTCCAACTGTCACCCCTTTGCACCACTCTATCAGAGACTCGACGAAGGAGATTCACGGCTGTGAACAATGTGCTTTAATTCTGCCAAAATGGAGATGGTTTGTTATTCTGGCAAAATGGAAATAGTTTGTACCATAGTTCAAATGTGCGAAAACAATTGGAAATCCTGTATATGATTATCCCGTACTATAATACGCGTACAGAATTGGGAAAACACTTATAGCCTTTGAATTCTTTTCGCAAAATTGAATTGTGGTTTGCACGATTCATGGGGCTTGCTTTCTGCGGCCAAATGAGAGTCTATGAGTCTAAATTGAGTCCCCTGGCATCTCTGCAGGCGGACGGCCGACTTCCTCTTCAAAATCAGCGAAACTATCGCCACGTTGGCGACGCCATTCGGCGAATAGCAAGCGAGGAAGGAGTGGAAGTCTTATGGAGGGGCTGTGGTCCAACTGTTCAACGAGCCATGGTGGTCACAGCGTCACAGGTACTCCTTCATGCACTCCGAGACACTGTCACACCGAAATTGTCCACAAAGAATTGCCCTTAAGAATAGTACAATCATTTAACATGCGTGAAATCCTCAACATCTTCGAGCTTGTGTCATTATCACAAGGATGCGAGATGTTGCCGTAAACAATCTTTGCAGAGAACACAATCTTTGCTCCCTTAAAGTTGAGACAGGAAAATGAGAACCGGTTCTCCGTTTCTCCACCCTACACCACATCCCCAACCCCATTAGTTTTCCCTGACTGTCCTCTCCTGTCTCACCCTTTCCTGGCAATCCTCCCTCTCCTCTGACTATCCTCCTCCCTCCTCACTCCTCCCTCACTTTTCCCTGACAATCCTCTCCTCTCTCTTCTCCCTGACAATCCTCCCCTCCCTCTTCCCTCTTCTCTCTTCCCTGGTCCCCATCCAGCTGGCCACATACGACCAGGCCAAGGAGAGCCTTCTCCGTGGAGGCCTCTCGGAGGGTCCCTCTCTACACGTGGCAGCCAGCTTTGCCGCGGGGCTGGTGGCCTCCGTCACGTCGTGTCCGCTGGACGTGGTGAAGACGCAGCTCATGGACATGGCGGTGGAGGAAGGGAGGGCGGCGCCGTACAAAGGGACATGGGACTGTGCTGTGAAGATGGTGCAGGCGGAGGGGTTCATGGCGCTTTACAAGGTACGGAGAGAGTCGGCGGTGATTGTTTTTGTACTTGTGCTCGAATTACTGCAGCAAGAATCGCTATTACGGGAGCTTTAGTAACACTAAATTAGTGCCGGCTTTTTTTCGCCACTGGACATGAATTAGTGTTGAAAATATTGACAGTTTTTCTCTTTAATGCTAATTTGGAAAACGATTGAAACGATTTTGGTAAGTGAAATTCGGTCACTCGGACCTAAATTAGAGAATGAGTAACACCGAATAATCCCCGCGCTGTACGTTTCTTAACCCTAATAACGATTCACAATGTACTTCTGCTAACGACAGAGACAGATGACGGCGTGACGAGAGTGGCATGTTGGAGGATGCCTCAGAGGAAATTGGTTGTTCCTCTGAATGGGAAGGCCATCAGCTCATTTATGGTGTGGACAAACTAAGCAAGCATACACGATGGACTAATGATGGATGTTGGTCGTGACAGGGTTTTGTTCCCACTGTGGCGAGACAAGGTCCTTTTACTATGGTGCTCTTTGTGACTTTGGAGCAAGTGAGGAGTCTCCTGGCGCGCCTTTGAAGAAACTAAAAGGTTTACTTTGTGGTGGTGTTCCAAAAGGCGGTATCTCTATTTGGAGTGGACGGTTCGGTCCAACAGTGGCTGTTAGGAGATAGACTTGGACGGAACTGGAACGCACCGTACGTGTAAGTTATGTATCGTACGAAACAATTTAATCGGGTCAACTGACGGCCTACCAATGAGATTCCGAGGATATTGCGAAGCACTCTCTTCGATTGTAATGAACTCTGTGTAAAAAAGACGATGACGAAAATTATTCCTTAGTGGTACAGCGAAAAATATATATGTATATTTTTTATAGAAGAGTACATCTCCATGATGACCTAGTACGGGTATGGTTTATTTTTGGAGTGGATGCACGTAGGTGCTATTAAGCCCTTTAGCATCCACGATTATTTTTATTTGTAGGGTATGTAAAGTAAAACTGATACTTTCCAAAATCATTGGAGTACTGCAGCAGTAGTGTTATACCGTCTGTCCATGTGTGACATTGTCACTACGGTACTGACTTTGTCCTCAATAATACCTCCTTGCTCTAATTTCAAGTTTCCATGAGGTTCTCTGGCTAAGTTGCCAAGGTCTATCACAAGTACTTATTAGATGTTACTGTTTATTTTGTTTGACTTTTGTATACTATCGGATTCGACGATTTAAGTCTTTCAAATACATATTGTTGCGTCCGTCGTGATGAAAAATGCTCCTTCCGGTTTTGTCAATCTGCAAATAATTATAATAGTTAGACGAACTTCAGCAAAGCCTTTTGTAAGTTCTTAGTTAATGTGAATGGTTTTATGTCATTGTGCTTCACTTGCATTATGACACACCATAAATTGTTGTTACCCTTAATAACATTGTATCAGTGCCAGTTTCGTCTACCCGCTAACCACAGAAAAGCGTCAACCAAGGTTCGTTAATTCTTTGTAAGGTTCAAACCCAGCCACATCATATGGAACTGAGTTACAAATAATAACACGAATGATTCAGAACATTCATCTAAGTAGCAAGGATCTTATATGCCCAGACCACCTGGTTCCACATTGAGACAAAGCGTGTCGTGACAGCTAGATAGGCAAGTGTGAGCCTCACCAAGAATCAAACTTTCCCACGGTTTCTAACTTAAAGTTGATGCTTTACCCAACAAATTTTTTTGATACCTTGATTACACGATCAAGACATGTTTGTGCCGAACAAATCCATTGTGACAATCTTTAACAAAAACACCCTTCTACTCCTCCTTGGTGGTGTTTCAAACGCCTTTAATATGGTGCACATATATATAATTTTTTTGGAGCTTATGTCCCTCCCCAATAATCCAAATCTACCCTTTTAAGCATTGTATTCTTTCACCAAAAGCCTTTCTTTCTTAGTTGATAGTGGTTCATTCCTCTTTCTTATACAACCGGTAATCATAGACGACCCTCTTGACAAACCCTTATTCGCCTTTGCTCATTATCGCGCCCATCGGGCTTCCGCTTCCACTTTCCCTTCTTCCCTCTTCTCTCCTGTTGCGTACGACACACATACCATCGAACGTATGGACCAGGTTGTGTCGACCTATAACTTTTCTCAAAGATCATCTCGCTGACTTAAAAAAAAAAAAAAAAAAAACTGGCTGACTTTATTAAAAAGTATGATGGTAAACCATCTCAGTCCATGGGAACAAAGGAAGTAGCAATGCTAAAACTGAAAAACTACATGTAGGGGGAAGAAACAACAACGATAAGCAAGGCAAAAGCAACGAAAACACGAAAAGATGGCTAGTAGACAGAAAACACCCAAAAAAGCAAAAAACACAAACGAAACATCAAAGGAAAGAGCTAACACCTATCAATAAACCCCAACATAACTAAAAATCTACGCAAAGCAACCACGTAAGTCCTCGAACCCCGGAGGAGCACGAGGAGGGAGTTCCGGGACACGTCGATGATACATAGCCGCAATAGACGATCTAAGGAGGATAGAAGCCTGCACTCGTTGAAGGGCCACCGATAAACGTTGACGGTAAAAGTAAGTAAGTACTGAAACTTAAGGGCTCCCAAGTCCCCGCCGCTCGAACCAACGCCGACCACAAGCACGGAGGAACTCGTCCAAAGCCACACCCAAACAACCAAATATCTCGACCGCCATCGGAATGAAACCATCCATAGCATCGCGATGGGCATAATCACGCTCCTTCCTCCTAGCCGCGTCGCGTGCGGCCACACCCACATGCCGAGCTGCCTGACTGACGACTGTATCAGAGGTAGGGTTTGCCAAAACAACGTCACCAAATGTACGACGCGCACCATCAAGTAATACAATGTCAATCCGACGGGAAGGAATAATGTGGGAAACTTCCCGACGGACAGAATATCCTCCCTCGGAAGCGATAGTAACAATGGTGTCTCGAATCGTGTCTTGCGCCTGAATCAACTCGCCTCCGTGGGAGCAACGAAGCAAATGAACGTCGTCGGGCTCAAGAACGTGGTCAGATGAGCAAACAAGAGAGCCAAGCAAAGGTGGGTGAGGGAGGCCAAGGCGAAACCTAAGGGCCGTGGTGAATTGAGCCGAGGTGAATCGGAGGGTAGATAAGATAGGGATAGCCAACAGCCAAGCTCCGAAACCAGGTCCGCCACGGGAAAGAAAGAGTGCACGCGAAGTATCAGAAGGAAGCGCCTGAAGAAGCTCAGACTTAATAGCGGCGACAACCTTATCAGAAATAGATTCCTGAACACGTGTAACTGAAGTTGAAACAATAGTGGAAAGAACTGGCATATCCGCGATAGCAGCAGGAGTAAGTGAACGAGATGCATCGAGAAGGGACCGCTGGAAGGCGAGCACACCATCCGAAACTCGGGGTACAACTGTGGCAAGAATAGGAGTGTCCCCAGCCAAAAAACGAGAGACAATAGTGGAGGCAACAAGGCACCAACTTCCCAAATAGACAGCGGGAGCAACACGGGCCGTTGACAGTAAACCCAAACCACTTGCAGAGACTGGAAGAGAGGCCTGGATACGGGGTGCAGGCCCAGACTCTCGATCAAAAGCCCCACGACCTAACAAAGTATGAAGGACGTCCATGAGGTGATCGTCAAATGCAGAAAGGGACGACACAAAAGTAGGAGTGGGAGGGGAAGTACGAGTAAGGTAGGAGGGGCGATGGGGGAAACACCGGGTCAAAAGTGCAAAATCCACTTGGGGATCAGAAAGGTTAGGAAGGTCATCCACATGGGACAAATCCGTCTGAAGAGCAGAATGAAGAAACTGCTTGATATGTAGATCCGAACCGAGCTGGCAACCTAACACACGAATGCCTTCGGATGGAGGAAGAGTCTGAAAACCAGGAGGGGGAGTGAAAGAAAGAGGAAAAGCACAAGGAGACCAAACAACACACTTAGTGGGTTAGACAGAAAGATTGAGTTCGGCCAAACGTTCCTTGAAAAAGGTATAGGCTGGTATAACTTGGTCGAAAGGACCTATAATGTGTGTGTCGTCCGCAACTAAAGGGAAGAGGCAAGATGGAAAAGAGGCCGCGGAAGCTCGGAGGGCCTGGTAATGAGCAAGGGCAAACAAAGGGCCCCCAAGAGGATCGCTCTAACGAGTGCTAGTCGTGGAAGAAAGTGGGACCAAATCACCATCAGTGGAAAAGGAGAGGTTGCTGCTCAAAGAATAAAAGGCCCTCACAAAAGGAAATATCTGGACAATTGGAGAAGGTGCAGCCATAAGCTCGGAAAAAATGGCATTACGATCCACTTTATTGAAAGCATTAGAAACATCAACTTGAAGGACTAAATAATCAGGATGGGCATCCAACAATTCTCGAATCCCGTGGACCACAGCTTCGTAACCTCCGCGGGTTGCCACTCCAAACTGATGAGGGGAGAAATAATCATGGAAAGCGGGCTGGAGCTGGGTGCAAATGGCACGGGCCACCAATCGGTACAACACCTCTCCCACGGCAATAGGACGGATTCCCCCATTGGGTTTGGTGACAGCTACAAGGCGGGAGGCCGTGAGGAGATCACAAATACGAGAGGGGAGAGTGCCACCTGCAATAAGAGAACAAACTCGAAAAAACATATCAAAACCCCGGGCACCTGATTTCGGAGGCAAAACGTTGCGAAATAACTCATAAACTGTGCCTGATGGACCTCCTGCTAAAAGATGTGGGGAAGTCGTAAAGGCTTTAATGAAAGCATCTTGATCTAGGATAAAACACTCTGATGGCTCAAAGGTGTGAAAAGAGGGGGAATGAGGGGTGGGAGCCGGTGGATGGAGAGCTCGGAGAATCTCGATAGTCTCAGTAGACCGAGGAGCAAGATTAAACGGCTGGAGGGCCCGAACCGCTCGAGAGAGCTCACCAACTCGGCCCAAATGAACCGCACGACGATAAGAGGATGGTACATCTGAAGACTTAGATCTTCCACGTGGCGTGAAGGACGCACTCGCAACTCGATCCTCTTGCTCGGCGTGAATGGCCTTCCAATCACCTCGAAGGAATCGTCGGCATCGAGCCATAGTTTCTCGGGCCCCGCTACCACCTCCACGGAGTGGTAAGACTAGAACCCAAAAAGAAAACATGAAGAGGAGGTGCCAAGGTCCAACATCCGTGGGATCGGAACAAATATAGGTCAAAGGGAGGTGGAGGGCCTCTTGTACTATGATTCGAACATCCATGGGGATCCGCGTGTATAATTGTGGACGGGGGATCCCAAATCATACGCTCCAAGCACGTCTAATTCGCGTACAAATGCCCAATCTTTGCTTGTAGGTCCGGACCGGAGTGCGGTGGAAGAAAGGGTACTAGAGGATGGGCTGCCCTGGGCTAAGAATCGTCGACAACTCTTTGTATGCCGAGCAATACCGGTACCCGCCGCGAAATGGTTATGGCACCCAATACATTCTATTCGTGTCGAGGCTTGTGTGCGGGGTTTAGGTGGAGGAGGTGAGAGATTTTGGTAAGTGAAATTCGGTCACTCGGACCTAAATTAGAGAATGACCTAACACTGAATAATCCCCGCGCTGTACGTTTCTTAACCCTAATAACGATTCACAATGTACTTCTGCTAACGACAGAGACGGATGATGGCGTGACGAGAGTGGCATGTTGGAGGATGCCTTAAGAGGAAAATGGTTGTTCCTCTGAATGTGAAGGCCATCAGCTCATTTATGGTGTGGACAAACTAAGGAAGCATGCATGATGGACTAATGCAGGATGTTGGTCGTGACAGGGTTTTGTTCCCACTGTGGCGAGACAAGGTCCTTTCACTATGGTGCTCTTTGTGACTTTGGAGCAAGTGAGGAGCCTCCTGGCGCGCCTTTGAAGAAACTAAAAGGTTTTCTTTGTGGTGGTGTTCCAAAAGGCGGTATCTCTATTTGGAGTGGACGGTTCAGTCCCACAGTGGCCGTTAGGAGATAGACTTGGACGGAACTGAAACGCACCGTACGTGTAAGTTATGTATCGTACGAAACAATTTAATCGGGTCATCTGACGGCCTACCAATGAGATTCCGAGGATATTGCGAAGCACTCTCTTCGGTTGTAATGAACAGAAGGTGCAGGATAAATTAAAAAGCACGATGGTAAACCATCTGATTCCGGGGGTACAAAAGGGGTGTAATGAACTCCATGTAAAAAAGACGATGACGAAAATTATTCCTTAGTGTGTACAGCGAAAAATATATATGTATATTTTTTATAGAAGAGTACATCTCCATGATGACCTAGTACGGGTACGGTTTATTTTTGGAGTGGATGATGCACGTAGCTGCTGTTAAGCCCTTTAGCATCCACGATTATTTTTATTTGTAGGGTATGTAAAGTAAAACTGATTCTTTCTAAAATCATTGGCGTACTGCAGCAGTAGTGTTATACCTTCTGTCCACGTGTGACATTGTCACTACGGTACTGACTTCATCCTCAATAATACCTCCTTGCTCTAATTTCACATTTCCATAAGGTTCTCTGGCTAAGTTGCCAAGGTCTATCACAAGTACTTATTAGATGTAACTGTTTATTTTGTTTGACTTTTGTATACCATCGGATTCGACGATTTAACTCTTTCAAATACATATTGTTGCGTCCGTCGTGATGAAAAATGCTCCTTCCGGTTTTGTCAATCTGCAAATAATTATAATTGTTAGACGAACTTCAGAAAAGCCTTTTGTAAGTTCTTAGTTAATGTGTATGGCTTTATGTAATTGTGCTTCACTTGCATTATGACACACCATAAATTGTTGTTACCCTTAATAACATTGTATCAGTGCCAGTTTCGTCTACCCGCTAACCACAGAAAAGCGTCAACCAAGGTTCGTTAATTCTTTGTAAGGTTCAAACCCAGCCACATCATATGGAACTGAGTTACAAATAATAACACGAATGATTCAGAACATTCATCTAAGTAGCAAGGACCTTACATGCCCAGACCACCTGGTTCCACATTGAGACAAAGCGTGTCGTGACAGCTAGATAGGCAAGTGTGAGCCTCACCAAGAATCAAACTTTCCCACGGTTTCTAACTTAAAGTTGATGCTTTACCCAACAAATTTTTTTGATACCTTGATTACACGATCAAGACATGTTTGTGCCGAACAAATCCATTGTGACAATCTTTAACAAAAACACCCTTCCACTCCTCCTTGGTGGTGTTTCAAACGCCTTTAATATGGTGCACATATATATAATTTTTCTGGAGCTTATGTCCCTCCCCAATAATCCAAATCTACCCTTTTAAGCATTGTATTCTTTCACCAAAAACCTTTCTTTCTTAGTTGAGAGTGGTTCATTCCGCTTTCTTATACAAGCAGTAATCATAGACGACCCTCTTGACAAACCCTTATTCGCCTTTGCTCATTATCGCGCCCATCGGGCTTCCGCTTCCGCTTCCACTTTCTTCCCTCTTCTCTCCTGTTGCGGACGACACACATACCATCGACCGTATGGACCAGGTTGTGTCGACCTATAGCTTTTCTCAAAGATCATCTCGCTGACTTAAAAAAAAAAAAAAAAAAAAATGGCTGACTTTATTAAAAAGCGCGATGGTAAACCATCTGAGTCCATGGGAACAAAGGAAGTAGCAATACTAAAACTGAAAAAATACATGATCCTCTCGCTAACTTAACCTTTCTATTCAACCGTCCAACAAAAAAAAAAAAAAAAAAAAAAAAAACCTTTTTTTTTTCCCCCCCCCCCCCCCCCCTCCATTCCCCCCTGTGGTTTTTTAGAGTTCCACTCCATCGAAAACCGTTCGCGTGTTAAGGTGCCCGCATGGCTCGAGTACTTTCGTGACCCACTCTATTGGTTGTTGTGCTCTTGAGTCTCTTTGTCCACGTGGACGAGCTCCCCAACCTTAATGACCCTCAGGTGGCTTTTCCTCTTTTGACAAGGAGTTTCACGCACAACAACTCTTACCTCACTAGTACTTTCACTCCCACCCCTTTTTTTGTCTCATCTCTTTGCACCTTAAATGATTCATGAACATTTTCTACACTTTACTAACACATAGGGTTTTTGATCAAGAGTTTGGGGTGTGTGGCCAACATTTAATCACCCCTTCCCGTCTCTATTGGGGGGTTGAGTTTACTATCTATGACACGTGTGGCATCTCCTGCCTCTTTAGAAAGTTGGAGCCTTACAGGCTCCATGCTTGTCCTTACTCCTATTTTTGCTACCGTCATCCTTCGTGTCTTGAACCTTTTCTTTTCCTTCCAACATTCTATTTTGGAGGCGGCTTGTTTTATTCCTCCCCTTGGCATTAAGTACATTTAAAGTTTCAAAGTGACGCAAATTGTACTGTGGTAATTTCATTTTTCTAGTACGGCGGCAGATCGTTGCGGGCTAAGTTTTAGAAGAAAACGACAGGGAAAAACCCTTATTTCATCACATGGGAACGTGCCCTAATTGATAGATTTTACTCTAATTAATATGTTTCGCAATGTTTCCTAACCCCACAAGTACGGCTCTTGGCGGACGTTGCCAGGATCGTACACTTGAAATGGTGTTGATGCCAGCTCAGCGTAGACACTATGAAGTCGACACACAAAATGGCATGGTGCCAAAATTAGAGTTAACAGTTATTTTTTTTTTGAGACAGATAATACGAAATTAGGGTTTAAGGAAACTTTTTCTCAACACTAATCAAGTAATCATGATGGGCGGTACTGTAGTGTGACCAGTGTTTCAAACTCTTAATGTGAGGCAATATTAGCCGTTTCACATGCACACTTTGGGTTAACGCACACTAATGTATCTAGCGGGACATTTAGTGTCAACTAAAATAGACGGTTGGATTGTAAAGGTGTAATGATCGACGTCATGGAATGGCTTTCACATGCCAAATTAAACGATTTTTTTTTCCAGGGTTTCTCTATGAATTCTCCAGTTTAAAACTACGGTACGCAGGGGGCGAAGCGAGGTAGTGATGCATATCGCATGGGATATATCGTTTTCTCTGACGTGCCGATGCAATTTCTTAACAATGGATCTCGATTTTCTAACTTACTTTTGTAAGAAAGTTGTTTTTGGAACAAGATCGTGGTTAGAAAAAGACAATTAGATTGTGGTGAAACAACCTAGCTTCATGTCTACACCGCTCATCGTTATTAGAGTTAAATATTTATTAGTGTTGATGAAAAATTAGAATAAATAATACTAATTTAGTGCAAGGAGACGTGGCAGATTGTAGTCCACTATAACGTTGTTGACTCTATTTCGTGATTTTTGGCCAAAAAAAGTCGCGATCGAATTAGTGTTATTAATACTAAGAACGATGAGGGGTGTATAACTAGACTGGTTGCACGTTGCTAGAGACCTCAAAAGCAAATGTAGCAATTAGGATGACAAAGGGAGTTTCTACTTCACAGCTAAAATTCCGTAGAATCAAGAAATAGTCTATGTGATTAGCGTGACAATCGACACATGGGAGTGTGGACTAGTGCAACGGTCAAAATGTGTTTTGTCGATTAGCGAACTTGGTAAAAAAATAAGGGAAACTCCATGTTCTTTCTAAATCCTTCAACTACCTACACCAATTTGTGGCTAGAGAAGCACCAGATGAAGACGATGACTGAAATCGGCTGAAAGTACAGAGCAAATTGATAGATAACGTCTCATCGATAAAAGCATCTGTACAGTGAGTTCAACACTGCCAATAGTTACTTTGACCTGTAATCCAGCTGTTTTACTTGGAGTCGTTGATAAAGTCGTTCTTTTTCTTTTACTTGGGGCGTACCTAATATTGAACAACTAAGAAGAAGGCGTCCAACTTCTTAGTGTCAATTCTGTATTGGCACTTAAGACTTTGGGGCGAGAAAACATGAACTATAGTACCTGGCAAGCAGAGTGGTGTTTTGTGAAAAAGACAAGGGCATCCACACTAACTTGCATGTAGGCAACCTTTACTGTTGCCTTGATTGCAGCCTTTCAACAAAAATACTTTAATGTTGTTGTACTTCTAGTCTCACATGACACCAATGTTTAACTTAGACCAACCAAGTAACACTGCGTAGAAATAAAGGGAGAGAGTCGCTTATCAGACAAGCTTCTTGTCAAATTACATTGAGCACAAGCTAAGAATAGCGATGACTACTTCACCATCACAGTTATGTAAATCCATAAGACAAATTATTCTATTTATTCAGAAAATGGAGGAAACAAGTAGACAAACGTAAAATGGATCTATGCAAAGAAAAAGCAGATGAACCGAAAAAAAAACATTACAACCACATCCTAGATGACAGCAATAAACACATACCGTTTTTGCAAGATTTTTGACATTTGTACATACGCATGGGAAACTAACAGCCGTTTTTACAGCGTATTCTACCACCTTTAAAAGAAGAACAAAGAGTGATCGGACGAAGCCATCCAAGGGCTTCAGTAGCTACTTAAATCATCACTTTTCTATGCTGCCTGCCTCAATAATTCAAAATATCATTTTTTTTTTTTTATGTTTGCCTCGATACACAGGCTACCATCAGCTACATTTACAATACGGTGATACAACAATACTCACCCTTTGTGTTCTGAGTCTTGTATTACCTCAACGGGAATCGAACACCACGCTAATTCTTCTGAAAAATTAACACTTCGATGCAGTCCATCACACACATCACTATCGTCGAACCTTTCTGCGACCCTCTCTCTACTCCGTAGGTCTGAAGTATTCCACCTATCGGATAAAGTTCTTCTCCGTTTCAGTTGACAGTTTCTCCCACCCAAGAAACCTTCTTCAGATATTCCATCCCATAACTGCAGAACAACATCCATCAGATCATGCTCTGATTCCCACGATTGGGACTCACTCTCCCTATGTTCACATTCATCTACACAGGTATTTTCTGTCGATATACTTTCTTTACTTTCTTTGTCCATATCTGCTTCATCCACCTCCCACTCCGACGGAAGTTTGAAGTCACACTTATATTCATGACAAGAACGAGTCGCTTCATTATCTTCCCCATGAACGATCTCTACGGCTGTAGTTTCCTTTCTTCTCCGTCTCGCTGACCTCCGTCCCTTTAACTTAGGCTCTTCTCGAGGCTCTTGAGATACTTTATCCCCAGACGACTCCTCCTCAGGCACCTTCTTGAGAACCACACGCAACTTTAAGCTTCCGGGAGGATTCACAACGAGAGCTACCCATCGATTTGCATCCGACTCCGAGGACTGAGAACTTGCCAAAACATTCGACTCAGTCGGAGAATGCACCCCGATTGGACCGTGGAGTTGTTTCAGTGTAGAGCTTGTCCTCCTCAGCCCGTCTTGGTGCTCTATGAGAGAGTCCCAGACAGTGGCAATCTGCAAAGGAAATGAAGATGCAAGTAAGTGTAGGCTATTAAGCTTTTTTAACTTTCTAACAGGTAGACATCTAACAGTCAATAGCAAGCCAAATCATCGCTTTCCACAAAAGGAACCCGGTTCAATTTTACATCCCCAGACTGTTAAATAAAAAATGCGATCTATATAACATTATATTTTAAATTAGATAGTATCTGCAAATTGAGTTTTGCGACTTTCCTTGCAGCTGCTGCGGCATCTCTCAAATGTTCCAAGGAGCCTGCAAATACGATACAGTAGTAAAACGATTAAAACAAAACTATACAACACAATGGAAAGGCTGTACCAATAACCACCCATACCTCATCAAATGGTTCTTCAGGTGTAGTGCAATTGGTTCCCGGAAGCATACTGCACCAGAATTCAGCATCCATATCCGAAAGCAATGTCTCTCTTTCAGGTGGCAGTATCCGCCATTTTAAGCACATCTCACACTGACCCCATTGGTCCAACTCCCCTACTTGCGCATCTTTCAACTGGGCAACCTTTTGTGTTGTCGCACGGCGAACTCTCCGCCTCCTGCGGACTCGGTGCTTTTTTGCCGATTTGTTACCTGTACAATCCAGATCGGAAGTTAGTAGTGTTTCACATTGGGGAAGTCTTCCCCAATAACCTATTGCTTCACTTATTGCTTCACTTTGAGTTTCCAAGAAGAAATTACTGAACCAATGAATCCAGTGTCATCAGCAACGCATCATTAAATCCATGCATTATGGACGAAATGAACGCAGTAATTTCGGGTTTTCTTTATAAATGTCCAAATTCCAGGTTTGGCTGTGAAGGTTTGAGTTTCGAATTTCGGTTGATCAGCTCAATTCCTCTGGATATGTGGAATTTTTGGCAATACATAGTAACTGGATCCGAACCAACGCAAGCTAAGGCGCAAGTTAGCCACTCCCTGCTGTCCCACTGGTATTGCAAGACATTTCTATTTGCACCTATCAGTAACTAGCAACAAAAAAGTTTTTAGTGATACACTATTGTCACCTGCAATGATGGAGCAACGTAATAATCACCGCCATTTTTTGGGAAGAAATGATAAATAACAAAAATCATTATCGGTAACAACCGGTTGCATAGTGCCACCGATATGAAACACTACCCACAAGGTCTGGGTAATTGATAGTGATTATTTCTTTATTACAACAAGCATAGCATAATGAGTCCAGCGAGTGACATTCAATAATGTGGTCAGTCAATAACATATTCAGCACTGGACAACCATTCTTTCAAGTACGTTCTAGGATAGAATTCAAGGATAAAACTCAGTTTTGTATGCCCATCTGTATGAACCAATCATTTTCCAGTAAGAACGTCGTGCTGAATACATCATCATCACACCCGGAAACGAGTGCATATGATAGTTTTCACACCGGAGCCAGACGGGCGAGGCATTAACAGTTTTGTAGGAAAACCACTCCTGGTCGCCTTTGGTAAAGGTACTTCAATGCCAAAAAGTCGCATGTCAATCTTAACCGAGTCTCCAGAACACGAGCATGTATTAGCCCGAACTCCAACGTCCACCCATCTGCAAAACAAATCAAAATCAGGATCATGACAAGGAGCCCTAAGGATTTCACGCACATCACTATTCCCCTTAATTGAAGCAAAAACAATAACAGCAATTGAAATCCCGTACTACCTGTTCATATTCTTGTCCCAAACTCTCCCAACCCTTTGACAGAACTGAAAAGTATTTTATGTTTTCAAACTAGGCGATGTCTACTCTAGCATCCTAGAACGTCAAAGAGATATGTCTTTGCCTTATTCCATCAACTCGTGTTCGGCTACTACTGGAAAGAACTGAAAATGAAAGATCTGTTTCCATTTTTCATTTTGTGGAATGATCAATATTTTCACTAATGAGGGTTTCTGAAGAAGAGCACAAAAAAAATGTTCTTGTATGACCTTTTGGTTGCAAAATTAGTAGACTCGGCGCAGTTGAACCCGAGGTTAAAACCTGCATGATAAACTCCTGAACAAAAAAAAAAAACAAACAAATAGAATCTGATATGCTGTCAATACGGGGCAACATTGATAGATTAAACATCCACTGCCGACGGATCATTTACAGTAAAACCATATCATTGGAGGTTTTCACATAGCTATGAGCGGACTACCAATACTCATGTGAGCCTTACTTTCACATACATGGATAGTGATCAATTCTACCTCCCAATTATCGCAACATTCAATGGCTCACTCTTTATAACGGTCTGTATCCATCAGCTAGAGCAGTTTCCATGTCTTCAAATATGTTGCAGATGGAAAAATTGAGAGTACCTGGAAAATTTATGATGAACTCGCCAGGACCTTGTATCACTCGTGTGACAGGAATGTTATTCCACTGGAGCAGCTGTGGAGTTACGAGAGTTTCCTGGACCAATCCAAGACGTCTCATGCCTTTTAGGAAAGTGGGACTTGAAGACTTCATGGTTTCGTGAAATGCACATGCATAACACTGCCCAGCGCTATTAGAACTAATCAGCTGTTCTTAGGAAGTAAACTCGATATAAGATAGAGACTTCAACCACCCAAAATCCCTTCAGAATGGTTAACTCTTGCCGGCCGCAATATTCTCGATAAGTATACGCTTGGACACTGTATAGTTGCTCCAATAGACCGTGTTCAACATGCAAATAAACACAAGAAGTAACTCCAGATCATCAACCGTCTTCAACAAACAATTGTAAGCTTCCAGACACTTGACTTTTCACCTTGTGTCTTAAAAATGCAGGACAATTCTTGTGAAAATGTGGGGCCATCCCTTGAATAAGCCTTTCAAATCTGGTACGATGTGCTGGAGGAATAGTATACCTGTCCATGGAAAGATACATAGTCATCTGCAATCATTATGTAAACTTTGAAATTTCAAATTTCAGGCTTTAAAAAGAGTTCAAATTGCAGGAAATATGTGAAAACGAACATGAAAATCTACGGTATGACCTAGAACTGTACACAGGGAGAGGGCCTTAATAAATTGAAAGAAATACTTGCTAGCAATGACACGAAAATATCTGAAACAGAAAAAACCTTTATCTAATGCAAAAACACTCACCATGATTTCGGCTCACCAAAATGAAGATAATTTACACTGTACAAATCGACATCTTCGGTGTGCCTGTAACATTTGAATGTCCCGAAAAAAGCCATATCAAATCCACAATGAGAATTCCATGAGCAAGACTGAAATTATCTGCAGAACATACTGCTGCTTAATACAATAACTGGACAAATTAAAAAATCACAGTCAGGTGCTCAATTTAGCAGAATGTTTTTTTTTTTTTTTTCATTCACAACTGACGGTTTGTGACGCTTGAAGACTACACAAAAATGTTGGAAGTGATAAGATTCGAATGTACCATGCAAACATACTTCGCCACATGCCAAAATAAAGATAAGCTGTAGTCACGCCAGGTATGCACAAACCCGCGTGTTCAAGGGTTCTGCTCAATAAGGAGTCAAGTTTGCCCACGTTCCATTCCTGGATTACCATGCAGGGATCAAGGCATCCATTAAGAATAGAGGCAACAACGAGGTAACAGTTGACTGACTCTACTACCACATCCTGTCAAAAACAGTCAAGTAAGACATTAAGACACTCCATCTGACCATACAAACAGGAATGTATATCGGGCATTGCTGTAACATGATAGGCGAATAAGTTTGGGCGAACAAAGTCACAACTGCCAACCTCAATGTTGCTGTCAAATAGAGTCCCTACTCCGTCAGCACCATAGAGGGGCGGCGAATGAGTCACATTTTTCCAAAATGCCCTCTCAACACTTTCAGGATCCGACTTTTCTAATCGAGCCGGCGGTTGGTTCTCAGGAGAGTTGGCGAGCTCCCTAAACTCTGACAAAACCATGCTTTTTTTTTCCATATGGACAGCCTGAAAAATTCCTTTACTTCCGGTCACAAGCTGGCGAATGGGCTTCGGGATAACGATATCGTCTAGGTCAGAGTAACCATTTGCACGAGGAGTCCAGCCTTTAGGAGGAACAATTTTGCAGATTCCGATATCGGCGATTTTGTCTTCTATGCGTTCAATAAACTCCTCAAAAGGCCTTCGCATATCTTCAAGGGTGGGATAGAAGACTGGCGCTCTACTCATTTTTGGTGTCTGGAAACTAAAGACCTCCCAGTGGCTGAGTTACCAAATAATTCTGCTGGTAGACCAAGTAACAACCTACAGTTAGATTGTAGACGCTGTGAAGCCTGCAAAAGTACGATAATAGAGATATAAAAAAAGCACAGCTGCACAGTATTGTTCCAAAGAGACTGGGTTCCACTGAATCCTACGTGGAAAGGATGGCAAAGAGATAGCGATGTACGGACGAAGACGTAACCATGGCGGAGTTTGGGAACCTGCGGTATCGCATGCACCTGGCGCATTGACCCGTTTGGCCAGAAGTCAACGACCGTACACATCGCAGCCTGGACAGCAGTTCAACTTCAATTGGACCATAGTTTAAATGTGCGAAAAGTCGAAAACACTTGAAAACGCTATATGTGGTTTCTCCATACCATACGCATATTATACGGAAAATTGTACAATAAAGTAATAAACTGAATAAACTCAATAAAGTAATAAACTACAACGCCAATCGTTATTAGCGTGTAAGTTTTTTTAGCGTATAAAAAAATTTACCGTGGTGTACGCTATTCACGATTTTGAAAATTTTGGAAAAAATCATACATTCTAATTGTTTGGTTATAGTAATTTGGATCTTTGAAAAAAAAAATGTCGGTCGCAAACATGTTTACACTAGTAAAAGTAACCGTACAATATAATTCATCTCGTACGCCGTCACGTAACAGTGTAAATCATTCCAACGTACATGTCAGAATATTTCACCGCAGTTAGGCGTCATGTATTCGCCGTTAAGTATACAACTTTGATAAAGTTTTACGGAGTGTAATTTCTACGCATGTTTCGATTACGCAACGCTTGTTGTTTCAACGGTTGGTCGCTTTTCCGTTTTACGTCGACAATGTACGGTAATAAGGGTTCTTTACTCTAATGGTGTCGCGACGTCTGTTTAATTAGCGTGAATTCATGCTAAAATGTGTGTTAATTCTAAAATGGATGCATTTCCGTCTCTCCCTAACTTGTGACCGGTATTAGCGTTAATGTAATGACGTAATAGAGTAAACTCCTATTCTAAATTGGTCCCAACTGTACAATTTCACCAACCACCTCGTCTCAAGCGTTTCGTGATTGGTCGCCCATATTTACACGTGGACAATTTTATATCCACGCAAACATTACGGCTCCAACATGACGTGACACCAACCGCCTGTCATACCCGTCGCCATTCGAAAGCTGATCCATAGGTACGTCAAGAAGCAAGCAGTTACCATGGCTCTTTCATGAAAATCGTCGGTCGCTTATCACGTGCATACAACTTCTCAAAATTGACGAAATTTTTGAAACTTCCCTGCCTTCTTTGTGTCGTCTAAAATATTTGGACAACTTGCTGTCACGCGGATATTAAAATTTAAATTTTGACGCCCGAAGGTAAGGAGAATGGTTTCCCTCCCTTTTTCCCACAATTGGGTTTTTTATTTGGTATATATACCTGGCGTTTGGTCCAATATTGACACTGTCTTTCCGCGTCCTTAGTTACCTTCAATTTTGCTTCTCTATTACTTGCTTTGTATCATCATTTGGACAAAAAGGTAGATCTATTATTTGCAATATGTGGCCGATTACTTCTCATATTACCACATTTTTTGCGGCGAAAAACACCACTACGGCGAGTTTATTACCACCACTAACTGAAAAGGACATCGAATGTAGTGAAACCGAAGGACCAGACCCACCGAACGAAGGAAGGGGATCACCCGACATGGACCCCCTCGTGGAAGGCGTTCTGACCGGAAATTTGGACCCACCGTGTGATAAATACGGGAACGTCGAGGTGTCGACCCGAAAAATTCAGCAAGTGTCAACAAAGGTTACTCGACTGCGGGTAATCAATTAGATGATCGCCGATTATCACGCGAATGGAAAGGAACAACTTATCCCGAGGACTGTAAAGATGTTTCCGCAACATTTTTCGTGGGGGTATCGTACAAGTAAGAGTTTTATCCATTTTCCTTAGCTTTATGTAGCAACCCTCAGTTGCTTAATTTGTGTGTCGTTGTTTCCCATTGTTTGTAATTTAATTTTACATATTCAATAATATATAAATTGATTATGCCCCCCTCGTATTTCATGTTTGTCCATGCCATATTCTTCCCCCTAACCATCTTGTGTATTTATGGTGGTTTGTTACACAACGTCGTCCAATTGCGCTTTTCTATGTGTAAGAACATATGTACCGGCGACGACATAGTGTCTGAAATTCTATGGGCTCCATTGCCACACAGAATCTGCAGGTCCAAAGGAAGCTAATCTAGATAGTGCCGACTCCAACTTCATATAAACCCAAATGACTGACCCCTTGACAATCATAACCCCAATATAGCTTCACCCTTGTGAAATAACACTTTCTGTGTGCTTAGTTCCACTACAGAATGCAAAGTTAGAATATGAGATTTGGACACATTCACCCACTTTGACTTTCCCTAAGAAATACAGCCACCCAGGCAGGCAAGGACTCTGACCGACTACACCCTTGTGTAGCCTAGACTCCCCTGAGTCTGCAGCAACGAGAATCACGGAATTTGGTCTGCTGAATTGATAGTTATGGCTGGCCAAAGTTTGCCATTTATACAAGGTGCTCTTTGGGAGAGTCATCTACCTACCCGAAATATTCTAAGTCCTAAACCCTTCTCTAAACCCTCTAGAACTGAGGTACGGACCAATCACATTAGTGTATAGTACATAAAGGTACAGATATCGGTGTACCTTTTGTACAGTCATCGTACGACATGGCTAAAAAGTCAACAAATGTCCTATCCGGATTCGCTCTAATAATCTCCAGAATTCTTGCCTCCAAATCTTATCTCTCCACGTGGCGACAGGTCATGCCGCGTCAGAAAAATGGTACTGTACAAGAAAGTACAAGTGCCGGAGTACTTTTTGTACGTACATTGTACGATGTCGCCATAGTGCGACATTTGTCACTCCCGGATTTGTTTTCTGCCGTTCCGGAAATTGCGTAATCCCTTAAGATGTCGCCACGTGTCATCCGGAGTGGTGACGTCCGCAAACCGCCAAATTATCCTTTCGCGTAGCCGGCGCTAATCACGGCCGTCCGATTTATTTCGGCATTTCATACAGACCGTCGAAACAAATGTCCGTACTATTTGTTTCGTCCGGTACCAAAAGTACAGCTGTTTCTATGCCCTATGTACCGTAACCCAGTTAAATGGAAAAGCCTACCTATAAGTATTTAAATATTTATCAAACCATATACGTCTTAGCACTAGTCCTATACTAAATGGACAAAGCTAACGGCTACGGTACGTTTGACGGACGGTAGGTACCAAGATCAATTCGTGGGTCCGTCAAATACCTTTTTGGTAAACATACCTTTTATCTATTCTGTCTCTCTGGAGAGCTTAGGCAGCCATGGCTCTAGCTCCCTCTCCAGCCTTCAGTGACTACAACAAGTGTGGGGGCTTGGAGAAGGAGGTCAGAGGCAGACTGCCTCTACTCTTTTTCTATCTAGTAAAGACCTAGAAAATACCCAAATATCAACACTCCCCTTATTTTCTAGTCTACTTCCTTTCAACTCTTACAATCAATATAAACAAGACACTCCCTCCCCTTTTTCCTTTTTCTTTTCTTTTTCCTTTTATATAACTTAAGAAAAATGCTCTCGTATTTAAAACAATGCATTAGATGAAATGAAATAATAATTACATCACACATTTCATTTAGCATCCCACTTATCATAAATCTGAGCAAAGATTTTATCCACCTCATCACTTTTCCATCCACACACAAACCGATTTCCCTCTTGCGATCCAAACAACCATCCCTATCTCCAATCTGCAACATACAGCCAGGTGCCAACCCTTTTACAAGCACACCTTCATCATCATTTCCTTTAGTGATGTCAAACCCATTACCCCAAAAAATTGAACTTTCCTCACTCTCTCCCATGGAGATCTTTCCACCCTCTCTTTCTAAATTTATTCCCAATAAATATATTTCTTCCCCTAAACCTTTCATTATATATTTCTCTTCTCCCCTATCCTTTAAAACCCTTTCTAGTTTCAATTTTCCCCTTTCCTCCGAATCCGTTGAAGTCTCCCATTCCGACCAGTTTTCAGTTTTTAAAATATCTATAAAATCATCCTCATTAATTTTATCTTTCCCATTTTCACTTATGGATCCTAGATGTGACTTTCTCATTTCTACGTCATTCACTCTACGCTCCTCGACATCCTCAAGTACCTCCTCTCTCTTTACTTCCCTTATACCTCCAAAAGCACACTGTTGCCTTCGTGGAATTTCTGTGTACTTCTCTCTTCTCCATTCTACCGATGTGAAGAAGCTCCAAGATTTCTTCATCCTCTTTCTCCTCTTCCCCTTTTTCCTCCTCATTCACATACCAACTTCTAAGTTATTCCAAGCAAGGACACTCCTCCATATAATGACCCAGTTTCCTACAAGCGAAGCAAACCGCCTTTTTCAAAGTTCCCTTTTCTTTTCCTCTCCCTCTCCTTCCACCGAAGTTTCATTAAGGTTTACCTTTGTCTTTCTTCCTCTCATCACGCTTCCGCTCATCACCGCCATTCCTCACATCACTCTTCCGCCAATAACCACCAGTTGTAAATGCAGTCCCCCTGTCACTTCCCCTACGAAGCTCCAAAGTGCTTTCCCTCACAAGTATTATCCCCATGGTATTGCTCCAAGTCTATGAGGAGCCATCCATTCCCTGCATACGGTAAATGATGTCTTCGTACTCATATGGGAGTTTAATGATTAGTGTATTAATCTTTCTCTCCTCAGATTCTACATATCCCGCACTAGCAAGCTCAATATATAACGCAGCAATATCATTGCAAAACTCTATCATGCTACCGCCTTTATAAACATAGGCCTCTATTTCTTGTTTTACTAACTCCTGCCTCTGTATAGTCTCACTCTTATAAATCTTAATTAGTGTTTCCCAGATTTCTGAAGACTTGATTAGACTTAAAAGAGTGATAGCTATGGACTTAGACACATATCTAATTATGAGATGTTTTGCTATAGTGTTTTTATATTCCCAAATTTTCTTATCATTTTCTTAAGTTTTTGGTTCAGTTATAACCCCCACAAGTGGAACCGTGGCTGAGAGCGTAGCTCCCCTCACCATATGTGTCCCTTTATCCTTCTCCCCTATTTCCCCTTCCACGGTAATGATTTTCCCTTCACCTTCTGTTGCATTTGAACTCCGGTTAGTTTTCTGGGTAGCCCCAGATGATTTTCTATAGTGAGCTCCTCCAAAGCCCGGTGGCGGACACCTCACTTGTCCCGAAACAATTCCCCATAAGTGCTTCTCGAAAAGCAATCCCTCCATTGTAAACTCCCAGTAGGTGAAGTCTGTTCCATCAAACATAGGCACCCTAGATGGTGGGCCCATAACCTGAAATTCTATGGGCTCCATTGCCACACAGAATTCGCAGGTCCAAAGGAAGCTAATCTAGATAGTGCCGACTCCAACTTGATATAAACCCAAATGACTGACCCCTTGACAATCAGAACCCCAATATAGCTTCACCCTTGTGAAATAACACTTTCTGTGTGCTCAGTTCCACTACAGAATGCAAAGTTAGAATATGAGATTTGGACACATTCACCCACTTTGACTTTCCCTAAGAAATGCAGCCACCCAGGTAGGCAAGGACTCTGACCGACTACACCCTTGTGTAGCCTGGACTCCCCTGAGTCTGCAGTAACGAGAATCACGGAATTTGGTCTGCTGAATTGATAGTTATGGCTGGCCAAAGTTTGCCATTTATACAAGGTGCTCTTTGGGAGAGTCATCTACCTACCCGAAATATTCTAAGTCCTAAACCCCTCTCTAAACCCTCTAGTACTGAGGTACGGACCAATCACATTACTGTATAGTACATAAAGGTACAGATGCCGGTGTACCTTTTGTACGGTCATCGTACGACATGGCTAAAAAGTCAACAAATGTCCTATCCGGATTCGCTCTTATAATCTCGGGAATTCCTGCCTCCAAATCTTATCTCTCCACGTGGTGCTAGGTCATGCCGCGTCAGAAAAATGGTACCGTACAAGAAAGTACAAGTGCCGGAGTACTTTCTGTACGTACATTGTACGATGTCGCCATAGTGCGACATTTGTCACTCCCGGATTTGTTTTCTGCCGTTCCGAAAATTGCGTAATCCCTTAAGATGTCGCCACGTGTCATCCGGAGTGGTGACGTCCGCAAACCGCCAAATTATCCTTTCGCGTAGCCGGCGCTAATCACGGCCGTCCGATTTATTTCGGCATTTCATACAGACCGTCGAAACAAATGTCCGTACTATTTGTTTCGTCCGGTACCAAAAGTACAGCTGTTTCTATGCCCTATGTACCGTAACCCAGTTAAATGGAAAAGCCTACCTATAAGTATTTAAATATTTATCAAACCATATACGTCTTAGCACTAGTCCTATACTAAATGGACAAAGCTAACGGCTACGGTACGTTTGACGGACGGTAGGTACCAAGATCAATTCTTGGGTCCATCAAATACCTTTTTGGTAAACATACCTTTTATCTATTCCTGTCTCTCTGGAGAGCTTAGGCAGTCATGGCTCTAGCTCCCTCTCCAACCTTCAGTGACTACAACAAGTGTGGGGGCTTGGAGAAGGAGGTCAGAGGCAGACTGCCTCTACTCTTTTTCTATCTAGTAAAGACCTAGAAAATACCCAAATATCAACAGTGTCGTCGCCGGTATGCGAAAATTTAAGTGTACTACATCCGAGATTCTGCAAATGTTGGAAAAAACGAAAAGGGACGACAGTGCGTCGTCGCTTTAACGTTGGAAATTTTCAATGGATACGTCGTCCGGTTAATCTTGTAATATCTAACGACGAAATGTTGCATACGCGACGACGTCCAATATTGAAGCCGCGTGGTAAGTGAAACGTGGAATTAAATTTGTTTTATTGTCGCCCCATCGCTAGAATTTTCAAACGCATCGGATAGGGTTTAAAGTAATTTCGTGCATGGCCAATCGTAATGTAAGTATCCCCCACACGAATTAGTTTCTTTTTACGAAATAAAAGTAGGGTTTTATGTTTGTGTTGTTTACTGCACCCTCCACTCTTCGTAGCCGCGTCTTCTTCGCCTCATTTTACACGCTAATTTTAAGCTAAGTTATCAAGGGCGGCAACAAGCAAATTAAGTAACCACGTACAGTGGTCCCTCATCGTCGTTGTTGTCCTCCCCTTATTACAGCGATCGCGGAAGAGTTGGCAAGGCAACGGGAGGCAGCAATCCCGTTTGCCATTGGATAGGAAGGAAGAGAAAGGGAAGGAGGAGAAAGGGAAGGGAACCAAAGGGAGGCATCTGTTGAGGTGAGTAGGGTGGAGGAGGTAAACGATGAGGGGGGAAAGGGAGAAAAGGCGACGGTTGAGGAGGGGAGAAGGAAAGAGAGGCGGGCAGTAGAGATGAGGAAAAGGAGGGTAAGAAGGAAATGTAGGGTTTTTGATGAGAGGGAGGAGGAGAAAAAAGGCGAGGTGGGGACCCATTGACTGCGGAGGGGTGGGGGGAGGCGGTATTTTCTGAGGTAGGATGGGAAAAGGCGGCGACGGTTGAGGAGGGGGAGGGTAGTAAAGCGGGGGGAGGAGTAGCGAGGAGGAGTAAAAGGCTAAACAGGAAAATTAGGGTTTCTGGTGGGAGGGGGGAGGAGGAACTTGGTGAGGCGAGAGGGGACACGGCACCAGGTGTGGAAGGAAGCGGAAAAGGGGCGATGGTTGAGGAAGGGGAGGGAACTGAGACGGGTGGAGGAGTAGAGAGGAGGAGTACGAGGATGACAAAAAAAAAAGGGTATTTGATGATAGGGGGAGGGAGGAAATAGGTGAGGCGGGAGGGGAGCAGGCGTTAAATGAAGAAGGAAGGGGAAAAGGGGCGATGGTTGAGGAAGGGGAGGGAAGTGAGGCGGTGGGAAGAGTTGAGAGGAAGAAGATAATTAAAAGGAAAGAGTCGATTTTTCATGAGCGGGAGGATGGGGGAGGGAGTGAGGCACAGAAAAGGTTAGAGAGGAGGAGGGAAATAAAACTTGGAAAGCGGAAAGTTAGTCAATGGAGTGATGAAGATTACGTCCCCTCCACTTCTTGTAGCGATGAGAGCATTGTGGATGGGGAGGAACCGCCGGTTGAGAATCCAGCCCCCGAGGAAGAACATCCCACGGATATTCGGGTATGGAAAGATGTGGATGAGCCCGCCACCGAGGACGAGCAAAGTCCGGATAGCGAGGGACGACAACAAGAGGATGAATACGCGGATGATGACGACGTGTTTGAGGTGCCTCCATCACCGAATAGGGAGAGAGGCGTTGTATTGGGAAATCCGGGTCCTCAAGCTCCCTACCGAGTTGAGGATCCGCATTGGTATTTTCCTCCTCCCACGGGAGAGGAGGAAATGGACAGTTTTGTGCCCCGGGCCGAGCATTTCATTCCGATTGCTGAATGGCCGGAACATTGGAGGTACTGTGAACCTCGCTCCCTAAACCCTAGGGAAAAACCGCGACCGCAAATTTTGGACATCCCCCCGGATGTTCCCGCTCATCCGACGTGGCTCTTCAACGACGCTGACGACCGAAGCTCGACGTTCGCCCACAAACAACAATTCGATTCGGCGGATCCACGGCATTCATGGATTGTTCACGATGATCGCGGGTATCGCGTGAATGTTCCCCACCTATTGCGGCTTTACCATCCGTGGGACCCTCGTCTATACGTCGTCCTAAAGTATTTTCGAAGAACTCCCAAGGTAATAGCTTAGCGTGCGGCTGGTACCTCGGTTCTACATAAGTTCCCAAATATTCGTGTGAGGCGACCCCGTTTATGCAAAATCCCACGGGTTCGGCGTCCGGTGACACCACCTCCACCACCAACAGAAGACGAATGGCGACGAACAATCGAGGCACTCACTGAGCAATTGGCCGCCCATCAAGAACAAATGGCGATGCTCACTCAGGAGTTGTCTCAAAAAAAAATTGCAGTAATCGGTATGTATGTTATTTGCTAACTAATTCGAATTTCTTTTCTCTCTTCTCTTGTCGTCGCTAACCCACACACTCACAATTTTTTTTATTTTTTTAAATTAGTCGAGACAATTCAATATAGCGACGACAAAGGTTCATCCGTAAGCAGCAATGAATTCCAGTCGTAGATGAACCATGAATCTTAGGGGAGTCAAGTTTTACGCCATTCAACCAAAATAGATGGTCGTCGCTCAGTTAGCGACGACAGATTATCCTCGCCTAATTCAGGGACGAGCGTTTGTCGTCGCTAATTCAGCGAAGACCAGCCTAAATGGGTAAATCATCTTCATAGGAATTCAGTCACTATTTTTTTTTTTTTTCATTACTCCAATCGCAGATACTAGAAAGCGACACGGTGGTGGGTAGAAAGGGTGGCCCTAATCAAAGGGATAAGGGAGACTACTCTCACCTTATCTTCCGCGGGATTTGGAAAGAGGAGTGTGGCGGTAATGAAGGCCTTACCGGGAAGGGGAAGGAAAAAGTTACCATGGTTTGTCAAGGTTCACGATGAACTAGTGCAAAATATTTTCCGATTCCAAAAGGCGGGATTGAAAATGTCTACTATCATTGTGGGAAAAATGGCAAATCACATCATTGTCGATATGAAGAAAGAGGGTGCGCCTGAATTTTCCGACGAGAATTGTGAAGAGATCAAGCCAAAAATCAGTCGGCGTTGGATTCAACGTTTTTTTGAAAAGCATAACATCGGCGCCTTGGCTCAAAATGGGAAACTACAACTAAGTCCGCAAAAGGAGGAGTACATTGAAAGATCCGTGGCATATCACATGGGCGTACTTAAAAGGGGATTCCAATCGGGTATGCTTCATAATTCCATTCCATTTATTGCCTCTTGACATATTAAGTTTTGTATTTTGTTTCCCCTTTCATTGAACTTACTTATGTTTTGTTTTCTATTGCGTTTCTTTATTTTGTTGGTGGATTATAGGTCTCTTTAACGAGGATTTGGTGGAGAACATGAACGAGACGCATTTGATTGTAAATATGGACAACAAAAAGACATTAAGCTTTCGCGGCGACGAGGTTGTTAGATACGCGGACGTTGCGGGCGGCGGAGAGTCGATGACATTGATGGTACGACTCACGGGGGGTGTGAATGCCCGAATACAGGCTCCAATGTTAATATTAACCAACCGCGCTCGTAATTACCTGATAAAGGGCCTTCCGACGATGTACCGGGTAAATTTCATTAAATTTAAAATCCTTCGATTTATGTTCATCTCCCTTATAAACCATTAATCTTTACGCAATACTGTATATGAATACATGTTTTGCCCTTTTTTATTGGTTCTTAATACTCCCTCCTCGTCCTTTTTTTCGTCATTTAATATTTCTCCCTCTTCCCTCCCTTTCCCTCCTTCATTAAATCCCCCTCACGTAATTCACCCTTCTCCCTTTCCTTTGTTTTTTCTTTTTGTAGGAGTTTGCTACCGAACCGGCCCCAAAGGATGGAATGATAAAACCGTATTCCCGCTATGGATAGAAGAGCCGAGATCTTACCAAGGAGACCGTGAAAGGCGTGAAAAAATAATATTCCTCGACAATTGTGGCGGTCACAACAATTCCGAGGAGTTAAACCGAGCCTTACTCGCCAAGAAGATTATACTACACTTATTCCCTCCTTGCGCGACTCACCTTGTGCAACCCGCCGACTCCTTCGTCATTTCGAAAATTAAGGAGGTTTGGTCGCGGAAATGGGAGGATTGGAAAATGAACGACATCGAGAAGCATGCGTGGTCCCAACCGAATGGCAAGGGTTGGTCCGGGAAGCTTGTCGGGCGCGGGAAGGCTTTTTTCCTTACGCTGGCTCGCGATTCTATTCACGAAGTCAACGCAATGAAGGACAAGAATAGGATGGGTTACGCACGTAAAGCTATGATTCAGTGAGGATTTTCATTAAATGACGGAAAATGGGAGGAGAGCATGCTCACACCGGACTTACAAATTATCATCATGAAATGGCGGTGCCATTTCGAAGGCGATGAGGTGCCGATTCCCTCTATAGTGGCACGAGATTTTGTCCGAGGCATTCAAGATGCCGACACTCAAGAGGATGAAGTTCCCGATGACACAGACGTTGAATGGGAGACCGAAGATTTTGAGTCGTTTCATAGAGAACTGGTGTAGTGTGTGAAGAGAGGACAACGTTTATCATAAAATTATAAAACTAGTGTTGATTTGTTATAGTTTTTTATTAGTAGTTTTGGATGGTTAGTGTGGTAATTGTATTTAGCGTTTATCAAAGAATGTTGGGAAATATGTATCATTGATGATTTCAATATAATCGTATCCTTATCGGTGTTCCATTTTGAAGTTTGTTGTTGTTGATGATGTATGGAGAAAGACTTCGATGACTTAACGTTTGTCAAACTTTGTCAATAAAATGTACCCTTTATGTTTTGGATATAATCATGTCATTCTTTTTTTTTCGTTTTGAAGTTTGTTACTGACAATGATGTATGGAAAAAGAAATTGATGACATTAGATGTTACACATGTATTTAATCTGTTTAAGGCTTCATCGATTACAAGTAATATTCCCAAGATGGCGACAAATACAGTCCATTCCTAGCTCTTTTTCGGCATTCAGACAGTTCTAGCGACGACACATTCTCATCGCTGAAGTGCACAAATTCGACACAGATGTTTGCAATGTGTTTAGGGCTTCGTTGGTTACATGTGAAATTGTACGGATGGCGAAAAAAAGAGTCCATTATTATGTTTGTCCCGGCTTTAGACGTTTTTAGCGACCACATTGTTTCGTCGCTGAGGTGTAGAAAGTCGACACGATAATCCAGCCACGAGAACGTCTCGTCGCTGAATGGTACTTTTGATGGTAAACTAAATTCTAACATTCAGCGATGAAAATATAATGTGGCTGAATGATAGAACTTTGACTCTACTATAGATTAAAGGTATACATAGTTGCATTAAAAGTTATATCCCATAAATTACTTTTGTGTCACGAGCATAACGCGAATTTTTTGACCAAACAAATAAAATGTAATCCCAAGTTTTTTTTTTTTCGTTAGTAGTAAAAAACTTATACACTTCGCCTCTTAAGCTTGGTCCACCGTAATCACAAACAACAACCATAATTCATTTTTGTTTCAAGTATTTCCTTATTTCATTTTTGGTCCTGAAATGTATTTTAATTTATTTATTTCGTTATCAGAATAACCTCGGATCATAACTTTTTAACAAGAAAAATCACATTTTACAAACGTAGAGCAAACTAATATATAAGATACAAAAATCAAAAAACACAAATGATAAATATAAACAGAAATATGGATAATATAAATTAAAACCATAAACAACTGATTTTTTTGTTTTATATTGCTTTCACGAGGCACATAAAAGTTTTACAAAAGTTGAAACCCTAAATATAAAATAATTCAAAATTGATCAAACGAAATCCTATGTCAGATAATCATCGAATGCAAAACTCCAAGAAAACACAAATTATAATTTTTACCTACATTTCTCAATATTTAAATTATTTCTGTTATTTGTGTATTAAAAAACTAAACTGAATAACATCAAAGCTACCCATACCCTACCTCTTTTAAAATCTATCTTTTTTTCTTTCCCCCCTCTCCTCCCTCACCTCTAATCTCTTCCCTTTCTCGCCTTCCCTCTTCATCTTTTCCCTCTCTTTCCTCCTATCGTTCAAAAGTGATTATTTTATACTTCAATAGTATTCCCGTTATCTCCATTTGTACAAGGAATATTCCATATGTCACAACTGCAAAAAAGACTAACAAAAAAAAATTAATCAATGAAAATTGAGCAACCACTACCAACATAATTTGAATGACGGTAAAAGAAACAAATAAAACAAAATACAACAAAAGGTTAAAAAAAATACAGCTACGTAGAAACAAATTAGAGATTTCCATGAAAATGGAATGGAATAGATTGAGGGCGAAAGGGCGGCATTTGAAGGGGGGGGGATAGGGAGGGGGGAGAAGGTAGACACATTGGGTTGGGTGCGATAGACACTTTCAGTTTGAGAAAGAGGGAAAGATATAAGAATATAGGGAGAGAGTGGGATTCACGGATAGGGACATGCAGATTCAGAGGGAGAGAGGGGGAGAGGGAGAGGGTAGCGGGAGATTGGGAGAGAAAGAGGCAAGGGCAAAGAGGTATAGGAGAAGGGGGAGAAGGAAAAGGGATAACAATACAGTTGGAGAAAATGTAAACAATTAGAGCGACACACATTGAAAAGGAAAGAGAGGGAGAGGAGAAAATAAATAGAGTGTAACAATGGCAGAGAGAGGGGAAAAGGGGAAGAGGGAGGGGGGGGCGGAGCTGGAGGAAAATGAGAGACACACAAACCAAAAGATGGAACGATATTCACCATAAAGTTAAGGGTGGCTGGACGAAGAAATTGTAGGTTGATAGGGCGAACCTGTGGATGAAAGGTGGAGCAGGCGGCGGTGCGTTCGTCTGCTTCGCGGTGAAGAAAATGATTTTTTTGTTGAAAAAACGCCGTACAAATCCCACCAAAAAACAGTTGGTTGTGATTGGCCAAAAACATATTCGTTTTTTTATGGACTGTTCGCATTTGGCGTTTCCTATCCCAAAATATCACCAACGCCAAATGGTGTTGTTTTATTCTAAAAAATACAAATAACAACTTTAATTTAGTATTTTTTGACATATCAACCCTGTATTAACGTAAATGTTTATTTTATTTTATGTTTGACACCATATTACAATGTACATTTATACTAAATGGGACCATCTTCACCTTAATACAATAAACTTTTACGCTAAATGGACCATAACCATAAAATAGCATTAATAGTAAGTACAAGTGCTTACAAAGAACCTACTCGGTGTTGAAATTGTATATATGTATGTTACAGTTATACTCCGCCGCGACATTGCATCAGTTCCGTTTCATTTACAGAAAAAATGATTTTCCACACACGAATTTGTTTGTCGTTCACACTGTGACAATATGGTTGTTGGTCTAATAAGTGCGAACCTGTTTTTTTAGGACCCGGATTGAACCCTTTCTAAGACCGCACATTCTCATGCGTCCGCCGCTATTAAACATATTAAATTGTACCTTTTGACTTAAAAATGAACAATTTTGTACGGCCTGACACTATTCGTACACCACACTAAATACATAATGACGTACTACGATTTTGTACGATACTTGAAAACTAACCCTAAATAGAATACAGAAAAAAATAGAATGAACTACGCTAATGAAGAAAAATTAAAAAAAATCGGGACAGAAATAGTGTACACAACGCTAATAACGATTGGCGGTGTACTGTACAGTATAAATGGCGTTAAGACGTTAAGTCGATAACAATTGTTTTCGCACATTTAAAGTTTGAACTATTGAATTGGACATTTCCGACAACGATACAAATGCACGATTCACTCCCAGAGACTCGGAGTCCCATACGAATATCGGAATCGAACCCTAAAATTTATAACCTAAAAAGACAGTTTTGAGGGCATCAAATGATGTGACATACATATTACCGTATGTAGGGCAGAGTACAGACTACGTATTACACCGTGAATCGGTGTACACCGCCAATCGCTATTAGCGTAGAAGTTTCTTTAGCGTACACTATAAATTACAATGGTGTACGTTAATTAAGAATTCGAAAATTTTGAAAAAAAACATACATTGTAATTGTTTAATAATGCTAATTTGGGTCTCTGAAAAAATAAATGCCAGTCGCAAACATGTATACGCTAATATATGTACCTGTATGGTTTTTTTGAAATCGTACGCCGTCACAAAAAACATTCGTACATACATGTCAGACTATTTTACCAAAGTTAAGCGTGGACGCTACGCCGTAAAATTTGCATTTTTGGTCCAGTTTTAAGAAGTGTAATTTGTACGGATATTATGTTTACGCAACGCTTGTTGTATAAAAAGTTTGTCGCTTGTCCGTTTTACCTCAATACTGTACGTTAATAAGGGTTTTTTACGCTAATAATGTCACGATGTTTTGTTTTATTATAGTGAAATAATGTTAATATGGGTGTTAACTCTAAAATTGTTGCACTTCCGTTTGTGTAGAAATTAATGGTTTTAAGTATTTTCTAGGTCTGAATAGAAAGAAAGAAGCCGAGGCAGTCTACCTCTAACTTCTCTCTCCAACTCTCAAACTTGTCGCAGTCACTGAGAAATCGGAGAGGAAGCTAGAGCCATAGCTACCTAGGCTATCCTGAGGTTTACGGGAAATTTATATTAGTTCGGGTTTATTTATTTAAAAGGTATGTGCCGGCGGCAGGAATTGATCCTTGTACCTACCGGTCGGCAGATAGAAATAGCCGTTAGCCTTAGCCGTTAAGTCTAAGAGTCATGATACGTAATGTATAGTTTGATAGTTATTTAAATATGTATACGTACGATTATTCATTTAACTATAATAGATTACGGGATACATAGATCCGGTAATATATAAAGTACGGATTATGGTACGGACTATAAATCAATACCGCGCATTTGATTCGTAAATGAAACAAATACCGCACATGTATTTATTGCGGCTACGATTAAATTAGATTCTAATCGGACGGCCGCAATTAGCGCCGAGATCGCGGAGGAAGTTTTCTGCGGTTTATGGCCATCGCCACATCAGATGACGCGTGGCGAAATGTCGTTGGATTGTGGAATCCTCGGAGATTATGGCATCGAACCCGGATATGACATGTGTCGACATTTAGGCCTTGTCGTACAATGTCCGTACCTAAAGTACACCGGCAGCTGTACTCTTGCGTACGGAACACAATTCTGATTGGTTCCGTACATCAGTAGATAGAGTCTGTGAGTGAGATAGGACTTAGAAAAATTAGGAGATAGGATCCTCTCTCCCAGAGAGCTTCTGTACAAAAGGTCAACTTTGACCCTCCATAACTTACTGCTCAGGGGAGCAAATTCAGAGATTCTTTTTGCTATCGACTCAGGGGAGTCTTGTCTTCACAGGGGTGAAGGTGGTCAAAGTTTTTGTGTGCCAGGGTGGCAGTTATTTTTGCTTAAACACAAAGGGGTCAGGATTATCCTAGAGGCTCCTTGGAAGCTGTCCACTCTGAGGACTTATGGAGGTCTCAGAGTTTCACGTTATAGGCCCACCCTCTAAAGTACCAATCTTTAATGGAACTGGCTTCATATACTAGGAAAGTATGATGATAGGAGCTCTATGCGAAAAAAGGTTTTGGGGGATAGTGAGTGGACGATTGGGGCGTCCATCAAGTCTTGGAATTCCTCCACGGTTTAAAGGAAGCAGATTCACCAGGAAAGAGGATTCACCTTCAACGGAGGAAACAAAGGAAGGAGAGGTGGTGGACAAAGGAAAGGAGAAGGAGGCGACCACACCAATAGCAACTGGTTTAGCATTCATGTCACCTATTCCGAGGAACGAGGAGAATGATACTGAAACCTGGGACTTCAACAATATGGCGGCAAAGCACTTCATCCTACGCCATCTCACTCAAGGACTTGCATGTCCTCATTCGCAGGTAGAGAGGGCATCCGATCTTTGGATGGCTCTCATAGAGATGTACCGAAGTGGTATGATTCAGCAACAACAGTTGGCTGATCAGAAAGTTAAGGAGTATGTATACAAAGGGGGAAATATGTTGGATTTTTGCAATGAGCTTGCTACACTCTTCATGGAGCTAGAGAGTGCGGGAAAAGGTTTTAGTGAAAAAGAAAAGGTTAACTGTTTACTAATGAAGTTACCTGATGAGTTCGAGAACATAGTCAACCGTGTGCAGGACTTGCCGGACTCAAGGTGTATATGGAACTCAGTGGTAGGGATGATTCTCGTTCGAGAGAATACGATTGAGATCCGAAGGGGAGGAAAGAGTGGCCAAGCCTTGGCAATAGCGACCGATTGGAGGAACAAGGATTCTCGGAAACCAGTCGGAAACTATGGGGGTAGGGAGCAGAAAAAACAGGTTGACGAGTTCGAACCAAGGGCTCCCAAAGGTTTATGTCATTTTTGTAAGAAACCGGGGCACTATATGGCAGAGTGCACTAAGCTAACCGAGCTTCGGTTAAAGGAGGGGCAGACCGGTGGTACCCCGAGAGGAAAGAAAAAGGCCCTTGTCACAGAGGTATTTGAGGTGGAATCCGAGGACGAGGACGATGAGCTCCTTTTGGATGAGGAGTTGGAGGCGAAAACTGAGGTTGAAATTCCACGAAGGCAGAAATGTGCTTACGGTGGATTGAAAGGTGAAGCAGGCTAAATTATAGATTCAGGTGCCTCAATGCACATGTGTAAGGATAGGCATTTGTTCACTAAGATAAGAAAGATTCCCACCGTAGAGATAGAGTACGGGGATGGGAGGATAGTCACCACTACTCTTGTAGGATCGGTAGATCTGAAAGTGTTAGTAGAAGGAAAGACATCCATATTAACATTCTCCGATGTATTGTTTATTCCGGAGCTGAACAAAAACCTTATCTCTACATCTGTATTAGATGATAAGGGTTTTTTTACTAGCACTAGGGAAGGAGTCTTTAGTGCTAGTTTTGAGGAGGATGTCTATTTCATTGCTGAGAAAGGTAGCCATGGGATGTTTAGGCTGATCTTAAGTAATGAAACGAAGAAACTTAATTATGCTGGTGTTCATGATATTATGATGTGGCATAAGAGGCTTGGGCATGTGAATCTAGAGAAGTTGAGAGAGATGAAAAAGATGGGAGTGGTGGAAGGGATTCAGTTCAGTGAGAGTGATGATATAAGTGATTGTAGTGGGTGTGCTCAAGGTATAGCACACAGATTACCCTTTCCTAAAACAGCCACCTACAAGGGAGAAAAACTTCTAGATCTAGTACACACAGATATTTGGGGACCGGCTAGAGTGCCCTCACCGGGGGGGAAGAGATTTATGATGACTATAACTGATGATTGGTCTCGGTATTCTCGGGTGTATTTTTTGAAAAACAAGTCAGAAGCTGTGGACTGTTTTAGACAATATAAAGCGTGGAGCGAAAAATTCCATGAAACTCCATTCAAGAGAGTAAGGAGTGACAATGGTGGAGAGTATACTTCTAACCAGTTTGAGGATTTTTTGAGGGAAGATGGGGTTAAACACCAAAAGACAGTTCCAAAAAATCCGGAACAAAATGGGGTAGCTGAAAGGTTAAATAGAACACTAAGTGATAGTGTTAGAAGTATGTTGTCGGATAAGAAGATATGAAAAAGGTTTTGGGCAGAAGCAATGAACTGTGCTAATTACCTCAAAAATAGAGTTCTTACTACAGCTATAAAAGATCAAACACCTTATGAGAGATGGACAGGCCGAAAACCAGACTTATCTCATTTAAAGGTTTTCGGCAGTCAAGTGTTCAGTCTAGATACTGATTGGTCCAATTGGAAGCTAGATCCTAAAGGAAAACCGGGATACTTATTAGGATATGATCAAGATGTTAAAGGATATAGAGTTTATGATCTAAAAAGGGAGGATATAATCTTAGTAAAGCATCTAGTAGTTATGGATGAAGGAAAATCTGTGGATCACTCCAAATATATGAAGTCAGTAAAAATAAGATTTGAGTCAGAAAATTCAGATGACTTTGAGCTTCCTAACTATCCAAGTTTTAGAGAAGATGACATTCTTGCAGGTAAAAATCAGACCGAAAAGGACTCGGCTGTGGAAACTCCAGTGACAACTCTACCCGAAGCGCAAGACGTGGTGGAAATTGATTCGGAATCAAGGGATAGGGGAAAAGCCGAGTTTGTTCGAAAGAATCCACGAGAACCATCTATTCCGGCCTCAGATTTTGAAGGGGGAAGGAGAAGTAGTAAAAGACTGCAAGAAAAACAGGTTAATAACAAGGTAACAAAACTATCTCATCAAGATGAACCTCAAACTTATGGAGAGGCGATGAATTGTCCAGAAAGAAATCGGTGGAAGACAGCCATCAATGAAGAGATGGCCTCAATTATGGCAGCCGATACTTGGGAGCTGGTGGATTGTCCACCTAACCGAAAACGAATCGGTTGTAAGTGGGTTTTCAAATTAAAACTGAACCCAGATAACATAATCGAGCGCTACAAGGCCCGACTAGTGGCAAAGGGATTTACACAAAAGGAGGGAATTGACTACGAGGAAACCTTTGCCCCGGTGGTCACATTTCCCTCCGTCCGCATACTTCTCAGCCTAGCAGCAGCGGAAGACATGGAAGTGCACCAGATGGACATCAAAACAGCCTTTTTGCATGGAGAATTGGAAGAGGAGATCTTCAGGCGACAACCCGAAGGGTTTGTGGAAGAAGGAGAGGAGAGTAAGGTATGCCGGCTGATTACATCTCTTTATGGTTTGAAACAGGCGCCTCGACAGTGGAATAAGAAGCTTGATGAGTTTCTTACTGGTCTAGGATATATTCGGATCAGCTCAGATCACTCAATCTATGTTTTCGAAGATGAGGAAGGTTTTTTATTTATTGCAATTTATGTTGATGATTTGCTTGTTTTAAGTAAATCAATGGAAAAAATTAATAAACTAAAAACCGATCTTAAGGGGAGATTTGAAATGAAGGACATGGGGGAAGCAAAATATATTTTGGGAATTCAAGTAGAGAGAGACCGAAAAATAAAAATTATAAGATTGACTCAAAAGGAAGCAATAGGGAACATGCTTGAAAAATTTCAAATGGATAAAGCTAATAGTTGTACAACTCCAATGGAGTTGAATAAGGGAAGTGAGGGGAGTGAGGAAGGAGGAGTCATAGTCTTAGACGGGGAATTATCTCCTGAAGAACAGAAGTTCATGCAGACTATTCCTTACAGGCAAGTAGTGGGAAGTCTAATCTATTTTATGAATTTTACCCGACCGGATTTAGCTGCAGCTGTAGGAGTGCTGAGTAGAAGTCTAAATGCTCCCACTAAAAAGGATTGGGAGGCAGCTAAAAGAGTTCTTAGATACTTGATAGGAACTAGGGATCTATGGTTGCATTTGGGTGGGGAGAATACTGACATCACTACTTGGAGTGATGCTAGTTATGGTGATGCTCCGATGAGGAGATGCACTTCTGGATATGTATTATATGTGGGTGATGGGGCTTGCTGTTGGAGTAGCAAACAGCAAAAGATCATTGCTCAGTTCACCATGGAGGCTGAGCATATGGCCTCTTGCTCTGCTGTAAAAGAATTGATGTGGGTCAAGTCTTTACTTGGTGAACTTGGTCATCTTAAGAGTGGTGTGCAGAAAATATTTTGTGATAATCTAACAGCAATCGCTATTTCTGCCAATCCTAAACATCATTTTAAAGCTAAACACATGGACATTAGACTCAGCTTTGTTAGAGAGAAAGTAGAAAATAAAATAATAAGTTTAGAGTACCGACCAGATAGTGAGATGGTAGCAGATATGATGACCAAACCTGTGCCTTCCCCTAAGCTAATTTTCTGCAGGGAGAAGTGTGGTCTGAAATTAAAGATTGACTAGAAAATAAGGGGAGTGTAGAAATTAATGGTTTTAAGTATTTTCTAGGTCTGAATAGAAAGAAAGAAGCCGAGGCAGTCTACCTCTAACTTCTCTCTCCAACTCTCAAACTTGTCGAAGTCACTGAGAAATCGGAGAGGAAGCTAGAGCCATGGCTACCTAGGCTATCCTGAGGTTTACGGGAAATTTATATTAGTTCGGGTTTATTTATTTAAAAGGTATGTGCCGGCGGCAGGAATTGATCCTTGTACCGACCGGCCGGCAGATAGAAACAGCCGTTAGCCTTAGCCGTTAAGTCTAAGAGTCATGATACGTAATATATAGTTTGATAGTTATATAAATATGTATACGTACGATTATTCATTTAACTATAATAGATTACGGGATACATAGATCCGATAATATATATATTACGGATTACGATACGGACTATAAATCAATACCGCGCATTTGTTTCGTAAATGAAACAAATACCGCACATGTATTTATTGCGACTACGATTAAATTAGATTCTAATCGGACGGCCGCAATTAGCGCCGAGATCGCGGAGGAAGTTTGCTGCGGTTTATGGCCATCGCCACATCAGATGACGCGTGGCGAAATGTCGTTGGATCGTGGAATCCCCGGAGATTATGGCATCGAACCCGGATATGACATGTGTCGACATTTAGGCCTTGTCGTACAATGTCCGTACCTAAAGTACAGCGGCAGCTGTACTTTTGCGTACGGAACACAATTCTGATTGGTTCCGTACTTCAGTAGATAGAGTCTGTGAGTGAGATAGGACTTAGAAAAATTAGGAGATAAGATCCTCTCTCCCAGAGAGCTTTTATACAAAAGGTCAACTTTGACCCTCCATAACTTACTGCTCAGGGGAGCAAATTCAGAGATTCTTTTTGCTATCGACTTAGGGGAGTCTTGTCTTCACAGGGGTGAAGGTGGTCAGAGATTTTGTCTGCCAGGGTGGCAGTTATTTTTGCTTAAACAAAAAGGGGTCAGGATTATCCTAGAGGCTTCTTGGAAGCTGTCCACTCTGAGGACTTATGGAGGTCTCAGAGTTTCAGTTTCTTTGGCTTGTGACCGATATTAGCGTTAATGTTATGACGTATTAGAGTACAGTCTTATTCTAAATTGGTCCTTAATGTACAATCACAACAACCACCTTGTCTCAAGCTTATTTTGATTGGTCGCTTAAAATTACACGTGGTCAATTTTACATCCACGCAAACACTACAGCTCCAGCACGACGTGACAAAAACCTCTTTTTATACCCGGCGCCATTCCAAAAACGTTCCGTACATACAATTAGGAGCAGGCAGTTGCCATGGCACTTTCATGAAAATCTTCCGTCACTTACCACGAGTATACTCTCTCTCTCAAAACTGACGAAAAATATGAAACTTTCCCGCTTTCACAATGTCATCTAAAATATTGGGATAACTCACTGAAACGCCAAATGTTAAAATTCAAATTTTGAACCCCGAAAGTTTGAGGAAAGGTTTCCCTCTTTTTTGTCACAATATTTTTTTGGTTTTTTTGGTATATATATCTGGCGTTCATTTCAACAATGGCACTCTCTTACCACATTCTCCATTTACGTAAGCTTTTGCATTCTTATTATTTCATTTGTATCCTTTTTTGGTCAAGACTTTTTTTGTATATTTGCAAATATGTGGCCCATTACTTCCCATATTACCTCATTTTTTGCGGCTAAAAACACTGCCACGGATGGGTTATTGCCACCTCTTGCTGTAGAGGACATGGATGGTTGCGAAACCCAAGGACCTTACCCACCGAGTGAACAACTGGAATCACCCGACGTGGACCCCCTCGTGGAAGGCAATATTACCAGAAATTTGGACTCATCGTGTCATAAGTACGAGAACGTCTCGGTGTTGATCCGAAAAGTTCAGCAAGTTTCAACGAAGATTACTCGACTTCGAGTAATCAATTGGATGATCGCCGACTGTCACGAGAATGGCAACGAACTGCTCATCCCGAGGACTGTCAAGAAGATCCCGCAACATTTTACGGGGGTGTACCGTACAAGTAAGAGTTTTTACCATTGTCCTTACCTTCATATAGCAAACCCTGGTTTCTGAATTTGTGCAAGATGTTTCTCATTGTTTGTAATTGAATTATTCTTATTTAATATTTTATATTTGATTGTAACTCCGTCATATTGAATGTTTGAGTATGCCCTGTTATTTCCATCTTCCACCTCGTGTCGTTATGACAGCTGGTTGTGTTGTGAGTCTACCCTATGAACCTGCGACGACATGGTGTCGTCGCCTGAATTTGGTGAATTTTAGGGTACTACATCGGAGTTTTGGGAAATGTTGGAGAGATCAAAAACGCGACGACAATGCGTCGTCGCCATTACGTTGGAAGTTTCCAAACATGACTTCGGTCGGTTTATGGTGTAGGTGTTAGTATAACATAGCGTCTTACAAATGTCGAACAAGCGACGACGTCCACTATTGGAACCGCGTGTTAAATGAAACGTGAAAATCATTGTTTCGTTTCGTCGCTGCAGCATTGGAATTGCCGAATGCATCGCTGGGGCGACGAAGTACTTCAGTGCACGGCCATACAATGTAACTACCCTTCGCACGAAATTGCAATTTAGTACGTTTTGAAAGTAGGGTTTTATGTTTTACTTGTTTGGTTGCGCCTCAACTCTTTGTAGCCGCATCTTCTTCAATTTTATTTTACAGGCGTTTTTTAAGCAACGTTTTAGAAGCCGACAATAAGCAAATTAGGCGACGACGTACCGTGAGGGCTCGTCGACGTTGCAATCCTCCCTTTGTCACGACAACCGCGGAAGAGTTAGCGAGGCAACGGGAGGAAGCAACCTTTTTAGCCATTCAATGGGAAAGAGGAGAGAGAGAAGGGAAGGAAAAAGAGGCATCTATTGAGGTGAGTAGGGTGGATGAGGTAGATGGTGAGGAAGGAAAGGGAAAAGAGGCGACGATTGAGGAGGGGGGAAAAACTGAGGGGGGGGGAGGAGTATAGAGGAGGAGGAGGATAAAAAGGAACAATAGGGTTTTTCATGAGAGTGAGGATGAGAGAGAAGGTGAGGCGGGGAGAGGAGAAGAGAGGGGGAGGAGGAGGCTACAAAAGAAAAACAGGGTTTTTGATGAGAGAGAGGAGGTGGAAGAAGGTGAGGTGGGGAGGGAAGAGAATACATTGAGTGGGGAGGAAGGGGGGGAGGCAGCATTAGGTGAGGAAGGAAGGGAGGCGACGGTCGAGGAGGGGGGGGGAAGTGAGGCACGGAATAAGTTAGAGAGGAGGAGGGAAATAAAGTTAGGAAAAGAGAAAGTTAGTCATTGGAGTGACAATGATTACGTCCCCTCAACTTTTTGTAGCGACGAGAGCATTGTGGATGGGGAGGAACCGCCAGATGAGAAGCATGCCCCCGAGGTAGAACATCCCATGGATATTCGGGTATGGAAAGATGTGGATGAGCCCGCCAGCGAGGACGAGCAAAGTCCGGATAGCGAGGGACGACAACGAGAGGATGAATACGCGGATGATGACAACGTGTTCGAGGCGCCTTCGTCACCGAATAGAGAGAGAGAGGCATTGTATTCGAAAATCCGGGTCATCAAGCTCCCTACTGAGTTTAGGATCCGCAATGGTATTTTCCTCCTCCCACGGGAGAGGAAGAAATGGACGGTTTTGTTCTTCGGGCCAAGCATTACATTCTGATTGCCGAATGGATAGAACATTAGAGGTACGATGAACCTCGCCCCCTAAACCCGAGGGGAAATCCCCGTCCGGAAATTCTCGATATCCCTCTGGATGTTCCCGCACATCCGACGTGGCTCTTCATTGACGGCGACGACCGTGGCTCGACATTTGCCCACATACGGCAATTCAATCCGGCGGATCCACGGTATACGTGGATTGTTCACGAAGACCGCGGATTTCGGGTAAATGTTCCCGAGTTATTACGGCTTCACCATCTGTGGGACCCCCGACTATACACCGTCTTAAAGTATTGTCGAAAAACTCCTAATGTAATGGTTATGCGAGCTCCTCGTACTTCGGTTCTTCATAAGTTCTGAAATCTTCAAGTGAGGCGACCCCGTTTATGCGAAACCCCAAGGGTTCCCCGTCCGATTACCCCACCTCCACCAACGACAGAAGAGGAATGGCGACGAACAATCGAGGCACTCACTGAACAATTAGCCGCCCAACAAGAACAAGTGGCGAGGCTCACTCGGAAGTTGTCTAAAAAAAAACTGCGATAATCCGTATGTTTCTAAATTGCAATTTTTTTAGGGTTTCCTTCTCTTCTTATATTGTCATCGCTAACCCACCCACTCAAAATGTTATTATTATTAATTTGTTGTTTATGTTAAATATACCGACGACAGAGGATCATCCATAAAGTAGCTACAAATTCCAGTCGTCGTTGAACCATGATTCCATTGTGGCGACAGTCGTTTGTCGCACAATTAGCGACGACAATCAGTCGTCGCTGAAATAGGCGACGAGAATATGTCGTCGCTAATTCAGTTCTCAATCTTGAATATATCCAGTCACTAATTGTTTTTTGTTTCCTTACTCCAATTGCAGAGTACCAGAAGGCAAGGCGGTGGTGGGTAGAAAGGGTGGCAGTACTAAAAGGGATAAGAGAAACTACTCTCACCTTATCTTCTGCGGGTTTTGGAAGGCGAAGCGTTGTGGTTATGAAGGCGTTATCGGAAAGGGGTAGGAAAGAGTTACCATGGGTGGTGAAAGTTCACATGGACTTAATGGACGAATTCTACCGATTCCAAAAGGCGGGGATGAAAATGTCCACTGTCATTGTCGGAAAAATGGCAAATCATATAATTGCCGAAATGAAGAAGGAGGGATCGACGGATTTTATCAACGACAAAGGTGAAGAGATCAAGCGAATAATCACTCAGCGTTGGATTCAACGTTTTTTCGAAAAGCATTGCATTATCGCCCGAGCCCAAAAGGGCAAACTACAATTAAGTCTGAAGATGGAGGAATACATCGAGAAATCCTTGGCGTATCGCTTGGGCGTATTAAAGAGGGGATTTCTCCCGGGTAAGCTTCGTATTGTCCTATAATTTGTTGATTCTTGTCATATAAAGTTGTTTTTTTGTTTCCCTTTTCATTATACTTACTTATGTTTTGTTTTTTTTTGTTTCTTTCTATATTTTTGGTGGATAATAGGTCGTTTTAACGAGGATTTGGTGGAGAATATGGACGAGACCCATTTAATTGTAAATATGGACAACAAGAAAACTTGAGGCTTTCGCGCCGACGAGGTTGTAAGGTACGCCGACGTTGCGGGTGGTGGAGAGTCCATGACATTGATGGAACGAGTCACGGGAGGAGCGAACGCCCGAATCGAGGCTCCGATGATTATATTCATAAACCACGCTCGAAGTAACCCGATAAAAGGCATTTCCGACGATGTACCGGGTAAGTTACATTAAAATTTAATCGTTGACTTTTTATTCATCTTCCTTCGTTTATTTTATTGTTTTACGTGTTCCTCTCTACGAATATATGTTTTACCGTTTCATATTAGTTTTTAATGTTTCTTCACCCATTTCCCTCTAACTCCCTATCTATCGCTCTCCCCCTCCTCTCGGCCTCCTCTCCCTGTCCCACTTTCTCTCCCCCTCATGTAACTCACCCCCTCCCCTATCCTTGTTTCTTTTCGATTGTAGGAGTTTGCTACCGATCCGGCCCCAAAGGATAAAATGATAAAACCGTAATCTCGCAATGGAAAGAATAGCCAAGATCTTATCAAGGAGATCGTGAAGGACGTGAGAAAATAATATTTCTGGACAATTGTGGAGGGCACAACAATTCCGAAGAGTTAAGGCGAGTATTACTCGTCAAGAGGACAATTCTCCATTTTTTCCCTCCGTGCGCGACTCACCTTGTGGAACCCGCTGACTCCTTCGTCATTTCCAAGATAAAAGAGTTTTGGTCTCGAAAATGGGAGAATTGGAAGATGTTAGGGATCGAGAAGCATGCGTGGTCCCATCCGAGTGGCAAGGGTTGGTCTGGGAAGCTACTCGGGCCTGGGAAGGCTTCTTCCTCAAGTTGGCTCGCGATTCAATTCGCGAAGTCAACGCAATGAAAGACGACCGTGGGATGGGTTTCGCAGGTAAATCTATGATTCAATGTGGATTCTCATTGAAAGACGGGAAATGGGAGGAGAAAATACTCACCCAAGATTTACAAATCATCATCATGAATTGGCGATGCCATTTCGATGGCGATGAGGTGCCAATTCCTTCTACAGTGGCACAAGATTTTGTTCGAGGCATTCTAGATGTCGACACTCTGGAGGATGAAGTCCTTGAAGACGCTGACGCTGAACGGGAGAAAGAAGATTTTGAGTCCTTTCAAAATGAAGTGGTCTAGTTTGTAAAGTGAAGAATCATGTTTAGCATAATATTATAGAATTTGTGTTTTTTTTTTTTTTTTTATTGATTAGTACTTTTGGATGGTTAGTGTGGTAATTGTACTTAGCGTTACTCAAAGTTTGTCGAGTAAATTGTATCCATGATGAATTCAATATAATCGAATCCTTATTTGCTTTTCATTTTGAAGTTTCTTACTGAAAATGATGTATGGAAAATGGACTTCAATGACACTGTATGTTACGGATGTTTTCAGTGTGTTTGGGGATTCGTCGGTTACATGTTGTATTCCACGGTTGACGACAAATGCAGTATATTGCTAGGTCAATTTTGGCATTAAGACAGTTTTAGCGACGAGACAGTCTCATCGCTGAAGTGCAAAAATTCGGTATGATAATCCAGCGACGAGACAGTCTCATCGCTGAAGTGCAGAAATTCGGTATGATAATCCAGCGACGAGACAGTCTCATCGCTGAAGTGCAAAAATTCGGTATGATAATCCAGCGACGATAACGTCTTGTCGCTGAATGGTAAATTTGATGTTAAGTTAAGTTTTACCATTCAGTGACGAAAATATATCGTCGCTGAATGATACAATTTTGTCCCTACTAAAAATACAAGGTATACATAGGCGTATTAATAGGAAAATCCCCTAAATTACTTGTGTGTGATGCGCAAAACGCCAAGTATTTACATAGACATAAATTGTAATAAATTGACCTGCCGAAATCAAAATCAATAATTATAACTCATTTTTATTTTTTGTCTTTTTTTTTGATTTCGGCACTAAAATGCCATTTTTTTATAAATCAAGATATTAAAATAACCTCGAATCATTACGTTTTAACAGTGACAAACACAATTTATATACAAAGCAAAATCATATGGAATACAAAAAAAAAGTATACACACATAAAAAACAAAGAAAAAAATATGGATAACATAAAAGAAAAACAGAACGACCAATTCCTTTCTTTTACATTCCTTTCACGGTGCACATAATAATTGTCCAAAAATTTACAAATGTACATATAAACCATAGCTATGGAAATGTACAGAGATGTAATTGAAAACGGAACTAACCAAAACCTATCTTGGAAAAATACCGAATGAACAATCCTACTAAAAACATAAAAGATTATTCCTATCAAGATTTCTCCATATTATAGTTGAATTTTTCAATTGTGAGGAAAAAACCAAACTCAACAAACATTTATGTTACTCCTACCCTCCATCTTTTATAATCTCTCTTTTTTTATTTCCCCTCTCCTCTCTCACCTCTACTCCCTTCCATTCCTCGCCTCCCTCTTTCTTCTCCTACCTCACTTTCCCCCTCTCGTTCAAAACTTATTCTTTTATACTTTAATGGTAATGCTAATTTTTTCCATATGTAGAAGGAATAATGTGTACGTCACATCTACAAATAAGACAAAAATTAAAAGGAACCAAAAACAAATTAGAATCGCCAATGAAAATAATAAAAATGGAAGCAAAACAACAAATAAACCACTATAACACAAAAGGTACAAGGGGAAGAGGCAGATTGAGAGAGAGGGAGGTAAGGGTAGAGACATATAAGAAGAGGGGTGGAAGGGAAATGGATAAAAAAATAGAGAGAGAGAGAGGGATTCACGGATAGAGAGAGGCAGATTGATAGGGAGAGAGGGGGGGAGGCACATTGAGAGAGAGAGAGGGGGAGAGGCGGATTGAGAGAGAGAGAGGGGGAGAGGCGGATTGATAGGGAGAGGGGGAGAGGTAGATTGGGAGAGAGAGAGGGGGAGAGGCATATTGATAAGGAAAGAGGGGGAGAGGCAGATTGATAGAGAGAGAGGGGGAGAGGCATATTGATAAGGAGAGAGGGGGAGAGGCAGATTGAGGGAGAGAGAGAGGTAAGGGTAGAGAGATAGAAGAGGAGGGGGAGAAGGGAAATGGGAAAATAAAATTAGAGAGAGAGAGAGGGATTCACAGATAGAGAGAGGTAGATTGATAGGGAGGGAGAGAGAGAGAGAGAGAGAGAGAGAGAGAGAAAGAGAGAGAGAAAAAAAAAGAGAGAGCGAGAGAGAGAATAAGAGAGAGAGAGAGAGAGAGACAAAAAAAATAAATTACATATACTTCATGCAAAAAACATTCTTTCTCTCCATATATTGTGAAATAATTTTATGCACTCCTACCTTCCCTTTTCCATTTATGTTAAGCAAAAACGGCATTTCCGTTTTCCTCGACCTCATTCTTCCATACTATTTCTTCCATATTTATTGTAAACAGACAACCTTCCAATCACAAAAGTCACTCTCACCAGGTCGCTCGAAGTTTCTGGAAACAAATCTTTTTTGCCAGTACATAAGAAGCCACCCATACCCTTACGTACGGATCGACACGTGCGTTTGTTGTCCGTACCAAATCAAGCATCCAATCACAGCAGCGCAGCTGTGCACGATTGCCCTTAGCCCTAATCGGAGGAACCGGCCCAGTACGACCTTTAAAAGTTAAAAAACTATAACTTTTGAGATACTTCCAGAGTCTTATGTCCAGGAATCATCCTGCGGACAGTGAGAATACACCTTGAGATTCCTGAGGATGATCGACGAATGAGGAGAGCCATGGTTTCTCTTTTCGTCAGGTTATTTGGAGCCATGGATGTTTGAAATTGGTAGCCTGTGATTTCAAAATAGATGATTAAACGTGCGAAAACTTTTGAAAATGCTACAGTACAGTACTGTACAGTATATGGCTATATGCGGAGATTGTGTACTATACGCGTATGATTTCGTATTTTAAGCGTAGAGTACTGCTGAACCCCCTATAGTGTTTCCAAATGTTTTCGCACACTTGAACCATGGATGGAACTACACATGGCCATGCCACATAGGCACATACGGACAGGAGAGTTGTACGTAGATTGTACGGACACTATTGCAGGAGAAAGTGGACGCTGAAAAGAAATCAAATTACGAATTTTTGAAAACATGAAGAGCAGCATCGGGCTTCATTGGTGTGCACGAAGTCTCTTTGGCAGTCCTAAACCAACCTTAACTATAAATGTGCGAAACCATTGGAAGAAGAAAAAAAGAACCATTGGAAGCGCTACACCGTGAATCGCTATTAGCGTAATGAAATAGATAGCGTAATGAAACAATTAGCGTTATTTACGCTAATTGGGAATGTCGTTTTTTTTCGTAATAATTTTTATTCTAATTTTTCGTACATTCTAATTTGTAAACTGCTTTGTAAAAGTTTTCAGTGCAGAATATATCCACACTACAATATGTTCATGTACGAAATTGTTCAAATCGTACGCTGTCGCGTTTTTTTGACATCCGTGAATGCCGGAAAATATTTACGCAATTACATGTTAGCGCGACTACGGGACTGCGTGAATATCTTTTCTGTACTTTTCTACTTGAAAAAGTACAAAGAAGTACGTGTCTTACATACCGTACACCACACTATTTATATTGGCACTTTATTGGAGTCGTGAATCCTATTTAATGGGCTACCTCAAATAACGTGTAGAAACATTTAGAATGTTTAATTCTATTTGAGAATTTGCCTAAAAAAACAGGGTACCTCAATTAGCGTCCAACACGCTAATAGCGATTCACGGTGAAGCGTTGTGTACGCTAATCCCGTCCCGCTTTTTTTTTTTTTATTGTCAAATAGAATTATCTACACTATTTAAAAAAAGCTCTAATTCCTAATTAGAGTAATCGATTTCTTCCAAAATTTCCAAATTCCCAATTAGCGTACACCACGCTAAATAATAGTATACGCTAATCAAACGTACACGCTAATAGCGATTGGCGGTGTAGCGTCAATGATTTTTCGCCACTTAAAACATCTTTTCTCCTTACACATTGTAGGATTGTGGATCTGACGGTCGCGATTGAAAGCTAAAATTCTCAGCTTGCGATTGGCGGTCTCAAATTGAGAATCCAACAAGTGTGTACGGAGAAAAGATGTTTTAAGTGGCAAAAAAAACATTAACACTAATAGCGATACACGGTGTACATCCTACAGACCTACACCCTACAATTACAAACGACAGAGAGCATCAAAAGTTTAAAAAAAGATAGCGGAGGAAGTGCGGGTCGCGGCTGGCAAAGCAGGGCCGATGGCTGTGCTGGTTCCACGACGCGGAGAGCTTCTCCGCGCCTCTCGAAAACTTCCACACTGTGTCAGCTATGCTTTCGCTTTGGCTTCCAATACGTTGCAGCACGAGGCACAAGTAGTTCAGATCTGTTCATTATACTTTCCAGATGCAAGCCATGCCTCGAGTTTTAAATCAACATCCCCGAACACATTGGTGGAATGTCGTTCAATACCCTCTTTCCTTTATGTACAAGTACTACCCTGGCTACTCCCCTGTGCATTTAGACAGGAAGATCCGTTACACTCGATGTCTCCCGATCACAAGAAACCGTCAATGCACATTCCATGCCTAGAAACGAAAAGGTTGGACAAGCTCTATCCAGATACTTTCTCTTCCCGATTTTACAGCGGCCATTCCTCTGTGACAAAATGGAATCATTTGCCACGACCAAGCCTAGGGGCGGTTGTAGAACAAACATATGCCGTGCCTAGTTTCTGCGACCAATCATGTGGTTTAAAATCAGGGACGTCTTTGCCTGACACAACTTCTGTCAGAAAAATCTCCGTACATAGCTTTAACATGTCTATGCCCAATAGCCCTACAACAGACATCGGAAAGCCAAGTCTTAGTTCTTCATTGCCCGGTGGATCAAGAGATGATCAAGAGAAGGCCTCCAAAACTAATCTTGAAAAAACATGGATTTATAAGTTTTTGCCACCTCATCTGAAGCCCTTTGCGCAGCTGGCTCGGCTGGATAAACCTGTTGGGACGTGGCTTCTAGCATGGCCTTCTTTTTGGTATGGCATCTTCCTGTCTTCATCCTGTAACAATTTATTCTTTTATCTTTTGTCGAATGCAAGCGATTCCATATGGTTTGACACGTTTGTGAGCACTGTGTTTATTGCATGTAGGAGATGTCAGTTTACATGACCTTCATGGCCGGTTAAAGTCTCGTGTGCGATAGATTGTGCACATCAATAGCATTTAATTTGCGTATAAATTAGTATGATCAGAACTCGGTTTCAAAAATACAAATTACCAGCTTTGTCCAAGATGAGGGCAGAATTCCATTAAATTATTGTCTTTCAACATCCCGAGCCAGAGTTCAATTCCTTTTTTTCAGAGGATGAAACTTCGGTTAATTTTCATCTTGCAAAGACATTGACCCAGTGCATGGCACTGTCGGTTTCAGTGTGGCCTGCGGTTCTGGAAGGTGTTCCAATGGAGTAACCATTTTTTGTAACAGGCACCAAGCTTCCATAGTTTTTGAAACTAATGTCACAAACTGAGCGAAACTCTAGTATGGTCATTTGTATCTTCTTCAACGCAAGTCATTCCATGTTACCAGAGCTTTACTTATTGCTCATTGCTTGTTTACATCATTGCCTTGGGTAAAGGAATCTTTTGAACAGCGTGGGCATTCGTTAGAGTACATCGATATTGTGAAGTTGTGCACATCAAGGTTTTTTTTTTGAGGTACAAGGATTCATGAAATTCTGTTCAATGGGTGCAGAATAGTCAAAATAATTGATTACATTGACATTGAACTATGTGCTTCCAGTTGATAGTAAACATATTCATTTCTCATTGATGAGTTGGTGAGTATGGCTCCCTGCTCTGGAGTTCTAGCGCACTGTTAAATTGGAGAACATTATGCCTACATGTTTGACTTAATTTCTTGTAGTTAATATTCCTTGTGAGGCTCTATCAACAACTGCTCTGTTGTTTAGCAATGGCAATAGTAAAGTTTTTTTTTCTGCCATTCAGGTACAAGTAACTGGGTTTTAGCTTGTGAGTTTAGATTCTGATTATCATAATAATTTTTTCCTGGATTTTCATTTTCATTCGACTCTCGGGTTGTGGACTGGGTCAGCTTTATGGCCATTGCGCTACTGCAACGTATCTCAAAACTATACCTGTTTGTTTTTTTGAAGATATGATGGACTGCTAGTTGGTAACATCTTTACCACACGTCTGGTCCGCTTGTTGCACAAATCAACTATTTTTACTGGTCGAATGAACAAAGCTAAGATTTTTTAGCCAAAATCTTGAACTTGCAGGTGAACGTTTTTGTACGAAAAACAATGTGCATAGCTGAACCATGAACTTGTTGTTTGCATAGAAGGCACACTGGATGTTTTGTAGCTTCTGAATTTTGGTGAAGTTTTTTTTTCAGATACCGCAGTCAGAGTTTAGAAGTTTTTTCTTTTTTTGTTCTTCAGATACTTTAATGCGTATCTTTTTGCATTTGATAAACCAGGCTGCCGGTTTATTCAAATTGTTAGTGGTGGCTTGGCAGGTCCATTGCTCTTGCTGCACCAACAGGACAGCTTCCAGATATGGCAATGATTTCTTTGTTTGGAGCAGGTGCACTGCTTCTGCGGGGGGCAGGGTGCACTATTAATGATCTTCTGGATCGGAAAATAGATGTTCAGGTGGGCTTTATTGAGTTTGTGCCTAGTCAGAAGGTCAGAAGGCTCTAAGCGTTTTCATGTGATTTTCACTTTTCATTTTTCTGTTATTAAATAACTGCCATTTGTCATACTTTTCATTTTTCTGTTATTAAATAATTTTCATTTGTCATAAGTTTTTAGAGAGGAGGAAGAACATGTTTGATTGGTGGTGATTCAGGCCATACTAGGCAAGCTGCGGACATCAGCATCTTGAGAATGGACTATTAGAGTTGATAATGGGCAGCACAGGAAACATTTTTAAGGATGCTATAAGCTGTTCACTTTTAACTTGCAAAAACTTTAGCTCTGAACATGCGTTGAGCTTATAGCATGCAAATGAAGGAAAACGAGTGGATACATTTCAATAAGCAATGGCTGACGCCATTCTTACAACTCCTAGGATCTGTGATCTTCATTTTCTGTGGATTATGGTGTTGATATTAGGTGGCAAGAACTCGATCACGCCCCTTGGCAGCTGGTACTGTTACGCCCTTTCAGGCAGTAGCTTTTCTGGGAACACAACTATTGCTTGGCCTTGGTATACTTTTGCAGCTCAATACATTCAGGTATTGAGCTTGTTAGCCATCCCTGCTTTCTGCTGTGAGTTTTTAACGTCATCATTCCCCTCAGTTATGTTTGCGCCTCTAGCGGCATGTTGAAGAGGCAGAGCTAAATATTGGACCTGGTTACGAAAGAAGAACGGAAACTTATTTCAGAACACAACGACCTGAGTTTCTAGGCATGTTAGCCCCCATTTTTTCTGTGCATGTCCTTCATTCTATTTGTGATTGCAGTGTAATCAAAAAGCTCCAGCTATCAGATGTCTTTTTCTTGACCTGGGAATTTTCCTTCCTTGTGGTTACTGATTAACAAAAGGGCGTTGGGAACTTTCATTATGTTGGGGCCATGTCACAGCCAAGTGCTTGGCGCCTCATCTTTATTTCTGGTCTTCACATATCCTCTCATGAAGCGCGTGACATATTGGGTAAGGAGCTCCCAGCCTCCCCTCTGGGGACGATAGACATCTCTCGTAGAAATCTCTGATATTTCTAATGCTGAATATGGTGTCTTCAGCATTGTCAATTTTAACTGCTTGCTTGATTTCCTTAGATTTACGCAAGAATATCACTCCGAATATCTGTCACATCTTTTCTAACAAAAGATAGTGCTGAAGTTGCTAGTACTTTATTCCAAGGGCTTCCTTCTGGCAAAAAATTAGGCATCTTAAAGCTCCTTATCCTGGACCAATCATGAAGTCAGACATTATTTGTAGGCTGAATTTTGGTTAATGCCTAGTTTCAGGCTTGTTTAGAACTTCAACTACTTTGCCCTTTATAGAGTGAACACAAGAAAATTTGTTGATGGTGGAAACTTAGTGTGCCTGTCAATGTATATGGTCTCTGAAATGTCCAGATTTGACTTTCAAACGGAGCTGGTTTTGTTTTGTATTTTTTATCATAGCTTCTAATTCTTTTTTTCCAAGTTCCAAGGCTTTAAAGCAAAGATCATGGTTGCTGCCATGTGTTTTTGTCATTCAGCTACAATCAAGCTTGTCTTGCGGAACTTCAAGGTATATGTGTTTTTAAGAGTACAATGTTAATTTTGCAAACCACTTATGTATCTGTTTAACCAAGTTCGACCACTTATCTCAACATCAATCCATGTTTGGGGAAGGGATTTCGATGGTAATTTGGCATTCAGTCTTACCATAACTTACTTTATTGTTAGCTTAACTTTTGTCATCGCCATTTTGCCAAAACTGTATGGAGCTTTGAGCAAGCAACGTGTAGTCACGTGCTTGACCTGGTATCTGGTGAACTGTTTTGTTCTCTACTAGCTGATTTGTGTGTACCAGCTAGCAAGTGGCGTTGAGCTATTTTAGGCGCTATTTCTCCTGGTTTTGGCCCTTATGCCACCAAAGAACCCAATGTGTATCTTGAGCAAATTATGATTGTTCTCTATCCTTCAAGACCATATGAAATGAAGACCCGCCATAGGATGAGGGGCAGTGTTTCGACTACTCATGCAATTTGAGCTAAGACATATGATTTATCATAGGGCATTTAGGACTGGTTATCTGTAAAGCGATTATTTTCCAGAATGGTGCTGCATACCATACATCACCGTTTTGAATGGAAATGTACACTCAGTGTGGATGCTGACGACCTTTTGTTTTTCCTCTGAAATGAAAGCTGTAATCATTGACTTGAACCTCCGGCTACCTCTAGTGAAAACTTAGGCTTATTGAGAATTGGCCTTTTGTCTAGCTTATGACTATTTTGTGTTCAAGTGAGCCTTACATAATTTTTAAGTGCTAACGGTATATTGAAGATCATGTCTGGACAATAGAATTGTTTATTTTTTTTTTTTTTCTCACGATATGACTTGATGGTAGCTATGGTGCTTCTAACAACCATGATTGTACTAAGGCCGATTTATGCAATTTGCGGGTTATCTTTTTGTCAGTGATGGCTATCTGCCAGAGGTCATCAACATGGGCATAGGCTTGTTGGGGCAGCCACAGGCGTACCTTGGGTTGACATTCAATTGGGGGGCACTCCTCGGCTGGGCAGCAGTAAGAGGGAGCCTGGAGCTTCCAGTGGTGCTTCCCCTCTATGCGGCTTGCATATCTTGGACTCTTGTATATGACACAATATATGCACACCAGGTACACACCATCTGACGTTTGGTTTTGAAGGAGAAGGATCCATCTTCTCTACTTTCCTGCCTGTGGATCGAGATGTGTTCTATGAAGTTGGGAACGAAGTTGTGGTGTTGCTGGAAGTGATGTTATGGAGTGTGGGTGAAAAAATGAATATAGGGTGCATTCATTATGCTAATCATAGTACCCTTGAAAAGCAATGCATACATAAATGCCACTGCATGAACGTGTTGCTTGTTGAAAACTCAACAGGAGGGTCAGTTCTTGAACCAAGCATTTACTAGTCCACTTCCATGCTTTCTTTTTTTTTTGATTTTTTTTTAACTCCACAATATTAAAGTAACTCGAGCCAATTAGGGTGCATATTTTTCTGGAGATTAAAAGGTGCCTGTATCAATATACACCGTTGAGATTTTGTGTCATTGCTGTTGAGGGTTCTCCTATGCCTAACGGTTTGTTAAGGATAATACAGTCTCACGTTTGTTATTCAATTGGACAACTGAGCAGTTATTTCTCCAATTTCACTTCAAATCAGGAGTTAGACGTCACTCATGTCAAATCCATCCCATTTAGGAAGATAGATTAGAGAAAGACCCTTGGCAACCATTCATGAAAGCGCTCCTCAATGTTATTTTATTCTTCAATGTATGCATTGTTGTTTTTTGATGTGGTAACTGCTACTTGACAGAAGGAGCAGTGGCAACCCTTGACTATATGCTGTCTGTTCCACTACTGAACAGGATAAAAATGATGACCTGAAGGTAGGCGTCAAATCAACAGCGCTTCTGTTTGGAAAGTACACGCCTCTTTGGCTTGCTGGATTCAGCAGTACAACAATTGGTGGACTAGCACTTGCAGGCCATATGGCTGGGTTAGGTGAGCATCATTTGCCCGCCAGGCCCGGTGAAAGGATACACATTCAAGGCTGTGGGTTCTGTGTAATAGCTGCAATTTGACATCCTGAGTTTGGTAGGTGATCACCCTGCAATAAGGCTCTGGACTCAAATTTAGATTCAGGAGCTAAATGATGGCAGACATGCAAAGGAAAGAGTGTCTGCGTAGTATATGTCCTTAATGTTGTCCAACTGATACGCAGAAGGGGCATATATGAATGTTTACAGCGTGGGCACGCAAGTACCATCACGATAAGTACGTTAACGGTCGCTTTATCTCTACAATTATCGTAAAGGAATGGCTTAGGTTTGCAGCTGGAGAGAGTAAGGCCAGAGCTAGCCAGCTAGAAAGCTATTCCTGCGTTTTTAATCCTTTACGTTTTTGTTTATTTGTTCCAATTGTATTGGGTGCAGGTTGGGCTTTCCCTGTTTCCTTGCTGGCAGCCGGGGGACATCTTGCGTGGCAGGTTGGCAGTGTTGACTACAACAGCCAATCAGACTGCAGCACGAAGTAGGCCCCTTCCCATCCTGATCTGATCTGCACTTTAATCCATGCCTTCGTACCTGGACTTCCGAGTGGTGAAAAGAGTTATATGGGGCTAAAGCAAACAAAGGGATTCATGTCATTGCATTTGTGGTCTTTGAACTCAACTCTGTTCCATGCTCCCTCTCTTCCTGTCTTCTCTGTCTCTCCCTCCCATGTTTCTACATACAGGCCAAAGCTCAAATCCTGCCTCCATATTCACAGGTGTTGGAAACATAATTTGCTAATCTGTTGTCCTGACCCTTTGTCCAAAGTTATCTTGTCCCATTCGCCCTTCACCTTTTTGCAGGTTTGCCTCCAACAAATGGCTGGGAGCAATTGTATTTGGGGGATTTTTGATGGGAAAACTGACTGCACCGATATGAGTACAAGTTAAGAAAGGTGAATTTATTCTCCAGAGTCAAAACGATACGAGGCCAGCTATCCAAATAAACCGGTTCCACCACTTGAGTGGTGAGAAACAGACCCAGACCCCGACCCTGGCCGCGACTGATTCTCCTTACCTAAAGATGGTCCAAAAGTGTAGTCGTCACAATCAAATGCTCCTTGCCTTAACACCTCGTTGTGGAGGGTGGAGAAGAGGAGATCTCCGAAAGAGAGGACGGAAAGAAATGAAGCTGTAGGAGGTGAGGTGCGTATAAAAGAAAATGATGACAACGTGAAACACCTTAATTAAAGAGCAAAAACAGCTGAGGATCGGGAAGGTTAGGAAAGGTCATTCACATGAGGTAAATTTCCCAGTAGAGCTGTACCCAATGGAACTTGCCACAATTTGGATGCCAAGGGACACCCTGTCACTCGGCTGTTGGGGAGGAATGGGGGGAGTGGGGTGGGAGATGGAGAGGGATGAGAGATAGATGCTAAAAGAAAATTGTCGTGTATACCGAGTAATTATTGTAAATTTCAATATCGGCAATTTCGTCGAGATGGATTCTCATTAAATAACTGCTGATACAAAAGGCATGATATTTGAAAATGCATGTGGTGCATGCAAAATGATCAACGCATATTTCTGGGCTTTTGGGCCGGTGGACGAGCCTCGACAGCTATTAATCAACGGGGAAAGAAATAAAGTACGAAACAAAAATAGTAATATTATAAGGAACATGTTTTAATTCCAGAACCTATTAGATTTTTGCAATATTGAACAGCTTGAATAACCGGAAACACTGAAAGGGGGAAGAGCGGGAAGAGGGCATTGAGCAACAAGGCACCACATTGACTCTTTTTTAACAAATACTTTTTTTGGAAAAATGTCTATGAAAAGCCATTGAGAGAGGGACATATTTGGGGTTGTCTTGTATGAAGTAGAAAATAGTTCCAAGGAAAACAGTTCCGAACAAATGGGACTAAGTTCAACTAGTCCAAAACTACCATGTTATATTAATCTGCTAGAAGAATTAATTTCTAAAGAAAAACTACAAAAGCTATATGGAATTTGACCCCTAAAATGCCTGAAAACGGGATTCGACTGTCCAGGTAGTGAAAAGTAAGAAATAAACCAGGTTTTGGTTTGGAATGAGGGAGATCAGGTATTGATTGCTTGTCCTTTCTTGCAACTTCTTTTTATGACACCTATCATTCTTTACTTTATTGAACCTGTTAAAGATTATTTTTTCCAACGCGGCAATATTCCAGTACGTCTGAAAATAAGGACAAGAATATTGAAAAACCCTAAAAATCCCTAAAAAACCCTAAAAAACCCTAAAAAACCCTAAAAAACTCTGAAAAACCCTGAAGGTATAATTGTTTGTAAATTAATTGTCACACAAATATTAAATCTCGTAAATGATGTGTGTGGTTGCAACGATCTGATGTTTAATGTTGTCAAGTGAAGGAAATTAGAGTTGCAAATTATTTCAAGACTTTCGCTGTCTTCTAATGTTATGAGATTGTAACATCTCTTATTTTAAGAGCAGTTTTAATCATTTGCGTACTAAAATTAGTTTTTAATGATACACTATCTGTGCCATGACACTGCATGCATAGATAACGTTGTAGGTTAAGTACTTATATTTTACTGGTCAGTGACCTTCCTGAACTGTAATACCATTGAATTTGACGGGAGGCTGCACAACCGCATGGAGGTTTTGTTTCTCTCCTGAGGGCGACCTATCAACATACTAGACATCAAGGGCCATTTTTGAACCAACATTACAACAGGGCACCTCCAAAGCTAGGGAGGCACAGATAGCTGTTTTACAAAGTCAAGAAGTTCCGAGTAATTTCTTCCCGCTGAATGTCTGAATCTTTCAAAAGCTTTCAAAAACGTGCAGGAAAATTAGCAATAACTAAAGACTCGCTCATGCAACCCTCATGCAGAAACTTGCACATTTTCATAACCCCCTTCATTTCCATCTCAATCAACATGAAAATCGTGTGTTGAGCCAGTGTGGACCTCCAATGACAGTACCTTCTGTGCCCCAAAGCAGAAGAGATTCACAGGTCAGCTCAGCGACATCATAACTCTCACAAACTTTGATGAATCCACCTAGTTCTATTCATGCTGGCTTGAATTGAAATAGCCAGTCTCTCTCAATCCATAGAAATACCTTCAGCGATTTCAAACAGAAAAAGCAGGGTACAGTTTCATGGAGAAAGGCCAACCCTACCAACTCCACCTAATGAACAGGTGAATGCACACACCATTAAAGAGCTAAAAAGGCCCAGGAGCTCAAATTTGAGAAGCACATAACAAAATGTTTCAGTTCCTTCCTCACACCGTGCTCACATATAGAGGTAGCTAAAATCTGATAGATAACCAGTACAGCAACCATTTAGAAAATGCTTCTTACAGAAAGTGTGATTTGGACAAGATTCAAACTATTAACTCTTCAACCCTTGAGCTATCCTCGGAAAGGTTGGAGCATTCCAGTTCAGGTACAGGTTGAATTACATTGTTTACTACATTCAGTTTTGCTTCCTTCCGTCTTTGAACCTCTAAATATATTAAAAGAGCAGTAATGTCCGCCGGGTTCACTCCCCCCACTCGAGTTGCTTGCCCTATGTTTATTGGCCGGACCTGCACAAACAAGTAAAAAATTATAAATTACAACCTTAAATAATATGCTTCAATATTTCTATAACTATTATCAGGTTATATGTGCAGATTTTCAAAAAAGAAGATATCATACCTGATTTCTTATGAAACTTAAATCACCCCCAGAGTAGCCAATGGGTACTCCGCTTGCAGCCTCATAACATCGAGAGGAAGGATGATTGCACGTTAAGTAGTGTGTCGTGGTAATACAACAATAGGGCAATAAATACACCGGATACAAGCACATGAACTTTCCATTTTCTCAAACTTACTTTTGAGAGTTTCTCTCGCGCTGGGAGGGAGAGAGGGAGGGAGAGAGGGAGACATAGAGAGAGGGAGAGTGAGTGAGAGAGAGAGAGAGAGAGTAGCTTACTTGCAATCTCGGAAGGGGCGAAACCAGCACGTAGAGGGGTGTCAAGATGGGCGTCTGAGGGATAGACAACCATGGAAGGACAAACAGGCCATGGACCAAAAAACGGTTTTTGAAAGGTTAAAACATCGCACGCTATATTAACAATTTGACAGAGGGAATTGATCGCGGCAGTGACTGTTTTGGTTGCGCACAGTGACTTACGTCACTCTGTCAAAAACTGTACGTTTGAAGTACATATGTGTACAAATAAAGTACAGTTGAGTACAAATACAGTCACTGTCATGAGCAATTCCCGAAAAATTCAAATTTTTTTGAAGTTTGAAAACAAAACGAGCGGAAATAATTTTTTGGCGCCGCGTTTTCCTTTCAGTTAAACGGTTTTGGTTTTTTGGCAGTTCTAGCGTTACCACTGTGTATCGTTATTAGTGTTAATATTTTTTGGGAATTGCTAATCACAGAGACGATTTTTGCTGCGCGCAGGTAGTTGTCAGAAATTGTACAATTGAAGTACAGTTTCGTACAAGCGACGTACCTTTGAGTTCAGATTTGACGGTCAACCGGTCGAACAAATTTGTTTGGCGAAATATTGTAACGGCGGCTAAAAAAGTGTCGCGCTTGCGAACGTCGACCGTCATAAAAAAAAAAAAATCACACGGCCGGCGCAGGTTTACTGTAACAAAACTGAGGCAGCCACATATAAATAAAATGGCTGCGCGCAGGTACTGTAGTTTCTCACTTCACGTGAGCTCCACTGTGAGAGCACACACCGACATTTTGACTTAGCCGCAAAAATGGAATCTAATCGCGAACCGTTACTCTGAACTTGGACACAAATTGAAGGACGACGTACAACATGTATAAACTCGCACGAAACGAAATAAACTTCGTACAAAATAAAAAAGCGTACCCGCGTATAAATATCGATGAAACTAAGGGTACCCTTTTTTATTTTGTACGAAGTTTATTTAGTTTCGTGCGAGTTTATACATGTTGTACACTTGTACGTCGTCCTTTAATTTGTGTCCAAGTTCAGTGTAACGGTTCGCAATTAGATTCCATTTTTGCGGCTAAGTCAAAATGTCGGTGTGTGCTTTCACAGTGGAGTCACGTGAAGTGAGAAACTACACCGCGCATCGTTATTAGTGTCAACGACACTAATTTGGGTTCTTAAAATTTTGTTTTTTTTCCTCAAATAGGATACATGATTTTAATTTTTCCTTGACGTTAAATAAGGTACCGTACAAAATAGCGTAAAGGACGAATTACAATAATATCTAAATAGTGTGGTGTACGGTCGATGTCAGATCGTACACAAATGTACCATTTCAAGTGAAAATTTTACAAAAAATGAGTTAAATCAAACGCGCACGCATAGGATCGTTCGCTAAAAAAACGGGATTGTTCTGACACGTAAATTAGTCTTACATGTACGGATATCTAAATTTCACGACGGCGTACGATTTTTAATATTTTGTACGGATACATATATTAATGTATATAATCGTATAGCGAATATTCCATTTTTGCTGTTCCCAAATTAGCATAAACGCCGAAATTAGAATACACCTTTTTTTTTTTTTTTTTTAATTCTTAATTAGCGTCAATGACGGTATATTTACTTCCACACTATTTAAACTTTGACACTAATAACGATGCGCGGTGTACCTGCGCGCAGCCATTTTATTTATATGTGGCTGCCGCAGTTTTGTTACAGTAAACCTGCGCCGGCCGTGTGAATTGTTTTTTTTTTATGACGGTCGACGTTCGCAAGCGCGACACTTTTTTAGCCGCCGTTACAATATTTCGCAAGTCAAATTTGTTGGACGGGTTGACCGTCAAATGTGAACTTAAAAGTACGTAGCTTGTGCGAAACTGTACTTCAAATGTACTTCAATGTACAATTTCTGACAACTATCTGCGCGCAGCAAAAATCGTCTCTGCGAATAGCAATTCCCTATTTTTTTCGCCGCTTAAAAACATCTTTTCTCCGTACACATTTGTCCGTTTTTCTCTTGGAGACCGCCAATCGGAAGGTGAGTATCTTGGCTTTCAATCGCAACCGTCAGATCAACAATCCGACTTTTGTGTACGGAGAAAAGATGTTTCATGTGGCGAAAAATACATTAACACTAATAGCGATTCGCGGTTGTAGCAGTTCGGCGACGGACCGCGCGCTGCGAGCCGTCGTTACTCAAAAAGTGAAGATTGCCTACACGTGGAAGGCTTCAAATGGCCGGCCACCAGCCCACTGGGGTCCACTAAAGTCCAAAATTTGCAAAAGACAGGTTAGGTTCCGTACATTCAAACAGCCTTTTTGAAACATTTTCGGAACGAATACACGCCACCACCACAAATGCGCTGAATGGTCACATTTTTATCATTGTACGAACTGTATATGACCGTACATTCCTTGATGTACGGTATATATGGTGCTGTACCTTTGCTGAGTGCTAACCCAGCCCTAACCCTAAGTGTTAAACCTAATTTGAAATTCCTAAACGCTTGCCGTACAGTACAGTACACCGCCAATCGCTATTAGCTAATAGCGATTGGCGGTTTACTGTACACGGTGTATCGCTATTACAAGTACAGGTCACCGCGAATCGTTATTAGCGTTATGAACTCTATATCGGCACCCCAAAATTTTGACATTAATACCTTAAATAGATTAAACTACACTATTTAAGGACGTGGACCATAATCTGCCACGTCTCCTGGCACTAAATTAGAATGAATGACGCTAATTTTTTCTTTACACTAATAATTTCTCAGCGCTAATAACGATTCGCGGTGTACCAACCCAAATTTGTGAACTCTACATCGCAGCTGAATGCTTACTTGACGTACCACTCATTTAAGGGCCGGCAGACAGCAAAGCACCTTAAATATCGGTAGAGTAGGATTTGCCCCTAACAATGTGCACCAAATGATATCAGCACTAAACTCCATGACATCAGCAGCACACTCAATGATAACTACACCGCGAATCGTAATTAGAGTCATGTACGCTAATTCCGTCACCTCAAATTTTGACTCGATCACTATAAATAGAGTACATTATTTAAAATTATTCTTTACGTTATTTAAGGTAATTTTTGAATGAGCGTTAATAACGCTAATACAGTGGCGTTTTAAATAGTGTGGCGTACAGTCAGTGACTGACCATGCAAAATTGTACTTTATTAAGTAAAAAGTACAAATAATGATTCAGTACAGGTTTTTTTCCTGTAACTGCGTTTTAACAAACCGCGTAATGCAAACGTCATAATGACGTGAAACTGTACTTTTTGTCAGATTCTGTACTTGCACTTAATTTACAGTGGATATATTCAGCTCCCAAATTTACGCCCAAATCAGAGTTATTGATAAATTAGAGTAAAATTCCTTTTTGAAAAGTTCTATCACACAAATTAGAATTCATAACTCTAATTTTTCTTTTCTTTTTTTACTCTAATTTTTTCTTTACTCTAATTAAGATTCGCGGTGTAGTGAGTTGCGGAAAACAAGTAGACCCCAACCATTTGCTCAATCCACAAAACCCCTTCTTTATGATGCCTTTTCCTCCACTGCGACAGGTTCACTACAACTGCTAATTTTTGTAACTTCATGTGTACTTGGGTCATGAATGCTTTCACTTCAGTCAGAAATAATCATCTTCCATATAGAGAACCACATCAGCCCCACCTCGTCATCTCCTGGTTGCTCCTCCAGTCTCGAATAGTCAATACTCCTCATATCCACCCGAGCTGGGGTACCCGTTTTCAATCTGTCCGTTTCAAAACCCAATTTTTGAAGATTTTCTGTCAACCCTTCCGAAGAGCCTTCCCCAGCACGCCCAGCCGCCATGGATGTTCTCCCCACCCAAATGCGACCACTCATGAAAGTTCCTGCAACAGAACAGAGCCAAAAATCGCTATTGTTCCATTTAACACTGATAAATTAGACGGTAGCAAAAAATCACTCCTGTTCCATTCAAAACTAAAACAATGAACGGTTTGCAGGTCACTAAACCCCCTTTTACATCTTACGCCAGTTTCCAAAACTGCAAAAGGAATAAGTCCCCTTGAAAACACTAATAATGAGTACTGCATCACTGCGCATATTCAATGCCCATACAATACTGAACCAATGCTTGTTATGGAATATGGTGTGATGTGCTTATTGATTCAACAGAGATTTACACGACCTCACAGTTCTGTTTATAAGTATATCAGTTATTATGATTGATCAATATTGTTGCACGAAGTATAAAAGCATACTTAAGCCAAGGCATTCTTGGACATGTTAGCCAAGGCAATCACTTTCAAATATAGAATGATTTGATAACTTCTAGGCAGTGTAAAAGCATAAAAAATGTTGCCCCAGTATGAACCTCATGCGGCATCTTATATGGCCACAAGAGGCAACGACCGGGGCCAGTTTTTTTCTGCAAAGTCATTAGTCTCTTGTGCCATAGATTAGCCTTTAGGGCCGACAGGCTCACGAGAAAGCAGCTTTGCAAAAATGCCCTAGGGAAGTTATGACCTTCTGCCTAAACTATATCGCAAACTTGACAAACAATCCACCCAAACCAGCATACGACACTGGTGGCATGCCAACCATTCCAATGAAGGTCACTACCTACTTTGCAAAAACCGGCAAAGCAAAGCCCCATGTGGAGGAGCACCAAATACAGGGGGATTAGGCTTCAAAAGCGGGCCTCACCTGTAGTTAAAACAACAGCCCCTGCCCGATAACATACACCGAAGAATGTGCGAACACCGGTCACATTATCATTGGTTCCCAGCAGGACATTTGTGGCCATGGCTTCTCGGATGTGTAGATTGTCAGAACTGCAAATGGCCTTGCCCAGGGATAACAAGTTGCAGTGAGCAACACAAATTAAAGACCAAAGCATGTGCTGCAGGCCCAAAACTGCAAAATAGTAACAAAGTTTTCTAACAACGACGTCCATGAAAGGTGAGTCATCCTATCGATCCTCTTGGCCGAAAAATGACAACTAATTTCACTAGTTTGGTAAAAATAAAGTCTCCTGATACGGAACATTAACACAAGAAATTTAGGTGATTGACTCCACAAGGCTGGCAGAGTGTGTACTACTTTTCCAGAGCCCAACAAATCAGTAATAACACAACCATTTGCTATAACATCATCTCTTGAAAAGGCACATCAACCAAGCTTGCAATGATTGATTCAGTGGCCCTACAATAGTGGAACAATTCTTGTTATTTACGATACAACTTACTTAATACAACACAGTATTCTGTTTGTAAGTAAATAAGTTCTTATACTGACCAACACACCGTGAATTGCTTAGTGTGAAACATTACTAGTGTAAAGAAACAAAGTGTTATTAAAGCTAAAGACCCAAAGACAAAAAAACATTAAACGCTAATTAACACACACAGGACTAATTTATTTACACATTCCCATAGTATAGCCGCTATAGCCTGTGTTCACATAGTTGACGTTTGAAAATGTGAGAACAGGTTCGCGCAATTTTCTCTCCCCGCCTTTATTAAATCTGAGTACGTTTCCCTCATCCGCGCCACTATCTGACACTTTTCCTCCACTTCTGGACGAGATAACAAGCAGTTTTCGTACAGACTATGACACATTTTGTACATTAGACTATTTAAATACCGCCTGAACTAGAGTAGTTTGAACAGCAATTAAACCGCACCTACATTAGCATAAGCAAAAAAATAGTATTAATGATTCTATTGGGGCGCCGATAGTGTGTTATGAACACTAATAGTGATTGAAGGCATACTGCTGCATGAAGAAGTCAAAGCAATCACTTTTAGATATAGAATGCTTTGAAGTCTAACTTTCAGGCAGTGAAAAGCAAACAAATGTTGCCCCAGTATGAACCTCATGCAGCATTTTATATAGCCACAAGAGGCAACGACCGGGGCCAGTTTTTCTTTGCAAATTCATTAGTCTCTTGTGCCATAGATCGGCCTCACGAGAAAGCAGATTTGCAAAAATGGCCTAGTGAAGATATGAGTCAAATAACATAGAGCTTCACAAAGTTGGGAGAGTGTGTCCTACTTCTCCAGAACCCCGCGCATCTGTGCAGCGTACTCCCGCTTGTCAGTCTGCGCTCGCAGTGCCCATACAGCCGGTCCTTTGGAACGATTTAGCACACGTTTCTGTAAATAGCATCTGTGCAATGGTGGAGGAGAAGGTGGAACAAAAACAATCAGACTACGATGCTCATAGCAAGTCCATCGGTTCCTCATGATCAACTCAAGGCAGATAGGACACACATGCTTCTGACAAACAACAATGTGCTCAAACATCCAACAGTACCAACATAATAACCCATGAACAGGTAAATGCAGTTTCCAAAGAGATTTTCTACGTCACATTCAAATCTGTGTAACAACACAACTATAACTGCAGCATTCTATTATTTTGGCCCCCTTTCACATCACAACCTGCACCCTTTCACTTCACCTGTCCGCCATCTTTCCGATCTCTCCTCCAAGGGCATCTGTCTCATGAACTAGTTGTGACTTTGCCGGCGCTCCCACTGCCGGATTGCATGGCTGGCACATGCACTCTACCAAACCTATTTCAGGTTACTTAAACGGGGTGTTCACAGAAGTTCAGCAGTCACAAGCCACAGAGCTAACACACTCTACATACACCATTCACTGTCCACAGTAGCCACCCCTGCAGTTAAGCAATAGTTGGACTACCAAACAGTAGTATATGTTACACATACAGCAACAAAACCATCAAAAGAGCAACTACAAAATGTTTCCTTTTCGTTCAAATCCCCCGTTACCTACATTTCCTTCCCTTGATTCTACGCCCTCTTTCTCCACATCAGCACCTGCCAGCCTATCTTGTCGAGATTCAAAGTAAGAAGGAGAGTTTTCGCTCCCTGCCGCGATGCCGCTAGGGCTGCCTCACAGCCGGCATGACCGCCACCCACCACAATCACATCATAGTACTCATCCTCATCATTTGCTGCACACCCAAGAAAGACAATCTCGGCAAATAATTAACATAGGGTCAGGAAAGAATGTCTAGTCAGCCAAACCGAAATATCAGATTTCCGTTAGGTGCAAGGCTAGTGAGAGAGACTGATTTTCACAGATTTTCACAACAGATAAATGTCACTTGTTGCCTAACCTTCAGGTGCTACGGACCAAACAGGTTGACAACAGCTTCGACGGTGATACACTAAAGGAGACGGCGTCAGATTAAAAAGTTACATAAGAACCTGATTCACAAATTCTGAGAAGTGATCACGTAAACAATAGGTTGATTTCCCGCAATGGATGACATTGTACATGAATAGCAGAGTAGAGTTGACTCTCATGAGATGAGGAAACAGTTAAACCCTGCACTTTGTCAACAACTTGACTACATTAGAGAACTACAGTTTCTATACATTTTACTTGTGAAAATACCAGAGGCTCTAAATGTCAAACTTCCATGTCATGTCAATCAATAATCATAAACCTAGACACATTATAAAGAGAATCACAGTCATTTACAAAACCACCGGGTTGATGCACATAAAACTCTCTCATCCCGCCCTCCGACAAAAACTTAACCTCACATCAACACGGTAGACTTTCTCCGACACCAGTCAGAACCTCAAACGATGGTCTCCTTAGCATCTAGCCAGACAAGAAACTCCACTAAAGAACATTTCGAATGAAAGTCGACCTCAATTCTTCTACACGGCACTTACGTGATAAGCTGCGTACAAGCTTCCTGACCACATGCTAATAACCGTCTTGGAATGAAATATGAAACTCTTTTCAAGGAAGGACCTTTAGAACAGTTCACTTTGTCCAAAAAAACGACTCATTTACAGGGCATCAATTCGAAAGGTTAAAAAAACACACCACCGCGCATAGCTCGAGTGTGTAGGCTTTACCGTAGTTAGCCGATGTCGTAGATAAGCATCTGAAGTTGGCAGAATTATATTGTCCCCTGCAGTGAGGCCTGTGTTGTCTTTCTATCAGCAATAGTTTACAAACTGCAGGCAGCCAACCCAACAAATACAACCAAATTAATCAGTATGTTAAAATCTTAAACACACTTCGTGGTGTTCAAAAACTAAGATTTGCCTCTTCAAAATTACTTTTACATGAGGTTTAATTCCTTCAACTCGTAAATAGTCAACATCAATGCTGATCACAAAGTTCAAGCAGAAAAGAACTACACAGGCCATTTCAACATGTCTCTAAGGTTCAAGCCAACAAAAAAATCAAGAAGCTTCAAAAATCACTATTGCAACTCGTGGCTCCGACTGAAAGCTCGCGTGTTCTCTAGGATGCAACATCTTCCAAAAAAACACAGTGGAAATAAGACGCAAGAAGTCCTGCTTTGGTCTCAATTCTGTAAAGTTGTTGATGGGACCTCTAATGACAATGGAAATCACATCAAAATTCACAGAAAAATCTGAGGAGGTCAAGAACATAGTGAAAACCGACTATAACAAAAAAAACAAAACACAGCTATACAGAGACAACATTCCAAAAGAAAGGCAGTATGATTCGGAAACATGTTGCATCGATATGGATGCCATGAATATATGCCTGCTTTGGAAGCACATGTCAGAGACCAAAACATATCAACAGAGGAACAAAGACAGTCCTGTGAAAAGAGGGCTACCCGCATTCCATGCAAAGCTGCCTTGGAATAATGGAGCGTATCTGGCAAAGGTAATAACCTGGCAGTGCCACTGATGACCGGAATCCAAGAGACGACAATGTGCTCGATACAGGCCGATTTTTTTTTTTAGTTTGATGAAGAGACCAATTGCACTCCTGTTTATTGACAAAGGACATAATGCAGCGCCATTAGTGGCAACCAAGCTTCACACGGTCAGACAGATTAACACATCCTACAAATAAGAGAAAAATCAATGAAAAGAACGAAATGGAGAGAAAAGGATGAATGAACGAAATAAACAAAAAACAGATAGCGGAAAGAAAAAGAGAGGGAAGCAAGCAAGATAAATTTCTTGCCTCAATTCCGACGAGCTGAGTAAGCGGCCGTTGCTGTAAACCCTCACAAATAACCGACAGCTGAAACCATTGGCGGCCGGGTGAATAGAAACGGGAAGCAATTCCAGAGGCAGCAAAGTGAGACAGTGCCATGACTGCCTACGGCAAGCAGCGCAGGGCTCCTATGTCCTCACAGTCGAATATCGATTGAGGCCATGGCGACAGATGAGTTATACAGGGTATAACGAGCTTCCCCCCGGTGTGGTGAATCATGTGAGTCGGCAATTCACCGAGCGAAATGCGCCGTAAGTTACTGGCAAGATACCTACAGATATCTTATATTCCGTTAAAAAAAAAAAATGTACGGACTTTAATTCTGACCAGGATATAAGGATTTTGTTTTACCAAGGGTTTGTACGTTAAGTCTGACGATGCTGCCCGAATAAATAGTACGTTAAGTCTGACGATGCTGCCCGAATAAATAAAACTTTTTTTCCGTGAATCGACAAGTGTCGATGTATATAACATAAACGTTTCAATCGTACTTTAATTGTTATACGTGCGCTCTGCTTATAGTTTGTTAGGGTATGGCCCCATGTGGCTAAGTTCGGGTTTTTTTCTGTCGTTTTCCTTTCAAACTTAGCGCCGTACTGCCTAAGCTGCGACCGTACGAAGAAATCGCAAATTTGTATAGTACAATTTGCGTCATTCTCTAACTTAGGATGTACGAAAATTTGTCGTCTTACGTTTTTCCGACCCACTGTCACGTCATCTTCAAACTTATCATAAAACACATCGGCAATATGTTTTAAGCTAAGTAAAATCCGTTTACACCAATAGGAAAACAATTTTTCACGAGTGAAATTTTTTCAAAATTTTTTGACGAAAAAAAAGTACAGAGTTGCTGGGTTTTGTCTGGTAGTACCTTGTACGGTTTTTTTTGCAGGGGTCTCGATGCTGCAGTTTCATTTCACGCAAAGTTGAAAAATCTGCGAAGTCATGGCGGCCGGACAGGCGAGGTTTGCGCAAAGGCATGTCGTACAGCCACGGCTGCAAGATTCTACGTCTACGATGTCACGAAATGACACGCGACATGCCAAACCGTTTCAAAAATTACGTTGTGTCTTGTAACGCTTCAAAAAATTTCGGAAAAATACGGTGCGGCAAAGACAAATTGTAGACGGTGACAACCGTCACGGGTATTGTTGACGTATACAGTCGTCACAAACTTAAGTAACAATCTCGAGAGAATACATAGAGACACTTGAAATCCGGGTCCGTCGGATCCGCGCTAAAATCCAAAGTAAGTACGCTAAGTTACAACTACATGGGGTCGTACCCTTATAGTACTTTCAGTTTCAATAGGTTTCGTTTCACTTTGCGTCTAAGTTCAATGTAACACTTATGGTAACATTCCATTAGACGAAAAGTGGGGTTCGTTACTCGACACCGTAGGTTTTCGTAAAATGTCGTACAAAGCCGTACCCTTAAAATTTTGTTTCCATACCAAACATCGTTACTCGAAAGCTGTCGGGAAGCTCCAATGATGTAGGTGCAATTCTTTACCGTTGGATGTTTCAATTTTTTAGATCCGCGAAGCAATCGCGCACATCATCCAGTAGCCCCCAACTCTCCTCGCGAGGAGAGTTAGGGCCCACTGGATGATTACCATTCATTACCATTGGTACACATGAAAAAACAAAATAACATCTACCTTGAACAAGCGATCACAGGCGTGCACGTCTCACATGCCATGTGTCACCTACCATGGTGAATGCAGGTCAGGTTCAAAATATCCTCGCACGCTGCCACGCTGAAAGCAGGTCAGGTTGAAAATATCCTCGCACGCTCCGTCTAACATCCACCGACATTCAAATTTTGTCGCGACCTTCAAATTTTGCCTCGTCCTTTTGCAATTCCGTTTCGAAATTTAGATTTCCATTTTCAAAATCACAATCTGGCCGAAAACTTTATGTACGAATCATTCACTACCCCCGATCGTACAGATATTTCGTAAAAATATTTCGTTTGTAGATTCTTTTAAGATTTTTCAAATCTTGACTCTAACCTATGTGGCACCAATCATAATTGATAAAGGTTTGTTACTGGCCCGACATAATGGAGCGGACTTCCAGTAAACGCTATTAGTAAACTTGTCTGTACATTTACTGGGACCGCCTAATGGAATAATACCCGTAGACGATTCATTTTCAATTTTGCGGCTAAGTGCTCTCGCAGTGGAGCTCAATTAACGACAAAAATTTATTGTCTGCAACCATCTTATTTACATGTGGTCGTCGCAGTTTTGTTACCGTAAACGCTCGTCGGCCGTGTGAATTGCTAATTTTATTATGACGGTCGACGTTCGCAAGCGCGGCAAAATTTTAAGCGGTTGAATTAATATTATGAAAGTCAAAGATGTCTAACCGATTGACCGTCAAATTTATACTCAACGGTACTTTATTTGTACCAATGTGTACTTTAAACGTACGTTTTTTGACAAAACGACGTAAGTGACTGTGCGCAACCAAAACAGTCACTGTCATGATCAATTCTCTCTCTCTCTCTCTCTCTCTCTATATATATATATATATATATATATATATATATATATATATATTTTTTAAGAAGCTTCGATATATTGGCGATACGACATATCGGCAATATATCGCGATAATTTGAAATTCGATAAATCGAAGCGATTTGTCGATTATCGAGTACCTGAAATTTGATACATATAGAATATCGGCAAATGGTCCTCAATACCCAACACTAGCGAATACAATGTGAAAGCTACAGTTACAGACTTAGGTTTACTGTATAGTACACCGTGAATCGTTATTGTTGTTAATGTTTTTTTTCGCCACTTAATACATCTTTTCCCCGTGCACACATGTCGGATTGTGGATCTGACGGTGGCGATTGAAAGGTATGGTTCTCAGCTTCCGAATGGCGATATCCATGTTAGAGTCGGACGAGTGTGTACGGAGAAAAGATGTTTTAAGTGGCAAAGAAGTTAACGCTTGGCGTGAAGGCATAAATTATTCCGCAAGTGCAGTGGTTCCTTAAAAACATGCAATTTGATTGGACCCTGTTTCCCCGGAGAAAGATAATTGGATTATGTATGTTCTTCAAAGAGGAGGTTAAAGTTTTCGACCAAAATTAATTTTTCGGCTAGTTGTCGGTTCGCTGTCGCTCGCTTTACACGTGTGAAGTGATCGCACGCGTAAACTTTAACGTATCAAATGCATGTGTAAGTCCCCTTAGACATCGGATCCCTTGATACCCTTAACAACCCCGAAAATTAACGCTGAGGAACTAAAAAGGTTTTGAACAGAGAAAAAAGTCAAAATAACAAGTTAGGGTAACATTTCATTAGGCGGTCCCAGTAAATGCTACGGACAAGTCTATTGACAGCTTTTACTGGGAAGTCCGCTCCATTTAGTCGGGCCGGTAACGAACCTTCCTCAATTATGATTGGAGCCACATAGTTAGAGTCCAAATTATGAAAATCGTAAAAAAAATCTACAAATGTAAAGTCAGAACGAAATATCTGTACTAGTTAATGATACGTTCGTAAAGTTTGCGGCAAGATTTTGATTTTGAAATGGAAATCAAAATTTCAAAACGGAATGGCAATAAGATGCGACAAACTTTGAATGTCGGTGGATGTCAGACGGAGCGTGCGAGGATATTTTCGGCTGACCTGCATCCAGCATGGTAGGAGGCACATGGCATGTACGACGTGTAGGCCTGTGATCGCTTGTTCAAAGTGGATTTTTTTTTTCACGTGTACCAATGGTATACGACCAATGTGAAGCAACTCTCCTCGTGGGGAGTGTTTCTTCACACCGGACGATGTGCGCGATTGCTTCGCGGATCTCAAAAAGTGAAATATCCAACGGTCAGGAATTACGCTTACATCGTTGTGCGCGATTGCTTCGCGGATCTCAAAAAGTTAAATACCCAACGGTCAGGAATTACGTCTACATCATTGGAGCATCCTGCAGCTTTCCAGTAACGATGTTTCGAATGACAAACAAAAAAAAATGGTACGTCTATGTACGGCGCTGTACGAAAACGTACGGCATCCAGTAACGAACCCCACTTTTCGTCTAATGGAATGTTACCCTTAGAACCTTTAATTGCATGTAATTATGTGGATAGAAAACAGCAAGTTTAAACGTACAGTACACCGCCAATCGCTATAAGCGTAATGTATATTAATTCCGTCCCGCTTTTTTTTTTCCAAATTCTCAAATAGCATAACTTATTCTGTTTTTTTCTTTACGCCATTTGGGGTTATTTTCCAAAACGAAATGAAAGTGCGTTGTCTTTTAAATAGTGTGATGTACGGTCAGTGTCAGGTCGTACAAAATCGTACCTTTTTAAGTGAAAAAGTACAATTAATGAGTTTTAGTAAACGTGGACGGATGAGAATATGCCCTCTAAAAAAGGGATAAAATTGGGCTGTGAAATATCACGTTCGCACATATTTGTCCAACAACCACGTTTCGAATGTGTGAACGTACAATTTGTGTACGATTTGTCAGATTTTGTACAAGTACCTATATTAGTGAAAGCATGTTTGCGACCGACATATATTTTTTCCAAAGAACCAAATTAGCATTAGTAAACAATTAGAATGTATGTTTTTTTTGAAAATTTTCAAATTCCTAATTAGCGTAAATCACTGTAATTATTCCTATACGCTAAAGAAACCTGCACGCTAATAGCGATTGGCGGTGTACTGTACTGTACTTTACTGTACTGTACTAAATTAGTGTACTGTACATACTGTACTTCAGCTTGTTTCATAGAACTAATATCGATTATCGAAAACTACACCGCCAATCGCTATTAGCGTTGTGTACGCTAATCCCGTCCCGCTTTTTTTTTGTTTCATTCTCAAATAGCGTAGTTTATTCTATTTTTTTCTTTATTCTATTTAGGGTTATACTCAGTACGTTGTCTCTTAAATAGAGTGGTGTACGGTCAGTGTCAGACCGTACATAAATGTACATTTTTAAGTTAAAAATTACAATAAATTAGTTTTAGCAACCGCAGACGCATGAGAATGTGCGTTCTAAAAAGGAAAAAAACCAGGTCGTAAAAAATCCCGCTCGCACATATTCGTCCGACAGCCGCGTTTCGACTGTGTGAATGTACGATTTGTGTACGATTTGTCAGATTTGTACGGAAATTTATATTAGTGTAAGCATGTTTGCGACCGACATTTTTTTTTTCAAAGATCCAAATTACCATAATCAAACAATTAGAATGTATGATTTTTTCCAAAATTTTCAAATTCTTAAATAGCGTACACCACTGTAATTATTTGTATACGCTAATGAAACCTACACGCTAATAGCGATTGGCGGTGTACTGTACTGTAGCACTACACCGCGAATCGCTATTAGTGTTAACGATTTTTTCGCCACTTAAAACATCTTTTCTCGGTACACACTTGTCGGATTGCGGATCTGACGGTTGAGATTAGAAGGTAAGATTATCAGCTTCCGATTGGAGGTCTCAAATTGAAAATCGGACAAGTGTGTACTTCAAAAAAATGTTTTAAGCGGCGTAATAAATATTAACCCTAATATCGAAAGCTGGCACTATAGCGAACTGAAAATCGATAAAATCGGTGCGGCTTCCTACGAACTGCAGCCTTCACACCTGGAAGCGAGGGAGAGGAGGAGAGGTACAGTAGAGGGAGG
>JBBHKE010001813.1:131188-197495 GCA_037447655.1 Zygnema cylindricum
CGGTCCAAGAATGGAAACGGTCTATGCGAGGTAATAAGGTTCCGTCGAAACGTACCTTACGCCCATCGGGAGAAAAGTGTCCTGACAGAGACAAGGAGACAACTATACAAAACCAGAGACTGTACACGATGATTTCGTCTGTATATAAGTACCGTTGGTATAGCTACGTTGTATAAAGGCTTAGTATGACGGCAATACGTAGGATCCCTTGTGCGCTCGAAAGTCAGCCTCGGTACTCAACGCTATCACTAAAAACTTCGAAGACCTAAAAAAACAACCGAACTTGGAATCCTTCAAAGTTACTTTTACCTGAGGTTTAATTCCTTCAACTCGTAAATAGTCAATATCAATGCTGATCACAAAGTTCAAACAGAAAAGAACTACACAGACCATTTCAACATGTCTCTAAGGTTCAAGCCAACAAAAAAATCCAGAAGCTTCAAAAATCACTATCGCAACTCATGGCTCCGACTGAAAGCTCGCGTGTTCCCTAGGATGCATAACGGCAGTATGATTCGGAAATATGTTGCATCGATATGGTTGCCATGAATATATGTCTGCTTTAGTAGCACATGTCAGAGACCAAAACATATCAACAGAGGAACAGAGACAGTCCTGTGAAAAGAGGGCTACCCGCATTCCATGCAAAGCTGCCTTGGAATAATGGAGCGTATCTGGCAAAGGTAAGAACCTGGCAGTGCCACTGATGACCGGAATCCAAGAGACGACAATGTGCTCGATACAGGCCGATTTTTTCTTTTAGTTCGATGAAGAGACCAATTGCACTCCTGTTTATTGACAAAGGACATAATAGAGCGCCATTAGTGGCAACCAAGCTTTACACGGTCAGACAGATTAACACATCCTACAAATAAGAGAAAAATCAATGAAAAGAACGAAATGGAGAGAAAAGGATGAATGAACGAAATAAACAAAAAACAGATAGCGGAAAGAAAAATAGAGAGAAGCAAGCAAGATAAATTTCTTGCCTCAATTCCGACGAGCTGAGTTAGCGGCCGTTGTTGTAAACCCTCACAAATAACCGACATCTGAAACCATTGGCGGCCGGGTGAATAGAAACGGGAAGCAATTCCAGAGGCAGCAAAATGAGACAGTGCCATGACTGCCTACGGCAAGCAGCGCAGGGCTCCTATGTCCTCACAGTCGAATACCGATTGGTGCGATGGCGGCAGATGAGTTATATAGGGTATAATGAGCTTCCTCGGTGTGGTGAATCCATGTGAATCGGCAATTCACCGTGCGAAATGCGCCGTATGTTCACCACTGGCAAGAAACCTACAGATTGTATTCCGTAAAAAAAAAAAAATGTACGGACTTTAATTCTGACCAGGATATAAGGATTTTGTTTTCCCAAGGGTTTGTACGTTAAGTCTGACGATGCTGCCCGAATAAATAAAACTTTTCTTCTGTGAATCGACATGTGTCGACGTAAACGTTTCGATCGTACTTTAATTATTATACGTGCGCTCTGCTCATACTTTACTGTACTGTACTGGACTGTACTGTACTGTACTGTAGTTGTTAATTTCGGTAACGATTCGATCCGAAATGTTAAAATACAGGTAAGTACTGTACTGTACAGTACATAGTTGTCCCGTGCGCATAATACGCACGAAACGAACGCGCGAATACTACGCACGATACGCATTTAACGATGAAAAAAATGTTTATTAAATGCGTACCTGACTATGTACCCGTACATTTTCGTACATTTGCGTACTATTTTCATACATTTCAGTACTTTTAGGGGGTTTCAGGAATTTTAGGGTACATTCTCGTGCGTTATCAAATATTTATGTTAAACAGCCAACTATTATTCGTACATTTACGTACAGTGTCCGTATTTTTTCGTACTTTTGACGGTTATTGTTTTGAGAGATTAAGGACATTTTCGTACTTTTCCGTATATTTCATTTATACGGACTTACATTTTTTGTACATCTACGTACGGTGTCCGTATATTTCAGTACCTTTAGGGTTAGTGATGGGGGGATTTTAGGGTGTTTAGGGTACTTCCCGTGCATTTCGTACATTCCGGTAAATTGCAGTACAGCTGCCTTACATTATCCGTACTCCTAGGTTTTTTAGGGTACATATGTCGTACAGCGACGTACATTTCCGTATGTTTTTCGTACGTTGTTAGGATTTTTTAGGGTTAAGGGGACGGTTTACGTACTTTTTCGTACATCGTACAGCGAAAACTAACGAACGGTATGAAAGCAACGAATACTACGTAGTTTTCGGAAAAAAGTCGAAATCCGTACGAATAGGACAACTATGGTACAGTATAACTCATCTGCCGCCATGGCGCCAATCTATGAGGACATAGGAGCCATGCGCTGCTTGCCCTAGGCAGTCATGGCACTGTCTCACTTTGCTGCCTCTGGAATTGCTTCCCGTTTCTCTTCACCCGGCCGCTAATGGTTTCAGATGTCGGTTATATGTGAGGGTTTACAGCAACGGCCGCTTACTCAGCTCGTCGGAATTGAGGCAAGAAATTTATCTTGCTTGCTTCCCTCTCTTTTTCTTTCCTCTTATATGTTTTTTGTTTATTACGTTCATTCATCCTTTTCTCTTCCATTTCGTTCTTTTCATTGATTTTTCTCTTATTTGTAGGATGTGTTAATCTGTCTGACCGTGTGAAGCTTGGTTGCCACTAATGGCGCTGCATTATGTCCTTTGTCAATAAACAGGAGTGCAATTAATGGGTGTTCAAGGTCTTTGGGAGCTGCTTGCTCCTGTTGGTAGACGAGTTTCGGTGGAGGCCATTGCAAATAAGAAAGTTGCTGTCGGTAAGTTCCTGAACAAGTCCTTCGGTACTGTTGCTAGTTCATATCTCTACACCTATCGCTTTTAGCGTTTATTGAATTATCAGCGTCTATAATTTTTTAGAATTAACTACACTAAATTATGTTATGAAATGTGGCTAATTGTTGGCCACTTACTTGATTAGAGTTGTTAACAATTATTTATGATTCCGGGTCCAAAAAACTCTTCCTGAAATTAGAGTGATTAATTCTAATAGCGAAGACGGTGTAGCTTCATCACGGCTTGTTGTCTATCAGTTGTTATGCAACATTAATCCATGTGTTTCACGTAACTTGCGTAAATTGCAATTATTCTAGAACAATTTTCGCCACTGAGATGTTCGACTGTCGCTGTTTGTTTTGAATAACAGATGCAAGCATATGGATTGTTCAACTTATAAAGGGAATGCGAGATGATCGAGGGGAGATGATTAGGAACGCACATCTTTTGGGGTTCTTTCGCCGGATATGCAAGCTGCTTTATCTTAAAATCCGGCCAGTTTTTGTGTTTGATGGTAGCACTCCTGCACTAAAACGGAGCACTGTGCTTGCTAGGAGGCGTCAGAGGGATAATGCTCAGGCATTGATTCGCAAAACAGCTGAAAAATTGCTTTTGAACCATGTAAGCTGACAACCCTTCCCAGAAAGTATGTTGACGTGAAATCACATTTCAGACAGCATCGAATCTGTATCATTCCAGTTTCCAGTTTAATTTAAGGCAGCCCGTGCTCTTCAGTGAACTACGTTTTATAGTTGACATGTTGAATGTTGTCTTCGAGGACACAGCTTAGTGGAAAAAAGCTATGCTTCTTGGGTGTCCAAGTATGATTGCTTACATAATTTCTCTATTGTCTGCAGTTGCGCACTAGGAAGATCGAAGAATTGGCGGAAAATTTGGGCAATTTGAAGGCAAAACGACAAACAAAGAAACGGAAAGGGAAAGAATCTGCAGCTTCTCCTTCTGGTGAGGCTGTGAATGGCGTGGCTGGGGTCACTGCAGCAGAGGAGGAATTGCAACCAACAAATGGAAACGAGGGAGCAAAGGAGGCTCACCCTGGTCACTTGGAAACTGGAGAAGGAAGTGGTGTGTTTATTCCTGCTACAGTTGGCTCTACTCAGGAAGAAGCAGATGCCCTGTAAGTCTTTTTTCACAAAATACAAAAAAATGTCTTTTTCTTTACTGAATGTTGCTTCAGTTGGCCTTGACTTTTGTCCCTTTTTTTTGGTGTTATCCTCTGTGGTTGAAATGAATTAGTGGAAGGTACTTTCTGCTCCTTCTGAATCTGTGCTGTTGAAAAGTGACCAGCTGTAATGACGATAAGGATTTCTCAATGACCAGCCAATATATATTTATATTTTGATGCTTGAGCATGTATTTGGCATCTGTGAAGCAAAGTAGTAGGAGGACCAAGTTATGCGAAAGCCATTTGGTTTTTTCCAGAGTAACAGCTGGCATTTCTGTCTTTTAATTCTTGGCTATTTTACTCAGGCTAGCAGCTTCTATGGCTGCTGAATGGGAATCGGAAGATCAGGTAGATGAGCAACAGGAAGGTCGACATTTTGGAGGTTTTACTCTCAAAACTTTGCAGGAAGAAGCTGTTGACGGAGAGGGAGAAGAGGGGGATGGTGATGAGGAAAACCACGAAATGATGCTCATGGTGAAGTCAGTTCCTTGACTTTTTAGCGGTTGGAGTAGACTATTCACTCTTTGTCATTTTTGTAACCATTTGACGTTGCTGTCTGCTACCTTTGGTTTGGTTAAAGTAACTGGTTTTTTGTTTCTCACCATTTGTTGCGAGCCAAAGCAGAACGGGCTCTACGGGTACATTAGTTGCTCGGGATCAGTTTCTGTCAAAGGTTATTAATGCAATTTTAACGTAGTGAATGGATAAAGGTAAACTGGAGTACAAAGCCATCAGGCAGAATAGTCAACGCTCATTATGAAACGGGACTGCTCTTAGTGCGTGTCATGCCTCTCAGGCTAAAACTTTGATATGCTGTTCTATTTTTTTCTTGTTTTCTTTTTTATGGGATTTGCAGCCAGGCCAAGGAAGCAGTGCTTTAGACCCTGCTGTACTAGCTTCTTTACCTCCTTCTGTTCAACTGGAGCTTATGGTGCAGGTGAGCTCAAGAAGATCAAGTTCGTTTCTGTCTTTTTGATGTGCTTTACTGCTGGTTGGCGATGTCCTGGTAACGTGGTTTTTATGAAACTGCCCTTGTGAGTTGATGATTTCGTTTCGATGTGTGCAGATGAGGGAGCAAATTGTCGCCGAAAATCGTGAAAGGTTTCAGGAAGTGGCAAAGGTAATAATTATCGCAAAGAGGGTCTGGTGAGAGTAAGGTAAAAAGGACGTGGGGAATAAAAGAAGTTGTTCAGTGTTTTTCCCTGTCCTTTCAAGTTTCTTATTGTTTCTTTACTGTATCAGTTCACAATGTCACAGCTCTAGCAGTTGTTTTTCTGTTTTTTTAGTACATGGATGTAAAGATGACTTTGATTCACATATGGTTGAGTCGCAAATTATGTATGAAGGGATTGTGAAGAACATGTTCGAATGCGGAACACTTTGTACTATTTGATATTGTTGTCCTCTCCCTCTCTCTCTCTCTCTCCCTTCCTCCTGCCTCCCCCGCCTCCTCCCCCACTCCCTTTCTCTCCCCCCCTCCCCCAATCTTTAGCCACGATTGGCTCCAGTGAGTCATCTGGTGTCCCTTGACTCCTTTGGACTGCGAAATTTTTTTCTGCTTATGGTCCATCAGGCTGGCAATGTAGAAAATCAAAAATCCTTATGCTATGGGTTGGGTGGCTGGTTTTTTAGGCGCCTGATCGTTTTTCAGCTCTTCAGATTGAGGCTTATTTGAAGACAGTGGCGATGCGGCGAGAAATAAATAATGTTCAAAAGGCCTCTGCAGGGGTGGGAGTGGGAGGAGTGCCCAGTACTCGTATCGCGTCAGAAACTGACAGAGAGTTCATATTTTCCTCCAACTTCAAGGGGAAGAAAGAGTATGTTCACATCTTGTTGAAGTCAAAGCTTTATGGGCGGCGGGCTTCTTCTTATCTTTTCTGAATGTTTTATGGTTTTTTTTTTTGCTATTCCATGATTGAAGAAGTTAATTCTTATGCCTGTTGCTTCTTTATGTTTGCTATGGAGCACTGTTAGAAGCCGAGAGGTAGTTTGCCAATGCTTATGTTTTTTTTTGAGTGTCTGGCAGGAATCTCAGTGCTTCTTTGGTTCAACAAGTTGTAGTGAAAGAGTCAACTTCTCCCTCTGAGAGTGTTGTTCCAGCGACCTCCACAAAATCCTTCATTGCACCCCCTGCCATCCTCCTGAGTGCTTTCTCCAACAAGACAAAATCCAGTGGAGAATCCGCCAAAGGAAAGGTGGAGGAGAAGGCAGAAACGGCCACTGTTGCCAAAAAACGAGCTGTGCAAACATATGTTGATGATAAAGGACACACCCGGATAAGCAAAGCTCGGCGCATCAATTCTCGCATGACACGTGACTTGCAGTGGAATCTTTATCTTTTGAAGGATCGGGAGGAGAATAGAAAGATGACAATAATTGAAGAAGAGGAGGCAGACAATGTGCATAAAGATGCTGAACAAAATCTTTCTATAGCTGTAAATGTAGAGGCTGATGGAACAAATGCCGACGACGATCTCTTTATGGCGCTGGTGAACTCTCAGTCGGAAGCTGACGTGGATCAAAGACAGGCGAATAAAGAAACTGGTACATTGGGAAATTTAAAAATTGCGGGAGAAGAGGATGATGTTGAGTGGGAGGATGCAGTGCATGATAGCACAATTGCGATAGCAGCAATCGTTGCAAAGTGGGACAAGGAGACCGCAAATACGGTTGCTGACTTCAACAGGGCAAGCATTGACAGTGGAGAAGAGGATGTGGAGTGGGAAGATGGTGGAGAGATTCCGGGGAACAATGTAATGTCAGCCACTGAGATTTTGACTTACAGGGACGATACAGAGAAGTGCATGACTTTTGCTCCTTCACTTGGTGGGCCTGTGGAGAATGACTTTCAACGAGTGGAATGTGGTCAGTCATTGGAAAAAGGGCTGTCTTCATCATCAAGCTCTGTTTTGCAAGTTGAATTGGAGCCAGCTCCTGGATTGTCTGGAGACACGAAGGATTTGAGCATCAACACCTCCCCTCAACTGACAAAGATTGTGATTGAGAACATAGGAACTACCAGACATTTCATGGACACTGGAGCAGAGAGGCGTGGTAACAGACTAAGGAGCCATTTGGAGGAGGAGGCTGATTTGGAGGAGGCCATTAGACTCAGCTTGGTAGGGACAGAAGAGCAGAATGTGGAAAAGATGCTCTCAGGCTCCCCAAGCAAGGTCCGATCTCGTCAGACTACTGAGGAGGAAGACGAGCAGTTAGCAGAAGCACTTAAGTTAAGTCTCGAGGAACAGAGGCCTGTAAATTCCAATCATAGTCATTCTGATGCTGGGAGTCCTGGAGGAGGAGAGCATGTTGTAGATTTGAAGGGCACAACTTTAACCTCTGGTTTAGAATCAGCAAAAATTTTGGGGCTCCAGCAACAGGACAACGGCAAATTTAATGTGAATGGCCTGTTTTGCGTGAGTGAAGACAGAGTGAATGCTACTTTGAGGACGGATGAAAGTAAGGGAAAGCAAGATGTGCCTCTCCTGTTGGAGGGATTAAGGAACGGTCCAACAGGCACACCAGCTTTGCCATGTCTATCAGAACAAGTGTCGCGGCAGGTAGCTAAAGGAAGGATTCTTGAGAAGGCTACAACCGGGCACATAAAGCCTGCCATAGTGTTTGATCCTATTGCAGAAGGTGGAGAAAAGCGAGAGTCAGCTGGAGTAAAGACGGGAAAAAAAATTGAGGAGATGACAAAAGTTGATGAAAACAGCATTGAAGCCAGGGAAAGATCTCGCAAAGGGAAGGCAATAGTGGAAAATCTTGATGTAGAAGAAGGATCTAATGCATTATCCATTGGCCCAGATTCATTCAGTCAGGTTCTAGAGAAGAGTAAAGCAATAGAGCCTTCTGATGAGCAAAGAAAGTGTGAGATAGCTATGTCTCAGAAGAAGTTGGAAGCAAAGGAGACCTCTGGGTCTTCTGTCCAAGATGTTGATCCTGTACTGTTATCAACTGAGGGCAGTCATGCTACAACACGGAGAGATAGCAGGGAAGCTTCGGAAATGAAAGCTTTACCCAGTGCGATAAACTCTGTTAGTGGTACAGATGACGAACAGCGTATCCTTCTGAAGCATTCATCTGGACCAATTGGAGCAACAGATGATGAGGAATTATTGCAAGAGGCTATGAACACCGATTTGGCGGCTGAGCGTGCTGAGTTACAGAAGCAAGAAGCTGAGCTGGCAGCCAGGCGAGAGGCACTTGCATGGGAGCAGGCTGCACTAGAAGCAGAGCTCGCAGAAGAGCAAAACGAACTACAGGTGAGCGTTACTAGTTATGTCCTGTCCTGTTATTTCTCTTTATTAAATCAAGAGAATTTTAAGAGAATTCTAGAAATGATGTTTCTAAAATGATGTTTACTAATGTAATGGCAAGTGACTTGAATGGCTGTTACACATGGCATCGGGCTTTTGTAATCTGAAGCACAATACAGGAAAGATAAATCATTGATGTTTTTCTTTTTTTTCTGCAATTTACGAATGTGCTGATCACTGAAAAGCAACTACTTGGTTTGGTTTCTTGCTGAGATGAAGCACAGTACCAAGACGGCCAGCTTGCAAGAGAGATGGAGGAGGAAAGGGAGCTGCTTCGTAAAGAGGAAGCAAAACTGCGTTCTGCGCAGAAAAGGAGCACTCGTGATGCAGAATCAGTTACTGGAGAGATGTTTACAGAATGTCAGGTTCGGTTTTTAATCTTTTTTCTGTAGTTCACAGTTTGCAGTGTTTGCTCTTCACAGTGGCCGAGAACTTAGGAATTTAAGATGGTTCACATGATGCTGTTTTTTGTCCTGCATCTGATGGTTTCCGCATAGGGTTTACATATGGACTTTGCTTGAACTGTTCACAGCTATTGGAGCGTACATGTATTATTGTGAACTTTAGTGGGGCGGTGTCATCTGTAATAGTCTGGATAACATTGTTTTTAAGTCTACCCCACTTTTCAGTCCACACTGGTGGTGGTTCGTTGTCCCTGTTATGTTGTGCATACGCCCAAAAGGATGTTCTGAAACTAATAGTGCCGTCTAAGATTGTGTTTACTTGGCTGCTGTAATGCTTGGTTTCTGAGAAACTGAGAATATTCCTGAGGGCAAATTCCTTTTGGAGGGCACACGTTTTGAGAGTTTGTGGGTTAATTCTCGATTAACTTTGCATGCTCTCAATTTGCTGGTTTTCAGGAATTGCTTCAACTTTTTGGTATTCCCTATATCATTGCTCCTGTGGAGGCTGAAGCACAATGTGCCTTCATGGACCAGGCGAAGATGGTCGATGCAATTGTGACCGATGACTGCGATGTATTTCTCTTTGGAGGCCGTAGTGTGTACAAAAATATTTTTGATGAACGGAAATATGTAGAAACATATTATATGAAGGATGTTGAGACAGAGTTGGGTCTGGAAAGGGAGAAACTGATTAATATGGCGTTACTGCTTGGGAGTGACTACACAGAGGGGGTGAGGTGGGCGATGAGTCCGACTCTTAGTTAAACTGGGTTTCTATCACAAATGTTTGGAGTTTGCAATGCCCTACTGTCGAAGCGAATTCTTCTTGTGTGTCTACCTTTTGATCCACCTTTCTTGGCCGTGCGCTTTGAAGTATTCTAAACTTTGTCAATACGATCAGCTTAGGTGTTGTTGGTTAAACCTATAGAGCTGGCGCTGTAAACAAAGTAGGTAATGTGAACGTGTTTGATTTGTGTCGGCTTGGTTAGGATAATTCTGAGCCTGTCAATATTCACCTCCTTCTAATAGCTTCTTACAGTGAACCTGCCGGTTGTTTTACTGCAAAGTATTCGAGTCTATCCGGGTCATTGCTGCACAGCATATCGTAAGGAGAGGGAGAGGGAAAGGGAGAGGGAGAGGCGAACTGCTGATTTGAGACGTCCTGCTTTTTGTGGCAGCGGCATTGGCATTGTGAATGCCATTGAGGTGGTGAATGCGTTTGAAGGCCTCGACGGCCTCCTCAAATTCAAGCAATGGGTAGACTCTCCAGATGAAGCACTGGTGGCGAGAGTAGAGAGCAGTGGGAGGGGTCGAGGCAGACGAGGTGTTCGAAAAGGTAAATGTGGTAAAGGTGGAGGAGAAGAGGAAGAGAGGGAGGTTGCAGGAGAATGTGAGCAGGTAGATGCACTCAGGGACAAAGGTGAGGATGCAGCAAAAGATGAGGATCATCAAGCAGTACATCGAAAAGTGTTTCAATCAAAACATGTAAGTGGCAAACTCCCTTGTTTGGCTTAGGAATGTGATTGGAGTTTGAAATATGTATTTCCACTGTAGATTTTGTTTGACTGTTGTGTGTGTTAAGCAGTATTTTGTAATGCAGCAGCTCCAACAATCATTTGAAACAATCTTTTGTTTTTGGTTGCTAATTTTTTCCATGGTTATCTTTTCCCTTGCCTGTAATGTCTCCGTTTGAAAGTCCTTCCATAGTTTTTCTGATAAGTTCAAAAACCTACCGTTCAGAGGTTGCTCATGAGCTTCGGAGTCAAATAAGTATCAAACATTATAACATCTGCTCATCAATTGGACGGTCAATGGGGCGACAGAGAGGAGTGAGCAAGAACTGGATCCTTCCCAATGGCTTCCCTAGCGATGCTGTTGTGAAAGCTTACCTTCAGCCAAAAGTGGACGATTCTACGGAAACGTTCACATGGGGACGTCCTGACCTGGAGGCTCTACGCCTGTAAGTTTTGAGCCCATCTTGTCCTGACCACTCAAATGCTAAGACCGTGTAAGTGCTGGCTTAGATAAGTAGTTTGTGTGTTCTTGTGTAGAAAGTTAAAATTGTACATGATAATGGCTTACGGGATTTCTGATAGATTTGCATGTGGAGGCAACAGGTTCTGTCAGGACAAACTGGGATTTACACGCGAGAAGGCTGATGAGCTCCTCTTGCCTGTTCTCAAGGTTTATGAGAGCCATGAGGTGAGGATGTGTTTCTCATCATCGTTCGGCATCCGTTTCCTGTGATATATTTGAGCTTCAGTTGCTGTCAGATCGGATCATGCAGTGGGGATGCCAACTCATAATGCCGGGATAACAGTCTGTGCTTCCCTACTTTACATTCGCATTCATTTTGTCCTTCCAGTGCTAGAATGGTAGATTAGTTTGCGCTCTTTTCACATCTCGGCAGCTGCTGTTTCACCCATTTCAAAGAGAAAATACATATTGCTTTTGAGCTCCATATGATGCACATTGAAAGAATAGATAGTCTCCTCAAATTCGCAATCACACGGTATTTTGGAATTTTTTGCAGACTCAATTGCGTCTGGAATCATTCTATACATTCAACCAACGATTTGCTAAGGTCCGTTCAAAACGAATTCAGAAAGCACTCACGGGCATAACCGGGAAAAGGAATCCCGACCTCATGGATCTGCCACCTCAACTCATGCCCCCACCAAAGTCATGTACCATGAGAAAAGGGAAGGCGGGAAGCAAACACATGGATGCCCCAAATGTGATTGCTGAAAATTCCTTGAATGATGTCAGTGCACATGAAGAAACCGTGGACGTTGCAGGCAAAGGTGATGCCCTAGTAGCCGGAAAGAAGAGAAGGAGAACAGGTTCCAAGCAGAGAGCTGCGCAGAGGGAGCCAAATGAGGTTGGAAGGCGCAAGGGTCCGTTGAGGAAAAAAAAAAGAGGTAATGATGGTAATATCGATGAACCTGTCAATCAAGGGAAGGGAAAACAACGAGTTTCGAAAGTGGCAGCAAAGGGCAGAATCAACTCGGAAGTTGTGCATGAAGGAGAAACGGTGATGGCAAAAGTCCGACAGGTATGTATTTGTCGTCGGGATTGTGTCCAGTACCTATTGTTGGAATACGGTTGATTTCCTCTGGAATCTCCCTGTTGGGTGACAAGAATTGATATAAATAGCCTTTTTTGCTGTCAAATTGAATGTGTGTGCTACATCCTGTATCGCAATTAGCGTTAATGTTGTTCCACCATTTAAATCAACTTTTCTCCGTGCACACCTGTCCGTTTTTCATTTCGAGACCACCAATTGAAAGGTAGGAATCTTAGCTTTCCATTGCAACCATCCGCTGGATAATCCGGCATATGTGCATGGAGAATTGTGAGTGTAATGGCCGAGAAAAACATCAACTCCAATGGCGATACAAGGTGTAGTCTATTTGCCAAGGCGAAGCTAGAGGAGCTGAGCTGCATGATGATGTAGCCTCTGGCATCACATAACACATGATGTCGTGTGGAACGCCGTGAAACCACTTTTCAAGATATTATTTTATGTCTTTGGATTGGCTGGAGTCTGATGATGCCTCAGTCGGCGAATTGGTTGTCTTTTTTTGTTGTTTCTATAGTCGCAACGTCAAAAGAAAAATGTCAAGTACTTCAATACAACATCTGATAACGAGGGAGAATCTGATTCTGGGGCAAGCTCCCAAGGTACGGATTACGAACCCGAAGGAGATGATGATGGAGGGGAAGGAATGTCGAGAGGTCCGCGGGATGAAGGTGTTGACGTCCTCGCTTCCAGACAAGATCCTGAGGCAAGTTTCTTCACGAGGAATACCAATCAGGATGTTAACTTGACGACACCTGTCGGGAGTCTTCCATTTGGAGAATCAGCCGAGTGGACGTTTTTGTCTGGAGACACTTCAGCAGGACCCGAGCTTCAGAATAGTGACTACCTTTTCAGTGGGGGAGGTTTCTGCCTCGAGGAAGAGGGAGGCGTAGGTCCACAGGATGACTCTAGGGACAAAGGCAAGACCGGGGACGATTTGGAGGGACAAAGGATAGATGGTGATGATACTTGCCATGGCCAAGCCTGGAGTCTCTCGAAAGGAAGAGAATCCGGCTTAGCGGAGCACAAGTCTCAGACTGGAGAAGGATTTTTGCAGGAGGTTCCTGGTTTTCCGGGTAGAGAAAAGGAAGCTATTTTTTTTCCGATGATTGACAACGGCAAAAATGGGTCTTCTGAGGTTGATGTAGCAATGAAGAGCCTTGGGGTTGGGAGCATGAAGCGTCAATTGGGCAGAGATGTTGAAGAGAAAGGTGAGGAGGAAGTCGAACTTGTGAATAGTGTGCATACAGAGGCTATTACCCTTATGGACAAACCTAGACCCGGAGACGAGATTAGAAAGGGTAGGCTGAAGGCTGCACCACTGTTGAAAAGGAAGAAAAAAACCTGTCGCTGATTCTGTCACTGTTGCAATGGACGGACAAAATCGATCTTGAGAATTTTTTCGCTTGTGAGATCGCTTGCTTTTTTATTCTAATCCGTGCTTTCGCATGTTATTTTAATCTGCACCTTCCTTTCTCATGCTGTTTCTAAGTTTCCTGGATCTGTCCTTCTGCACTTGAATACTGATCGCTGAGGATCGATCACAGGTACTAAATGCCGTACTCTGTACTTGTACATTTAATTAATGATGGGCTGTGTTTGCCACTTGCACGTATTTTTGGCTCTATATACAGAACATCTACTGTTGGTTTTATGCCCTGGAGGCTTGAGGGACACGATAGACTCCAATGTGATTCCAGAAATAAACCTGAACCGGTCTACCGACCTCAGAAATTGAAACTGTAGCAGCACTAAATTTTGCAACGTTGGAATGCGGTATTTCCCGTTTTACCCTTTGTTTGTGTGATGGGGGTCAATCCGTGCTAAAATTGACGAGTTCCGATGGCAGACATTGACACTGAGTTATATCAAGGTTATGTGGACATTCACGGTGTGAATAACTCATTTAAAGTAGTTTTCATCAAAATTTTCAATGGATCTCCAAAGGGTTTCCAACCTTGTTGAGCATTATTGCCCTTGTCTGCTTCCTTTTCCTTTTTGTGCGTTTTTTCCACCACATGAAATCAAAAACTTGGAAAATAAATAGCAAAGGATCTGAAGGTCCGTGTGCCTGTACGAAGTTATGACCATTGTCTACCTCTTAATATGACATTTGAGGAGGCTCTTATGAATACTAGAGGGAGTGTCGTTTGAATATTGCTTGTATTATCCAATCAGGAGTAAAAAACGCAGTCTAAGCAATATAAGCAATAAAAAAAAATGAAAATTGAAAATTGTTGAGTGTGAATACAGCTACACTTCAGATGCTTGAAAACATGAAACCACCGACTGGAGATCGTTCATGAAGTGGTTAAATGAGCTGGAACACGAATGGTTATGAATGTGAATCGAGACTGTTATTGGTAATGATATGATTGTTAAAAGTAAAAGATACTGACAACCCTTGCGAAGAGAAAAAAGAAGGATCTCCATCTCCATAAACCAATGTATGAACCGGCTCCGGGAGGGGTGGGCTAAATTTCATCACGGTGTGGGTATACATTATATCATTGGCAACAATTTATCAGTATCTCGGTTAACCGAGGAAAAAAATATAGTATTACGAGTGCACTGCACATCCTAAGCACGACCCAAAAAGATAGCCAAAAATAGGGACGCAAAATACTTAGGGTACTTTCGCATGTAACTGAAACTTAGTCTTGTTACTTTGTTTTTTAGCGAAGATTCTCCGTACAACTTTCAGAGCATTCGTATGTAAAGAAATGAAATTGTAACTTTAGATTGTGACGGATGTAGACGTGGGTGTAATTTGTGACGATTGTAGACGCGTACAAAACTCGCCACAATTGATGACGTTTACAAAATAGAGACGGTTGTAGACGTCTAGCTACTTGTGACATTGTAGATGTTTAGGGTTTGTGCCATTTTGACGTCACGCGTACTTATGATTGCGTCGACGTCACAAATTCCAAAACATTCCGCCATGGTTTCTCGATTTTGTTTTTTCGACCGTTTTCACTCTACTTGCCACCAAAATAAGCTAAAAGACAGCCAAAAGAAATATTTTTTATAGTTCTTTCATTTGATACCTTTCTTGCCTTTTTTCATTACAAGAATTGTGAGATAGGTGCGTTAGTGGGAGAGGGAGAGAGAGAGAGGCGCTTTCGCGGACTTCGCTTTTGCGAAATGGCGTCCGTTGGTCGAAACCCCCTCCACGGCCCCTGTACGGAAAAAAGCGCACGGAAAAAAGTCACGCACAGGCTGGAAACGTGCGGTGGGTTTTTTTTTTGGTACTCCGCGCTCAAAAATTGTAAAAAACTTCCGGCACGTGCGACAGCATCTGCCTATTCGTTTACCTCATGGAACTTTATTTAAAATCACCTGCGAGGTGATTTTATATAAAGTTTGAAGATGAGCTGGAAGGACGCGAAATTGGGTCGAAATGCGCTAGACGACAAACTGTTTCGCTCTAGACGACAAATTGCAGTACATTTAAAGTTGTAAGGTAACGCAACTTGTACGGTGTCAATTTCATTTTTTTGGTACGGCTGCGGATTTTCTCGTTTTTTTCTAAGTTATGGAGGAAGTCGACAGAAAATAACTGTAACTTTAGCAAATGCGAAAGTACCTTTATTTCCATCACAAAGCTTTTTTTTTGTATTCTCGATCATAACACATTGCTCCTTTTTGAGAAAAATCCAATGGTTGAAAATAAGCTAAAAATGTTCATAGTGCTCGGAAAATAGTGCGGCGTGTCATGGCATCCGCGTTGACTGCCCGCGGAACAAGCCAATCGCAGACAAACAGGCGAACGGACGCGAAATGAAAGAATAGCGAAAGCTTACAGAGCACGGAAGCGTCAGCAACAGTGACGACTGCGTTATTGTGTGTCATGGCACAGGTACAGGTACCGGGCCAACTCGTAAGAAACGTAGTCTGTACTGTACTGTAGTCACAGGGAAGAGTCACGAAGCTCACGAACGACGACGAGCCAGGCGGCGCATGACATGTCATGCTAACGCTCCTGAAGCGCACGACGACGCTCACGTTCACTTCTCACATAGATGTCAAATTCGTACGGATCTGGATTATTTTACGAAAATTACGTAGTATTCGTCGATTTCATACTTTTCGTAAAATTCGTATAGATTTTGCTGTACAAACATGTACGAAAATGTACGAAAAGCATAATCCCAGAAAATCCTTCAAAATTCTTAAAAAGTACGGAAATCTAACAGAAATGTAAGAAATTTTACGGAAAGTGTACCCTACAAAACCTAATAGTACAGCGAATCTTTGGCAGCCGTACTGAAATATAAAGGAACGTAGGGCAATGTACCCTAGAAAGTAGAAACCCTAAAATTCCCCCCTTTAATAACCCTAAGAAGTACGACAATGTACAAATACCGTACATAACTGTACACAAAATGTAACGCAGCTGTACCGAAATATACAGGAATGTACAGGAATGTACCCTACAAACCCTAAAATAGATAACCCGAAAAAGTACGGAAAATGCGGACACTGTACGCACATGTGTGAAATTGAAACACGAAAAATTGAAATCTAATTGTGAATCGTAAATAGTGTGGCTTGATTTAGTCGCGCCTGGCGATGAGCATTTTTTTTCATTTAGAGCACTTTCCCATGTGATAAAGTTAAGGTTTTTTTCTGTCGTTTTCTCCAAAACTTAGCCCTCAACCAGAAAATCTGCAGCCGTACAAAAAAATTGAAATTACCACATTACGATTTGTGTCACTTTTAAACTTTAAATGTACTGCAGTTTGTCGTTTAGCGCGTTTCGACCCATTTTTGTGTCCCTCCAGCTCATGTTCTCAATGCCCATTGTTCGTGAGGACGTAGTAGTCCAAGACACGGCTTCCCTCTTGGACTGCAGCCTCGTGATCGGATACACTTGCACCTCGTCCAAACTTCTACTCAAATCACCTCACGAGGTGATTTTAACTAAAGTTCCACGATGTGAGCGAATGGGAAGATGTTGTCGCACAAGTCGGAGGTTTTTGACAATTTTTGAGAGCCGAGTACCAAAAAAAAAACCTACTGCACGTTTCCATCCTGTGCGTGACTTTTTTCCATGCGTTTTTTTACGTACAGGGGCAGTGGAGGGGTCTCAACCAGCGGACGCCATTTCGCAAAAACGAAGTCCGTGAAAGCGCCTCTCTCTCTCTCCCTCTCCCACTACCGCGTATATCTCATAATTCTTGCAATGAAAAACGTCAACAATGGTATAAAATGAGAGATCTCTAAAAACGATTTCTTTTTACTATCTTCGGGCGTATTTTGATGACAAGTATAGTGAGAAAGGACTAAAAAACAAAATCAGGAAACCATGGTGGAAAGTTTTAAATCTTGTGACGTCAACGCTATCATAATTGAGTGTGACGTCAAAGTGTCATAAATCCTAAAAATGTACAATGTCCCAGTAGCAAGACGTCTACAACCGTCGCTATTTTGTAAACGTCATCAATTGTCGCGAATTTTGTAGTCGTCTACAACCGTCAAAAATTACACCCGCGTCTACATCCGTCACTTTTTAAATTAACGATTTCATTTATTTACATCGGAATGCTTTGGAACTAGTACGAAAAATCTTCGCTAAAAAATAAATTAACACGACTAAGTTTCTGTTACATAGGGGAGTGCCCTTAGTTTCATTTATATTTTTACGCTGGTCTATTTTATCGTAGTGTACAAAGTTTATTTTGTTTTTTGCATTTAATTTATCCGTGCGAACAAATTTTACTTTAATTTTGAAAGGTTTCATTTGACTTCGTTCTTCAATTTGCATCTAAATTCAATGTAACGCTTCGCGAATAAATTTCAATTTTTCAGCTAATTTAAAAGTTGACATGTGCTCCCAAAGTGGAGCTCATGTACATTGAGAAAGTGACTGCGTGCAACAATTTTATTTACATGTGGTTGTGGCAGTTTTGTAAACCTTGGCCGACCGTGTGAATTGTTTATTTTAATATGATAGTCGACGTTCACAAGCGCAACAATATTTCAACCAGTTGTTGCGATATTTTTAAAGTCAAAGCTGTACAATTGGTTAGCCGTCAAGTTTATTACCAACAATACTTAACTTGTACCAATGTGTACTTAAAATAAATATTTTTTGATAAAGTGACGTAAGTGAATGCACGCAACCAGAATACTCACTGCGATGATCAATTCCTATAAAATATAGTGTATTTATTATTTAATGTATATAGCGTGGCGTGCAACTTATGGCAATTTGTTCCGTACTCTGTATGAACGGAGTGCAGTATAGACAGCGCGCAACACATTAACGGTATAAAACAAATTTAAACTAGTAGTTTACAGTACTACAACTTGAATCATTATTAGCGTTAGTAACGCTATATCGACGCCCCCAAATTTTGACCCCAAAACTTTGAATTGAATTAATAACACTATTTTTTCTTTAGCGTTAATTAAGGTTTTGGTAAATTAGCGATAATACTTATAATTAATGATATTCTTGAATAGTGTGGTGTGTGGACGTGTTAGTACGTGCAGAATGGTACTTTGTTAGGTGAAACATGGATTAAAATAATCGAAAATCGCACGAAAAGCAATGCTTGGAATAAAAGGCATAATGATATCGTACCTATTTTACTGTAATGATATTGATCGCGTATTAATTACACGGGAGAAAAACCAAATTAGAGTTATGAATCAATTGGAGTAAAAGGACGAGACGGTGTCTGATTTTTTACTAGTACCTATTTTAGTGTAAAGATCCTAAACACAGATCTATTATAGGCGAAATGTACGCAAATTAGAGTTATGGATAAATTTGAGTTTTTTTTTTTTTAAATAGTGAAAAATCCAAATTAGAGTTATTAACCTTAATACACTAATAACTTTTTAATGCTAATAAGGATTCAAGGTGTAATAGTACCGAAAGCAAGCAAAGTATCGCGATTGTTTTTCGAAACCGAGGGGGCCAGTAGACGTGGCGTCCTTGGAACAAAACGTATAGCTGTACGGAATAAACCATACAATTATCGCCAATAGCTATCGCTATCGGTGTTATCGTGATGAAAAACCGATATTGTCGGTTATTGTCTGTTTCTCATCGCGATAACACCGATACCAATATATCATGCCAATATATCCACTACCGGCAAGCATAGGTTGCAATCGGGTACTCGAATACGTACCAGATCCGTACCCGACCGGCCGTATCGGATCCGGAACGGATTCAGGTGCCAAATTTTGGGGGCCGGCCAGATTAGGCCGGGTGATTAAAAAAAAAAACAAATTCGGGTACGGCCGGGTAATCAAGAAACGAATAAAAGTTGAAGGTTTCGGAGGTAAGTTCCATTACAGTACAGTACTGTGTATTGTACTGTACTGTAATGCCCATATAATCCAACATTATTGTACTTTTTACTCTTGGTATCGTGGAAGACTGGAAGGTATAAGGAACATGTACCATTAATTTTGTACTTATCGAGGTACGGACGTGTACGGATAGTCGTAAGAAATCGAGTTTCGTAAACGCGTATTGGGTACCGGGTAACTGTCTAGGAGCGTGACATAACCCGGTCGGGTTTCGGGTGTTCAGATTTTGACAAAAAAAATGGTCGGATTCGGGTATCTGAAATTTTGACTTTTGCGACCTCTGCCGGTAAGGCAGAAAAATGGGATATATCGGCTATCGGCAAAACCCTACCGATACACAACACCTCGTTAACAATGTTTTTCGATTTTGAGTCAAAACAGAAACCCGCGCACAACTCAGTTAGATTGGGGTGTATGTTCCAGTTCAATTATTTTGCGGGTCAGACAGCTGAGATGTACGGCTTCAATCGTTTTACGCTTTTACCGGGCGATCACAATGCCATTATCATCCTCCGGAGTCCGACCACGCAGCCTTCAAAGGCTCTGTTTGACTGTTTGAAACTTTGGATTACAAATATCTGGAAATCCCCTCGTCACTTAAAAGTAATTTGAGTCCGAAGGAATTCCACGCGTGTTAACTTGGCAAGTAAGCTAAGGTCGGGATTGCGCTGACGACGAGCTATGAAATGCCATTTTGTTCCATGACGTGGAGCCTTGAGCATCTCGGAGCTACAGGAGCTTTTTGTCGGTCACATTTTGGACGTTCGGAAGTCACGACGACTTTGTTTAGTAGTACTCCTGACATGTGACGTATGATTACGAGAAACTTTGCTGGCCGGAATTTCTATCTATCGACGTGACGATGTTAAAAAACGTTTCAACCTGACAGATAAATTTGCACAACAACGCCGTTGATGGGCAGGCGAAATAAAATAAAATTAATTAATTAGCACGCGCGGTTATGACATTATTATGACGCAAGCGGACTGGTCGCATGCGCGAACACGGGCGATCATCCAGCAGTTATCCGCGGCTGGAAAGCCGATTCGTTAACTTCCATTCCCTGGCCAAATCCGCACTCGCGTCGGATGCCACAGTACGGACATTAGTTATCGCCCAATGGAAAGCGAGCCGTACTCATTTCCAGGAACAGTAGAGCAAAAAGCGCTTACTCGAATCCACTTTAGCGTAATATGACGAAAATGATTACAGCAGTGTAATCGTAGGTATTCGTCTGCCCGTGGTAACGTTGAGACTCGTCTGGACGTACGAGCGAAACAATTTGAATTGAATCCCCGGCGTGTGCAATCGCCTTCAGATATCAAAGTCGATCGCAATTATACAAATCTGTTCAGGATTGAGTTACTAGCCGCAACTCACACATCGGACTAGTGACGCACGGGAAACTGCGGATCTGGACCGTCAGATCTTCTCGGAGCACTAGGTCGTTGATCAACTGTACAGTACAGTACTGTAGCTCCCACACTTTGGGCGTCCCTGTGCCTCAACACACAACAGCAGGCGGCATAATGACGGCGGTTGCGCCTCTTAGCAGGCGCCGCGTACTCACTTTCGCACTGTCTGCGAACAATCGTATGCGATTGTTCCCAATCCGAATCTGTGGAATTCGCTGGCCTTGTCCGTTTGCCTTTCCGAGAATCACATCCCGCAGCTTCCGTACTTCTACGACCGGCGGCCCTCCAAAGGCGCGGGTGTACTTTCAGCCGACAACCACTCGTAGCACGACATGTTTGCAGTTACTCACACGTGTGCTGCCCTGGCAAAAGGCTATGCACATGGGGGAATATCGCATACGACAAACGGCTTCATTTATTGAATTTTCATTTTTTCTTTTGCCTCCCTATTCCTCTCCGCATTCTCATGTTTCACATTCCCCAGACATCGTTTCTGTTTCGCCACGTGGCAGATTCGAATTTCTCTATGCATCGGCTCAGTTTGTAACGCCACGTGTCACCTTCACTGAAAACTTCCGTGATCCATGGCGGCCCCGGAGGAAAGGACACGTGTCAACGGTTCCCTTCTTGGGGGAACAGATCCAATGGAAGAGTCCTCCTTTTCTTCTCATTCCAACGGAGCATGCCACGTGGCAATGCCGGATGGAAGCACGTGCGAGCTGGAATCCAGAGACGTGGAAGCCCTCAGCCCTCTTCTATTGGATGACGTGGCTTCCTCTCGCCAGCCAGTGCCTTGCTGGCGGCGCTCTCTTGTCTATATCTGGGCATTGGCCGGTCTCCTTCTGACAGCTGGCATCTTCACAGGAGTGTACCTCTACATTGTACGGAACCGACAATCCAGACTGCGTGACACGTGCGATACCTTCACAAGAGGCATAGAAAGCAGTTTTCGTTCCAGCGTCAGTCACGTCATCGAGTACCAGGGTCTGATGGACACGTGGCCGTTCGACGATAGTGCGGGAGCGATGACCCAGGAGAAATTCTTGTCGTTTTCTAATGTGACACGTGCTGCCCGGCCTCTCATGATTGGTGTCGCTTTTCTGGCGAGAGTTCTCGGAGAGGAAAGGGGAGACTTTGAGGCCAGGAGAGGATGGGAGATTGTGGGGAGAGGAGGGGGAGTGGCCCCTGAAGGTCCAGAATACGCCCCCATTGTCTTCGCGGATTATTCGTTTCCAATTGTGGCACATGCGGATGGCTGGTCAGGTAAAAGGCGCCGATATCTTCTCGTCTTTGTTCCGTATTTTTTCTGTTCATTGGAATCCCATTGTGACGTCTGGTAACCCTAATTTTGTGCATCTGCCACTTCTTTCCTTTGTCTCTTCGTCTTGTTGCATTCCTGGGCCCATTTCGGGTTTTGGAAACTCAGTTTTTTGTTTATTTTGGCACTCGTTGTATGAGTTGATGTATAAAAAGAAAAGAGGTGTTAAAAGAGAAGAGGCACGGAAAAGGTTTCTCGCATTCCTTTCACACAGCTCCCTGGGTGACAATTGTCACAGAGCCCATTTTGGTGGAACCTACTTTCTTTCCATTTTTCTGGAGAACCTCAAAGCCATTACTTTTAGCTAGCGACGTAGAAAACAAATTTTTCTTAAACTTTGGAACATACAGAACATCATACAAAGTTCTCTTAACACTTTTTCCATCTATCACACAGTCTAGATCTATATTCCCTTTGGCATTTGATTCAACAGCATAGCCACAAGCATAAAGATCTGACGTAAAGGAAAATAAGACATTTTCTTAAACCAAGACTTATTCTAGGACATGTGTGAAGAGCCGCCGGAATCCATTATCCATCTGAGGTCCTTTTCTCATTCCATCATGTCGAGTTTGTCAAGAGCAAAGAACTCTTTGTCATCAGTTTTCGGAAAACAGGTCACATCAGGTTTTTCTTCCTCGATCTTCTTCTTCTCCAATTCCGTATCCTCCGCTGAAAACACAACAATGTTATTCGGGGGTCTTTGAGAAATGGGAGGTCCGCCATGTCTCCATCCTTTCCGGAAGATACTTGTTTCAAGAGCTTTTATATACAAAGGAAAAGCACTGAATGAGTGACAATCAGTATAGCAATAAACACATTTCTCAAACTGAGGATTAAACTGATTCCCTTGATATCTACTTTCCCTCTGAAATTGAGCAATGAATGCTACTGCTGGTTTCCCATATCCTAAAACAGTCTGAATGGCTTCTTCTGACAAGATAAACTCTATAGCTGTTTGCAAATTCCAAAGAGGTTAAGACAATTTTTTCATTTTATCTGAGGCTCCTTTATATTCACCAAGAAGACCCTTTAAGAGAATCATGGCCTGATGATAAAGGGAGAAAGTCCACCCAAAACATGCAATTTTTTGACAATAACATTCGAAACAGATTAGTGTATTCCACCATGCTATCGCCTGTGTACTTATACTCATAGATCTGACTAGCAGTTATAATCTCATGCTGGTCAATAGCTCTAACATAAGAAGATTTCAAAGCATCCCATAATTCTGATCCCTTTATAACATTAATATATGTCATATACAATTCTTTTGATATCATAAGCTTCACTAAATGCAAAGCTGGGTCATTTTTCTGATCAAAGCTAGGATCAGATTATGTTAGGGATCCATTTAACACATCAATAAGTTTCAGTTGCTGCAAGTAAAACTTACCAGATCTGCCCAATACAGATATTCACATCTGTCAAAGACCGAAATTCGTGAAGGCGGGCCTGTAACGTGTTGTTTTGAGACAACGGCTGGTATTGAAGATGAAGAAGAAGCAGCAGTAGTAGTCATTGTAGAACAAATCGAGAGAGGAAGCCTCCACAAATACCGATGGTAAAACATCAAATTTGACAAACAATAACTTTCAGTACAGGGACACAATAGTCCTACAAATCTACCAGAGTGTAGATATCTTACAAAAGAACCTACACACAAAATTTAATTTAATTTTGCTAACAAATTTGTGAGATATTCAGAGGTGAATTTTCATAAAAATTGAGTGTACAGTTTTTCATATCATTTATTCCTAATGACTCAAATTCACTAAGTCCTACTTCTATACACTGAAACTACACTAAGCTGTACGGAGGCTTTCCTGCCATACATCTAACATTCTAACACAACAAATATTGTGAGCATACATTCTCAACACTAAACAACTAATTCGCTATAGACAAAATTATGTTCTACCAAATATTTATACGGACGTTCAAACAACGTAAAGTGATAGTGATCTAGTCACGCCTCGTCAGCATTTGTTGGCAGCGGCTGTCACTTGTCTGAATAGAGGATTTTTGCACTGTAGATGTGACTTCACGAAGTCGCGTGGTCCTGCCGAACTTCCGTAGGTCCACGGAGGACATACTCACGCATTTCTCTCAAGTGATGACGCGTGTCCCAAGTGTGAATGAACCGTGAACTCCCAACTTCGCTGTCACACTAATTTCGGTAAGTAGTGAACCGAACTCAACCAAAAATAATCTTAAGTCTTGAACATCTCTCTCTCCCTCACAGCTGAGGCATAGAGAGGACTAAAGATTTCTAAAAACAACATCAACACCATTCTTACTCTATAATTAAACTACCAATCCCAAACTAAAATTAAAAAAAAAAAAAAAACACAATATGTAATGATCTAATTTTTAAAACTCGCTGCGCTCATGCCTCCCTCACTGAAAATGTTGTCTTGTTGAATGTCGGCATCTTCAATATTTTGGAGGAATTCTCTTGCCCTTGGGCAAGGAGGTTCCACTACCTCGTCGTCGAAGTGGTTGCTGTGTTTGGTGATTGTTGCTTGCAATTGTTGTGTGAGCATGCCTTCTTCCATCGTCCGTCACGTAAGGACAACACATATTGAATTATTATCTTCCTCGCATAACTCATCCCGTTTTTGTCTCTCATCACATTTAACTTCTCGGATAAAGTCCCTTGCCAATTTCAAAAAAAAGGCCTTACCAGGTCTAACCAATTTTCCGGACCATTCATGATTGGAAAGTTTAGCCCATTGCCCAGTTTCAATTCCTCTCGCCTTCCTGCTGTCCCGTATGCAAGTCCACACGTCATTGATTTTAAAAACCACGAAGGAGTCGGCCGATTGAACAAGATGCGTCACATTGGGGGGGGAGAAAAAGGTGTTTTTTGCCGTTAAAACTCCATCCAAGTCACCTGACATGTTGTGACCTCCACAATTGTCTAAAAACATAATTTTTTGTCGTCCTTCCCGATCTCCTTGGTAAGACCTCCCCTCTTCAAACCATTGTAGGAACACCATTTTATCATTCCAACCTTTCGGACTGTTGCGGTAACAAACACCCGAAAAGATATGTTATTGACAAAAAAAGAAAATAATTAACTCTTGAAAAAGGGTATTTTGTATTCTATCTCTTGTTAAGTCTATAGTTATTCTACAGTTCTCATACTTGTCGTAGTCATTGAGAAATGGCAGGCTGCCATGGCTGTCTGTGGTAGATAAGGAGAAGACAGGCAAAACACACAGCCTCTGCAAAAGATGGGCTATCATGATCAAGATTTGAACCAGAGTTCAAAAGTAGGCGTTTCTATTGTAGGCCTTTTGTAGGCGCCTTTATCGTCAGTTGTGTTATGGGCTTTTCATATGATCTTTTTAGATCGCTGCTTTGATCAGCGACCGTCCGATCGTCCAAATCTAACGGTTAAATAAAAAATACTTCAAAACTCACAGAAAAATAATTTTTTGTCCGAATGTTTTTCAAAATTTAGACATGACGTTTAATTCTCTATCGATCAATGTGCATCTCAACCCTGTTACTATTTTTTTTCATTTTGCAACCAATATAATATGGCTCTTAAGGTCATGCTGTATGTTTTGCATACAATAGGCATGTTGTATAGGCCTACTTTCACCTTCTTTTCAACTATGATTTGAACCTGTGACCTCCGGGTGCAGTGTACGGAATACCCATCCGCCGTTGGTCTTCATGAATCGATACACATATTCTATTTGATAAAGATTTAAAGTGTGACGCGGCGACACATTCCATTTAGCATCTTACGGAACAAATTGAACATGGAACGTACAGTACCGCACGAAATACTATACCACACGAAACAAACGAAACGACCTTTAATTTCACCAGACCAAATCAAATATCGTTCGGGATCGACGGCTCGCAGAGGAGTCGGAATTCCTTAGTGAACTTTTAGCAGTTTGCGAGCCAATGTCGGTGGCTAACACGTGGCGAGATATGATTGGACATCGTATATTACGGGAGGAGCAACTACGACTTAGAAATTGACACGCGTCACTGGAGCGGCCATGCCGTACTATGGCCGAACATGAATTACAGCGGTACCTGTACCTTGTTGTACCTTACAGTCATTTGATTAGTTAGGGTACTATAGTAGTACGTTTTGAGAGGAAGCTTAGGACTTAGAAAAATTTAAGTAGTTGCCTCTCTCCTAGAGTGCATCTGTATTTATAGGCCATCTTTGGTCAGCCATAACTTAATGCTCAGGTGAGCAATTTCAGTGATTGTTTTTGCTGCGGACTCAAGGGAGTCCTCGCTACACAAAAGTGTATTCGGTTAGAGTTTTTGCTTGCCACGTTGGCACTAATTCATTGCCAAAGTCAGGAGTGCAAGTATTATCCTAGAGGCTTCATATAAGCTAGACATTCAGTGGACCAATGGAGGTCACAGAGTTACAGGTTATGGGCCCAACCTTTGGGGTGCCTATTTTCAATGGAACACGGTTTATATACTAGGAAACCATGATGATGGGTGCATTGTTTCAAAAACGGTTATGGGGCATTGTGAGCCGCCGTGTGCGTCGGCCAACTGCAAATTGGGAGTTCCACCATGGTTTAGAGGATCTCGATTCACAGAAGGATTTGTGAACGCAGAGGTGGTAGAGGATGTTGGAGAAAGCATCCTCTCCGACACAGGGAAGGAAAAGGGGAAGGAGAAACTCACACCGATGGCTACTAGATCAGTTTCGGTAGCAGATGTTGAAAAAACCAAGGCAAATGATACCAAAATTTGGGATTTCAACAACACCGTGGCGACTCATTTTATTCTCGGGCATCTCACTCAAGAAGTGGCTACACCTTATTTTCATTTGGGCAAGGCGGATGAGTTGTAGGAGGCTCTTGTTTATATTTACAAGAGTGGTACGATTCAGCAGGAGAAGCACGATGATCAAAAGGTACAGGCATATGTGTACAAAGGGGGAAAGATGTTAGACTTTTGTAATGACTTGGCCGGGTTATTTATGGAGTTGGAGAGTGCAGGGAAAAAGGAGACCGAGAAAGTGAAGGTGAATACTTTGTTGATGAAAATCCGAGATGATTATGAAAACATTGTTAACACGGTTCAGGATTTGCCAGATCATCGATTGATCTGAAACTCCGTTGTCGGGATGATTTTGGTTCAGGAAAACACAACAGAGATTCGGGGAGGAGGAAAGAGTGTTGAAGCATTGGCTGCTGGAACTAACTGGGGGGATAAGGATTTCAAGAAACCTTATGGAAACTTTGGTGGAGGAGGAACAGGAAACCAATCGGGCGGATCTAGATCGAGGCCTCCGAAAGGGCTCTGTCACTTTTGTAAGAAGCTGAGACATTATATGGCAGAGTGTACTAAGCTGATAGAGCCGAGATTGAAGAAGGAGCGGATCAAAAAACTAGCTGCAAGAAAGGAGAAGGCATTTGTGGGAACACAAGTCATGGGAGAGGATTCTGATGAGGACGATGGAGAACATCTCCTCAACGAGGAGCTGGAGGTGAAAGGTTAGCCGGAGATTCCAAGGAGGCAAAAGTGTGCTTTCGGTGGAGTAAGAGAAGCTCTTGAAGAAGGATGGATAAATGATTCAGGAGCCTCTATAAATATATGTGAGAAAAACCATTGTTTACCAAAATGAGAAAGATCCCTATAGTAGAGATAGATTATAGGGATGGGAGAATAGTAACCACTAATTTAGTGGGATCCGTGGATCTGAGAGTCTTAGTTGATGGAAAGACTTCCATAGTCACTTTCTCTAATGTTCTTTTTATTCCAGAGTTGAATAAGAATCTAATCTCTATGTCGGTCTTAGATGATGAGGGTTTTGAGACTAGCAATAAGAAAGGAGTCTTTGTTGCTAGCTATGAGGATGAAGTGTACTTCACAGCTGAAGAAGGTAGCCAAGGAATGTTTAGGTTGAATTTGAGTAATAGAAAGACGGGAGTTTACTATGCTGGTGTAAGTGATTTGATGATGTGGCATAAAAAATTGGGACATGTGCATCTAGATAGATTGAAAGAAATGAAGAAAATGGGTGTAGTTGAGGGAATACATTTTGGGGACAATGAGACTTTGGATGATTGTAGCGGATGTGCTCAAGGTAAGGCCCACAGATTGTCTTTTCCAAAAACCGCAACATATAAGGGTGAAAAGGTCTTAGATCTAGTTCATACTGACATATGGGGACCGGCCAAAGTGCCATCAGTTGGAGGAAAAAGATTTATGTTTACTTTCATGTGTGTTTCATCCATGTTTTCCATGAGGTCTTTGTTGAAAATTCCTGGTATGCATGCGCCGGCATACCAAAAGAAAATTAGTTTTTTTTAGTATATGTCATTAAGTAGGGAATACAACGAAAACAAAACAAAATAAATAAAAAAGAATTATCATTATAATATCTTCATAATGAAGAGTGACTCACCGGATTCAAACATCCGCTTCAGAACGCTTATGTGGAAGGCTACGGTACGCTCAATGTATTCCTCTTTCTCCGCACTACATTGTAGTTTCCCATTTTGGGCACGCAATATGCCGTGGTACGTAATATATTAAGTTGTCTCGTAATATGACCTGGTACGCACGTACATGTACGCGAATGAGGATTTGAAGCTAAAATTTGTGTGTGTGAAAATCATTGACGATTTTTAATTAGCGATCTATGGTTATGTGGTTCAACTCAATTTAGAACACGTGGATTACAAGCTCTACGCGATAGAACATCGTTCAAAATGTAGCATAGTTCAAAAGTAGGCGTTTTTATGGTAGACCTTTGGTAGGCGCAAGTTGTGTTATGGGCTTTTCATGTGATCTTCTTAGATCGCTTCTTTGATTAGCGACCGTCCGCTCGTCCAAATCTGACAATTTAAACAAAAAATACGTCAAAACTCACAAAATTTTTTTTTGTCCGAATGTTGAAAATTTAGACATGACGACATGACGTTTAATTCTCTATCGAATCATCGATCGATGTGCAACTCAACCCTGTTACTATATTTTTTCATTTTGCGACCCATACAATATGGGTCTTAAGGTCATATTGTATTCGGACCTATTCGGACCAATTAAAACATTCGGACCAAAAATTGGACCAATTAAAACATTCGGACCAAAAATTTTATATACACTGTGATATTCGGACGATCGGACGGTTGCTGATCAAAGTAGCGATCTAAGAAGATCACATGAAAAGCCCATAACACAACTTGCGATAAAGGCGCCGACCAAAGGCCTACCATAAAAACGCCAACTTTTGAACTATGATTTGCATACGACGTCGACGGTTGTCATCGCCCGTCCAACCCGGAACTTATCTTGATTTTCCATGTGTGGAGCAATTTCACACGGCCAGTTAATGGCGACCGTGAGAACGGTAATCAAAAAAATCACGTTAGGCCGGACTTCCAATAGGCGGTCTCGGTACATGTACCATACGTTTACTGATTGCCGTGTTTTCCATTAGGTCGACTCAATAAACCACTTTTTATTTGCGTGGCTCATTTTGATTGGTATCACGTATGTTAATATTCGGGACACTGAATTTCTAGAAAGAATCTTCGAACGCAAAGCCTGTACGTCATTAATATCTGTACAAAATTTGAATAAAAATATGTACGGGTGGACGAAACAAGATTTGTAAAAGCGGACGCAAATGTCAGATTTGTACAACAAGGTCAGTGGATGGCGAAAGGAGCGTTAGAGTTCCTCCGTCAAATATTTTCTCGCGACTTTCAGTGGACTCGCATCCACCCCGACGGAAGGCACATGGCCTATACGACGTGTAGGCACCAGATCGCGCGTTCATCGTGGATATTTTTAACAATTCCACGCGGCCCAATTTTACACGTTCAGTGTGTGCGTTGTGTCCTCCCAGACGACACTCTGACGACATTAGCAACACATGGAAAGGTTCGCGAGAAGGTTCACGAGATGGCGTCTTAGATTAAAAAACCAGAGGATCGACGGTCAAGTTTTACGGCCATTACCTTAGGGATTTCCAGTAAAGATGTTTTTCCTGACGAAAAAAAAGTGGGATACGGAATGGTACGAAAAAGTACGATCTTTTAGTAAACAGCCTCACTTTTTCGCTAATGGAAGTCCGGCCTTAACCACAAGGTGCCTGGATACGGCGATTGCGTCGCAGATGCAAATAAAAAAACATCGGACGGTCAAATCTTACTCTTGGACGCTTGTAGAATCTTGGTGGAATTCCTGTAAGCATGTTTTAAATTAAAGAAAAAAAAACGGTACGAAATGGTACGAAAATGTACAGTACACCGTGAATCGTTATTAGCCTTATGTACGCTATATCGGCACCCCAAAATTTTGACATTGATAACTTAAATATAATAAAATACACTATTTAAGGACGTGGACCATAATCTGCCATGTCTCCTGGCACTAAATTAGAATGAATGATGCTAATTCTTTCTTTACACTAATAATTTCTACACGCTAATAACGATTCAAGGTGTACTGCATCCAGTAAACGTCTACACTTTTTCGCTGATGGAGATTCACCTCTATTTAATATATACAATGAAGTCAATTTCGTACTAAAAACTGTACTAATTGGTATAAGTACGAACAGACAGTATTTTTTGTCCTTTTGGTATTATACATTTGGTACTATTGCGTATTTGTTCACACTGCTTAAAAACTCAAAACGTCAAAAGTTGCGTACCGGTAGGGTGAAGTGCTTTCCTTCGTGCTTTCAATTTCGACCAGCCAGGCCATGGCGGCCGTGTGTATCTCTCTGCTGCTGCTGGTTATGCGACACGTCACACAATCCTTTGCCTGGCCAATGCAGCCTGCTGATAGTGAGTCTATTTTTTCCTTCTGCTTCTTTTCTTTTACTGTCGACTCTAAAAAATCCGAATCTCTCACTCGTCTCTCGTTTTTTTCTCAGAGGTCGTTCTGGAAGCTGTGAAGCGAGGCGTCGTGAATCCCGAGGCGTTTCCCGCCATCGAGTGCTCCCTTGGAGCCTTCGCGTGTGACATCGACGCCTATCCGTACTCCTTGTCAGTGCTGCTGGACTCCTTCGCTGGCCGCTCGCGCTTTGGCGGAGTTTTTCAATACCCTAATAAATAATAGATAACATTAACTCCTAAAATTTTCAATGTAAGGTTTTGGAGTTTATGGCTCTTGTACTTTGACGTACGGCTGCTTATGAAATTACGTATACAGGTTCGTACACCAGGTTTTAATAGAAACGAATGTGAGGTGAAAATAGCTCCCGCCTGGTTTAAATCGTGCAAATATGCGTCGTTGTTTGTTGAAGGTGGGAGCAGAGAAAAATAATTGTTTAACATGGGTTGTGTTTCATTAATATGGGTATTTTGGTTAAGAGAAGAGGGTAGGGGCGGGGGAGATGGAGGAGAGGGAGGACATAGAGAGATTGGGAGGAGAGAGAGGAGGCGAAGGAGATTGGTGACAGGGGGACCGGGGTGGGGTAGCCAAACAGGGAGGGATGGAGAGGGGATTGACGCGAAAAGACATAAATTGGCATAAGGAGGAGGAGGAAAGGTAGATGTGAGAGACAGAGGGAGTGCACCGAACGAGAGCTCGTAGGATGGAGGGAAATTGAGAGAGGAGAGGGATATGGAAGAAAGACGGGAAACCAAGATATGAGGGAACTGAAAGTAGAGGAGAAGAGGGAGTATAAGGGAGAAGGACTTGAGGAAGAGAGGGAAGAAGTGATGAGGAGAATGAAGGGCAGAGTGTGTGTCGAAGGGAGAGGTGGAAGGATATGGGAAGGGAAATGGACGAGAATAGTAGAGGGTGGGTGATAGGAATGGGAGAGAGATGGAGAGAGAAACAAGCAAAGTAGGGGAAGGAGGGTGGGAAGTGGAATGTTTTGCCAAGGATATGTGCTTAGGGAGAGGGGAAGAAGCAGGGATGAGAGAGCAATGGAAGAGGGAAAAAAGAGGGAGAGAGAAAATGTGTTGGCAAAGGACAGCTTGAGAGGCGGGAGGGGAAGGAGATACCGGAATGGGATAGGAAAAGGGCAGCGAGAGGAGTTTGGAGAAGAAGTGAGAGAGGCCTACGAGATGGAGGGAGTTATGAGAAGTATTGGTAATTGGAGAAAGAAACATGGAAAGAGAGAGGGAGGAAAGAGTGGAGAAAACGGAGGGGATACGGAGAAAACTATAGAGAGAGGAATGGTTTATGGGCAAGGCAAAGGGAAAACAAGAACTTGCTGAGGGAGAAGTAAGTAGAGATGCTGACGGAAAGGGGAAGAGGTGGGGTGAAGGAGATACTAACCTGAATAGAAAAATATTATTTGCAGGGATTTAAGTGGCTTGGGATTGAGAGGGACGATTGCGTCGGAGATTGGCAATCTCACAAGAGTTCATTCTATGTGAGTGCACATGGGGAGAGATGGAGAGAAGGGATGGAAGAGGGGAGAGGAGAGAGGGGAGAGGGGATAGGTGAGAGGGGAGAGGGGAGAGGTGGGAGAGAGAGGGAGAAGGGGAAAGCGGTAGAGAGGAGAGTGCATTTGAGATGGCATGGATGAGGTCATTTTGATAAGTGTTTATAGATTTAATTGGATCAAATATAGTCTTGAAAACCGAATATTTCTATCGTTTCGTATGTCCTCGCGGTGAATTTTTGACCAATGATAGGAACTTCGAACTGTCCCGTGTACTAAACAACCCCTCATGTGTTCCGACGCTTTTAGGGATAGTTGAAATCATAGTTCAAAAGTAGGTGAAAGTAGGCCCATACAATATGCCTATTGTACGCAAAACATACAATATGACCTTAAGACCCATATTGTATTGGTCGCAAAATGAAAAAAAATAGTAACAGGGTTGAGTTGCATATCCATCGATAGAGAGTTAAACGTCATGTCTAAATTTTGAAAAACATTCTGACAAAAAAATATTTTTCTCTGAGTTTTGAGGTATTTTTTATTTAAACCGTCAGATTTAGACGATCGGACGGTCGCTGATCAAAGTAGCGATCTAAGAAGATCACATGAAAAGCCCATAACACAACTTACGATACGACTATCGTCAGATTTGGACGATCGGACGGTCGCTGATCAAAGTAGCTATTTAAGAAGATCACATGAAAAGCCCATAACACAACTTACGATAAAGGTGCCTACAAAAGGCCTACAATAGAAACGCCTACTTTTGAACTATGGTTGAAATGTTGAATGCACATTCCGTACGTTAAATACAATACTTACGTGTCGTACCATACACAGTTGGCTTTCCGTATGCATTTTTTACGTCATCTTACGTCTTTTAACTAAACATTTTTGGTTCGCATTTAAAAATGTACGTTATTTAAATTCGATTTCTCGCAGCCTCGACGTGCACGCCACCCCCAAAAAGACAATTTCACTAAACGAAATTTTTAAAGCTGAAATATAGTCGTAAGTTTGATTTTGTAGTGACCAACTTCATTTCACATGGGTTTTCTTTCAACGTTTTTCTTGTGTCTACCTGATTAAAACATTTCAGAGCTGGATAAGCTGGTCCATGGGATAAATTGAACTTAGAGACAAATAGTTGTTTGAAGAGCACCGTGTTTTTTGATGCCCTATAAAATCGAGCGCATTGTGCAAATCTTAAAATTGATGCAATTTTTTCGAGAAAGCTGTTAAATTGAGAATGAACTATGACTCATCTCGTTTTGGTTCCTTTTAGTTGTTTTATGCGATTGTGATCTTCTCCTTTAGATGCGAACTTCTGTTTTATGGAGAATTAAACTTTTGGGCATAAATGATGCTTTTTCTTTTTTAGTTTTACGAATTTTTATTATTTTAGCATGTGATTTCACGCATAGAAAGTAGTTAAGATGTACATAATTTCGTGAGGATTTGATTTGGCCAAACCTTCTATTGATGTTTTCAGTTTGGAGAAATTCTGACAGGGCAAGTACGTTTATGCTTAAGAGCTCATGTTTGTAGTGCTCTTTCTTCTAGTTTTCTAAAATCATTTCCAGTTCAAACCGCGGGAGTTTTTTGTACACTCTATTTGTGTTGTGAACAATTGGGTTGTGTGCACATACGTCTTCTTACTAAATTTGTTGTATATCAATGTTATTAAATAATGGTTAATCATTTTATCTAGAAGATGTTAGGAATATCCTTGTTTCTTTTTTCAATAATGATCTAGAACCTGACGGCGCAGGTTTGTTTCTATGAATCCCAAACATAAAATCTCGCATCGTTGATTTTTCAATGTGAATGGAGCCTATCATATGTGGGTGTTGGTGTCAGAAACTTATCTAACAACCAATTAAGTGGAAGCATTCCACCTTCTATCGGCCGATTGAAAACCCTTCAAGACTTGTAAGAACTGATCTCCAGTACAGTTTAGATTGTTTTGGGTTTTCACCTAGAATATCAAAGAACATTCGACCATTTTTCAAAAGTTTGTTTGTTGTGTTTTTTTTGTTCCGAAAAAGCAGCGAATTACAAGAATAAGGGTCACTCCATTTGCTTGTTCTATCTATCTATAGGCATTCACATTGGGGAAACATGAAGGAGTCATTTGTTCTCAACTCCTAACAAATATCTCGATGTTATGACTCAAAATTAAAAAGAGTGTTTTTTGCACAGATTTTCTCACGTGTTTGAGTTTCCTTTTCTCTTTATTTCAGCTCATTAGGTTTTCCACTATGCCATGAAGCTGAATAGCAGATTATAACCATACCTGGTACACTAAACTAAAAAAAAATACATTATAATCTCGTAGGATCATCTGTTGTTTGCTTTCTAAACTATTTATACTGATAGCTATTGTATACATACTGCTTGTTTGAAGACATTAGTTTTATTGAAAGTTATGGCAGTTATGCATATCAAAAAGTGTCAAAAAAGTGTCATTTCATGTCAAAATTTCTTGTTCATCCTACATGAAGTGCATATCCATGTATTTGTTATAATATCCTACATGCGCAATTAATGTGGGAGGGAGGGTGTGATGTGGTACAGATGGCTATATGGGAACCAACTTAGTGGACCCATACCATCATCCATTGCTGAATTGACATCCCTCCAATCCTTGTATGGACACATTCTTGTGAATTATGCTTGTATTTCCTTTCAGTCACAATTAGAATTTTCAGGATATGATCACATGTTTGAGGAGCTCAGACTCGATTGAAGTATCTGCTCCAATTGTCCGTGGGACAGTTTGTAGGTTTATGTTACAACTTTGCATCATACTCTCCACATTCGTCTTCTGATTTTGAGAATATTCAACAAGAATTTCTAGCAAGAATACCTAGAAAAGGCAAAACCTCCAATAGTTTCTCATATTTTCGGTGGTAAGATCATGTTTTTTGGGTTTAAATGTTTCATTTTTTCTTTCATGATTTCGGTGGACAATCATCACCTTTTGTTCACAAATCCTTTTCAAACCATAATCGTCCGATTTCCTCTGAAAGAGGACAAGAGTTACTTCGCTAAGGAAGAGAGTTTTTTCTTATAAGAAAGTTAAATCATCTTAAATTGATTTTTTTGTCGCTTTATTATGCTTCAAACAACATTCTTCTGTTTCGCTGTAAGCTTCATGCTTATAATACGAATGACACATTTTATTGGGAGGGTGGGGGGTGTAGAAGTTTATTTAACAATCAGTTGAGTGGAACGATTCCATCATCCATCAGTGGATTAAGTTCCCTCTCAGGATTGTAAGGCTTCTTATATAAGGATTTTTTCTGTGTTTTACTTACCAGCCCAATTTAAAAAAACAATCACAATTTTTTCAAAGCGGTTACTTTTCAGTCGTTCATGTAGTGCATTGTCATAATGGTTTACTTAGAGTTGAAGAGTGTCAACAATCTGGGATATCCATGGACTTGCTATAAAGCTCTCAAATCTCTTTTTTTTATCTTTGGTTTTTTTAGCTTATTTTCGGGTTCATCCGGTTAAAACCATATCTTTTTGGATTTCCCTATTTCTCCTACTCTCATTTGATTTTGCACCAACATAGAAACTGGATTTTTCTTTTGTAAAACGAAATGACTATCACCTGATGTTTTTGCTTTATCGCCTGTCACATTCATGAGGCAATTGTCTCTTTTTTTTTCCAGCAGTCAAACCGTGAATAATATGGCATTGAGTTTGATTTCAAAGAGCGCAATTATTTTCTGAAACTGAATGAAGATGGACACACAGTTATTGAACATAAAACTCATCATTATAACATTTTAGGGCATCTTTTAAACATGATTTTTTTTTATCTCTCTTAGAATTGAATTGTACAAGTCTAACTTGAAATCAAGACATTAAAATTTCGGTATACGTGACTGTGCCCAAGTCAAGGGAAAATACATAAGCGACATTGCATACAATTTCTTCCTTTCTTTTGCCAACACATTTGAAGTTGGGAGGCTACAGATGGCTTTATGGAAATAATTTAAATGGAACCATTCCAACATCTATGGGGGAATTGACATCCCTTCAATATTTGTAAGGTCACCTCCTTTTTGAATCATGATTTTTTTTTTCATTTCAAACTTTTTGGTTTTGATAAGCTTTTTACTCGTGTTCATTTTGGAGAAAAATAAACATTTGGGACCAAGAAGTCATAGAATAACATGTGATATATATTGGTATAAGATGGAAATGTCGATTTTATCATTTCTACCACATTCGTGTCTACATTGACTAAGAACCTATGATTCGCGTGGAGGACAAGATGTCTTGGACAAGTATTTAAAATTATAATTAATATATTCTCTTTATGACTTTTTATAAACAATGCATTCAAAGGGGGTGTTTTCATGATTTTTTTTTAAACATTGCATTCAACGGGGGAAAAGGGGGAGGAATGGAATAGATGGTTAAGTAGCAACCAATTGAGTGGAACCATTCCATCGTCCATGGGTCAACTGACTTCCCTCCTATACTTGTAAGTTCACAGCACATGGGTTTCAGAAATGTCTAGACCTTCAAAGTCAAATGTTAAATTTAGTCAGCTTTTTTTTTTTGCCCGAATTTTTCATGGCTTCATTATTCCACATGTACATCCTAGTAATGTGAAAGGATGCACTTTGGTGGAAAAAATTATTAAAGGTCCCATAAAAAGATTGGGGATGTAAGAAAGTGTTTTGAAAACCATAATGTGATTTAGTCACTTGCAAATTTTCATGATATGTGGTGGCGTGGATCTGGATATTGTGATCTTTAATTTTGATTTCAACGGTAATGGAAATATGTTACATGTTCCTAGTCAAAAACGATTATTATAAGTAATTTGTTGTTTGCAATGGCCCACACATATTGTAACAATACAGTATTTGAACTTTAAATATAAATATTTGTTTTGGAAAAGTACAACGTATTTTTGAGAAAGGTTCAAAAAATCCAAAACAACTGGTTCAAATGATCGAAAATTCTGAACGTCAGTTGTAATTTGGTACGGCCCAAAAATAATAAAATCGGCTATGCTTCATTTGTCCACTCTAGTATAAAGAAGTGCCTGGAAGTATTGCACCTTGGATGTCCTTCAAGCATATTTGTTTTCTTCAACGTATGTATTTTGGGTATACGCATTCCTTATCTTAAGTCGTTTTTAATTTGTATTTTACATCTAGTTTGTGTACTTAAATGTACTTTTATTTGTACATATATGTGATATATTTGTTAGACACTTGTACTTGAATTGTGTCTACATAGGCTTCTTGTTTACATAAATAGATACAAATCTAATTGCAACAAAATGTTTTGGGAGTTTGTGATATTTGGCTCAAATAATCGGGCACAAGGAAACTATTTTGAACCACCAATTGCAGTTCAAAAACTGTGTCGTCACGGTACACAATTTTTACAGAACGGATATTATGTTTAAAGTAAATTTTTTATGTGGCAAAGGGGTTTTTTGGCTAGACCTACAGTTTTTATTGTCAATCCTTTTCCCACGCATCTTTTGTCGCTTTGACAATTTTTTCACCATGTTCAACATCTATGTCATGTTATTGATATTGTTGTTGAGGTTCAATTTTTTTTACATGTATAGGACATGGATTTATCCCAATTGAAAAAAAACTGAGAATTTCTCGGTCAAAACTCCATTCTAAGTAGCTAGTAGGAATGGGACCTAGGGATGGATTTTAGAGGTCAAAATTTCATATTGTGATGTTAAGAAGGGATACACCCAGTTTACTGTACGGTCTAAATTTACAAAATTTATATATGTAATAAAGTAGTTATGATAACGTAGATAACATTCCTTTTTGTGAACGCGGTTTGATTGTTTGTAGACAGAGTGGTGTGGCAACTTTTTTTTCCCCCTTTAAGGTGAAAAACTACCTATTCTGGACTTACAAGGCATTTTCTCGTCGTTGCTATCAAATCCTTGTCAATTTTATTTTATATTTTATGGTTTATGGTTTAACAAACAGGCTACATTTGGGTGTTGGGGAAGATGACAGAACCTTAGATGGTAACCAGTTGAGTGGTAACATTCCTCGATCTTTCAGCAATTTGACGTCTCTGCAGTACTTGTAAGGAAATTAATAATTTGTCTTGTAAAAAAAATGAGAGATTTTTTTGCCATGATTTAACATTTGCAGTAAGAGCGTCCTTGCTTCATCAAATGCTGACGTCCATGGGCTCTCTTTATGTGTTGGTTTAACACTAGAGTTGGAAATGAATCGATCCGACAGAAATCCGAAAATTTATTTATGTTCGGAATCAAAACGATCGCGTCTTTGTTAATAAATTTTGGTTTCTGTATTGCAAATATCCAAAAGTTGATCGCACTCGTACGATTTGAAACATACTTTCTAGCGCGGTAAAAACAAGTGGTTTGTCGTTTACAGTCTGATATCTACTCCGCTGGCGTAACATTGATTCCAAGATCTTATGGACGTCCGATTTTGTGTTTCGCGGACGGTCAAGATCTTGGTTCTCACACGTGCGAAGGAATATGTACTTGGCTTTGGCGACTATCATTTTCATTGGTTTTCTGAACGGGGTGCAAAAAAACATCCTTTCACAAAATCTGCGTCCAAAAAGTAGTAAGGCCCTGCACTCAAAACGAGGTATAAAGCAGTTAAAAACAACTCCAATGAGTAAATATAACTTCCAATCTTGGACTTATTTCCATTCCGGGAACCGACTGAAGTAGATTAAACCATAAGACCTTTTTGCTTAAGCACGAGGTATGAAAAAGGGCTTCCTTGAAGGGAAGAGGCTTTTTTTTTCTTGACTACTGCGACAACACTACATCCCGTCAATTCCTTTCATTTTGTTTTCAAATTGACCCTTGAAAATAAGAGAACTAAAGAACATGTAAATGTTTAAAGACCAACGGTGTTGTTTCACCTGGATTTTTTTCATTGAAATGAAGAGGCATAAGTCGTGGGAAAGAAAACCTTGCTTTTTGGATGTGGTGGAAAATAAGCAAAGTTGTTGGTGCACTTTTGCTCGCCCAAATGAGTTGTTCAATTTTTTGGTTGTTGTCTCCATGTTATTTAACTTACCGTCGTTTATAATCTTCTGTGAAACTGTTTGGTTGTGAAATGTTTTCGTACTTTTTTTTTTGCATCCTTAACCACTGTAGGTATTTTAAGTTCTACCCTGTGGCAAAACAAAAAACCTTAATGGAGCTTTTTCCAATAATTTTTCCTACTTACCAGAATCCAACTTCCAACCAGTCGCTAGTAATCTTTCGAAAGTTAATTTTAGACCTATTGACTTATATTGAGGACCTGATTTGCATCCCTAATACTAAAAATATTGACCATCAACACTCTTTCAAATCTAAAAAACAACATTTTTCAATCGTCATTTAAAAAGAGTAGATTCTTCATGTTGTGTGTTTCACAATTTTAACATGCATCTATTTATGGCTTTTGGTGGAGGTGACAGATCCTTACACAGTAACAAATTGAGTGGAAGCATTCCATTGGATTTTAGTAAATTGACATCTTTGCAATACTGGTAAGGCTGTGAAAATTGCAACATATAAAGCCATATTGACCAGATTCTCCAATTTGCTGCCTTTCTCCCTTTTTTTCTTTGTTTCTTTTTAAAATCACTTGCCTTTTATCCATTAACCACAGATTGTTGACGACTATCAAGCTTCCTTCCAAAATTTACATAATATTCTTCTTATCTTTTGTTTCCGGAATTCGGTCCCAACTGACAGGTTTATTCAAAACAACTACTTTACTGGGCCTATCACTAGATCTAACGGACAGCCCACCTGTCAAAACTTGTGGGGCAACTGTCTTTTTGATACTTACCTTCCCTCGGATTGCTCGCCTAATGAGCAGCGCGGTCGAGAGGAGTGTGCGTTGTTCTGTGGTGCCACGCAGGCAGGTGGTCCATGTGGGGGACATGGCACATGTTACGTTAACAATTACGGGACCTATTCATGCACATGTGACAAGAACTATCAGAACCTGAACAACAGCAACACTTGCATTTGTACGTGTACTCTTTATCACATCATCTTAACAAAAGCAGGGTTTACCACGGTTTTCTATTCATGTTTGTACGTGTGCTCTTTATCGCATCATCTTAACAAAAGCAAGGTTTACGACGGTTTTTTATTCATGCCACCTAATAATAGTAATTCAATATTAGCCCAAGGTCCAACTACTTTTCTTGATGTTGCATTTCCATCGTTTTGAATTATTGACCTTTAAAAATTTCCTGTAAGTACAAGGACTGTGAATTTACAAGGACTATTGTAACTGAGGCAAAATCAACCAATGGAAACTTATGAACGAAAATGCAATCACACTTCCATTTAGCTCTTACAATCTAAAAGACTATAGTCATTTTAATCATTTTCAGTCCAATCTAAACGAAGCGTTTTGAAGATTCACATTACGTTTTTGATGGAAAGAATAAAAACCCCCTCAACCCAGAATCATTTTGTATTTGCATATATCTGAATGAACATTCAACACTTCGATTTCCTGTTTAACATTTGCTGTCGGTTTTCAAATAACGAATGCCTGACAATGAAAGAAATTAAGGTGTAAACCAAACTTTTCAAGGATTGTTTAGTTTCTATGTGTGAAACCCACAAAGCTTAAAACTTAGAACAGTCGTAGATGTAAGCAATCCTAAGGATCACATTCGAATTTCTTGATCATCTTCTAGTGTATCCAGCCTGAAGTACATTCTAGGGTTGTCAATAATACGCCATAGATCTAATGTATATATATGTGTATGTTGTTTCTATGTATGTTATGTTACATGTTATATGTTGTATGTTGTATGACGTGATTCTCTTAGCACAAACGATAAGCTAAACATCACCAGAGTACATTAGCACTACTGCAATGAGACTGGTGTATGGAATACATATTGGATGACACCCTTGTGACGCATCAATTTTTTTTTGTTTCCCTTTTCTTGTTCATCAACAGTAGGATCATCATCAATTCCTCCCATATTCTCCAGTCCACCGCCCTGCAAATCACCTCTCCTTTCACCTCCACCACCTCCAAGGCCTCCGCTCTCTTTGTCTCCTCCTCTAGGTCCTCTTTCTAATTCGCCACCACCCAACAAGTCACCTCCATATTCCCCATCACCAATTCTAACTCCTTCCCCATCTCTCTCTCCTCGTCCGCGTCCTCCTCCCCCTCCCTCTTCTTCACCTACCCGTCCTCCCCCTCTACCTCCACGTCCTCCTCCACCTCCCTCTCCTCGACCTCGTCCTCCACCTTCCCATCGTTCTCCACCTCTCCGTCGTCCTCCACCTCTCCGTCGTCCTCCACCTCGCCGTCGTCCTCCACCTCACCGTCGTCCTCCACCTCGCCGTATGTCTCCATCTCCAAATAAATTGCCTTTTTCACCTCCGCGTCCTCGTTCACCGCCAGTTGGCAAATCATCTCCATATCCATCATCCCCAAGACCAAAGCCTCTCTAATCTCCCTCTCCTACTCTCCCTCACCCGTTTGTCCACCCGTCCCCAAAAATTCACCACCTCCTTTTTTGCCTTGTCACCTCCTCCACTACCTCCCGATCCTCGTTGCATAACTTCACTGTATTCTTCTGTTGGCCTATTGGCCACAAAGGACGATTTGTGTCCACTTTTGAGCAAAATCATGCGTTTGCCTAAACATTTAAAAATATTTTTAAAGGGGAGTGCTTCAAACAATGGAAAGTAGGTGAAATGAATATAATATTTAAGGAGATAAATGTGTGTGGCTTCAATCTTTGGAAATAGGAGATAAATTCAACGAGTAACAACAATCAACTTCTACAAGGCGATTAATGTCGTGTATGGTTAATTACAAGGGTATGTGGTTGGTTAAGTGATGTGTCAACTATGGAAACCCTAAATGTTTTTTATTAATAATCTACGCAATTGGACCATGAGTGCATCAGAGATAGTGGAGGAATAAAAGTGCAACAAGAGATGGTTGATTTGTAAACTATTGTGATTTAATGTATGGTTGGATAAACTAGAATTAGTTTATCAGATAGTCTTCTCTATCGTTATAGCTTTCTGTGGAGCCATGCATATTTTGAATCTTTGATGGTTTCAACGATGTTGCGTATTGGCACTTACCGATAATCAATACTCATTTTTTTTTACTTATCCACAATCAATATATTGGTTCGATATATCGACGAGGAAAAATAACAAGCTTATTGATTGATATATTGGTTTAATGTATGGATTACAATTTTGATCGATGTATTTTAAGGGTTTTAAATTTCCTCAAGCAAATCTAGTGTACACACTACAATCTAGTGGAGTATAGTACTTGAGTGCACTCTGCTATGGAGCTATGGAATTCGGATTGAACAACCATACTTCAGTACAATGAAGAGTTGGACTACAACCGGCTTGGTTTGGGTTGTATCCGTTTGAACCAATCTAAATAGGTTTCTTACCAGTTCGGTTTCCTCTTCAAATTGAATGATTGTTTTGAACAATTAGAAAAGTCCGGTTTGGTTGGATCACGTCAAACCTGATTTGTATTGATGTACGAATGTTTGGTCGCACAACAGAACATCATACAACGGTACATAAAGTGCATTAAACTCAACTTGGTAATGCACAAAATACATGTAAATGGAACGCAAAGGAAATGTCATTTTATGACTTTTTAAGCTTATTTTAGCATTTTTAGGTCTCCAAAAGGATTTTGGTGGTTTTACGACCTAACTAGTTCGGTTTAACAAAGTACAAGTCTTGGTTTTGTTCAGTAAATCTCAATTCCAGGTGCAGTCTGTTTGACTCGAAATTGAATTGGACTAAACCACCCAAAATGCTAGTAAGTTTATGTTGTAATAACATTGTTTCTCTTATGATGTCGATAGGGTAAAAATGATGTTGTACATCGAAAGGCCTTGGTCGATAAACAATGTATGAGTTGTTGAAACTTAAGAAAATGTATCTGTACATATATGGGCCATTGGACACACCGCCGATATTTACATTTTCAGTTTCACGATATATGATATTATAAATATGCATTTACACACAAAGGATCAACAAAACAAGATACAACCTACAACATACAATATATATCATGAAGCATGGGACATAAAACAAAGAACACACCGCATACAAATTACAACATGTGAACAACATACGACATGCAACATACAACGTATATCATGCGGTTATGAAGTGAAGTGATTGACAACAATGTACAACATACATCATGGATTGAAGTGAAGCGTTGTACAATACAAGCTACAACAAAGCCTACAACATAGAGCATACGACATACGACATACAACGTACAACATAATAACACTCTACGACATACAACATTTAACAGACAATGTGCGGTTGAAGTGATGGACCACAACATACGACATGGGATATTGAAGTGACGTGCAATATTGTGCAATGTCAAAATATACTATTGCATTATGCAGTATGCATTCAACACACTTACATTCATTGTTTATTCTCTAAAGGTTTTTGTACTTTTTTTGGCTTTTGTGTTTTTCCAATTTTGCCCTCTCAACTTGCAAATTTGAAATGATTTTTATTCATAATCTTACATTTTGTAACTTATTGAGACACATTTTTGAAGGAAGTGATAAAATTTATAAATCTCTTCATTGACAGTTTCACTATTCAATCTTCTAGGTTCAAAGGAAAAGGTCAAACCTATTAGGTACAAAAGAGTACTACAAGTTACAAAAAATGTCTTTGTAGTATGTTTTAGTCCATGTCATACACTGCGACCAATAAAATATCTAGTGATATATCCATATCGATTAGAGGTAAATTATTGACACTAAGAATGTAATAGTAAAAAAAACTATCATATCGTTGGACCGATAACTTTGTTTCTCGGTTGCCGGACATATTTGTTCTGTCGACTGATGACGTACACATGGCATTGTTATCAGTAGTGTTGTGCATCGAGAAAATTTGTATCACAATAAATTTGATATTCGACAGTTAGAGGGCTCAATATATCGCTCAAAGACAAACAAAAATTATCGTGATATAGTTGGCGGGAGATGGGGGACACTAGAGCTTTAGTATGGAAATAATGTACGGAAAATAGTATGGAAGATCCCCCCCCTAGGGAGGCCCGAGAGGGAGGGGGTGGGGAAGGGCGCTATTGAAAATTATTCGGCAACCCAACATGAGAAGGTATTGCGATAGTTATCGAACCGATAACTTATCGCGATATAGGCCTTCTCGATATATCAATTATCGCTAGGTTGAAAGACACATAACGAATATCGGCAAGTAGCTCGCGATACACAACACTACACCGCTAATCACTATTAGTGTTGAAGTTTTTTTCGCCACTTATGTCATCTTTTATTTGTGCATACTTATTGGATTGCGATTGGAGACCACCAACAGGAAGTTGAGAGTCTTACCTTCTAATAGCAACCCATCGGATTGACAATCCGGCAAGTATGCACAAAAAAAACATGTTTTAAGTAGCGAAAAAACTTATTACTAGTAACTAGTGTTGTGTATCGGTAGCAATTTGCCGATAACCGACATGCACTTTTTTTTTTACCCACGGATAATCGATGTAGTATATTGTAACTGAATTATTGCGATAATAACCGATATATTGCTATAAGATACCGATAAATTTCGGGCCCGATAATTACCGACGATAATTGTACGGTTCAGAATGTACATTTGTACTATTTTTTTACGGACGCCATGACGTGGCACACAATACTATATACTGTGTTAAATATATGACAATATAGTATAATGTATTATATTATAGTATACTATATTTTTTACACTTATCGGGGATAAAAAACTTGTAAGTTGCGGAGCGATGTATAGGGACGCCTCACTGTTCGATAACCGATAGTTATCGGTTTTATTGCAATAAAGTTTTTCCCCGATACACAACACTACAAGTACACCGCTAATCGTTATTAGTGTTAATAAAACTAATTCGGTCGCGACTTTTTTTGACCAATAATCACAAAATAAAGTTAACAACATTATTTAAGGACATGGACTACAATTTGCCACGTCTCCTTGCATTAAATTAGTATTGCTAATTCTAATTTCGCATTAACACTCATAAATCTTTAACACTAATAAAGATTAGCGGTGTAGTTATTAGAGTCAATGTTTTCTTCACCAATTAAGGGTGGACCTATATCAGCGAAGAAGTGAAGGTTGTTCACCGAATGCGGTACGTTTTCGTACCATTCTCTATGTATTTTTTTTCGACTTTTGAAGCTTCCTTTGCACTTGATCAGAAACGCTCAAATGGATTCGCAGTAGTCATAGCAATTCACGTAAATTCAATAAAGAAGTTAGAGGGGCAAACACGTGTTAGGGTTGCGTTCCATCAGACAGAAAGTGAGGTTGTTTACGGAAATCCGGACCAATCCGTACTACGACGTACCTCTTATTTTGTTTGTATACGCGAACAACATTACAGAGAATCTTGCCAATATTCTCCAAAGGTCTGGGAGGTAACAATGACCGTTGGATGTTTTTTTGTGAAGCATTCGCTTTGAAGTTTTTGTAAATGGTGATGTACCTCGAGGAGGTACATCACCATTTACAAAAAAATTTGAGCCGCGACACGTTGGATAATGAATGTACGTGTCACAACCATAGTTCAAAAGTAGGCTTTTTTATGGTAGGCCTTTGGTAGGCGCACAAAACTTTGCACAAAACTCGCGCAACGTAGGCATACTGTATGTGTGTGCGTCGTGCACACTCCTGTACGAACGTCCGAATCTGACGTAAGATCAAAGTACAGCGCACGCCGCCGGACGAAATTTTTTAGCGAACTGACACGGCGTAGGATGACATTCCGAGGGAAAAGCCACCAACGGGGTTGGTCCGTAGGTTTTGGTAATTTTTTTGGCAGTGTGGTATTTTTTTTTTTTTTATCGTCCCATACTGCCTGGTTGGTCAATTTGAGGCTTTATTTAGTGTGGCCCTCAAAATTGAAGACGCTAATATGACAGATTGTCCTTTCGTAAGTTGTGTTATGGGCTTTTCATGTGATCTTTTTAAAATCGCCTACTTTGATCAGCGACCGTCCGATCGTCCAAATCTGACGGTTTAAATAAAAAGTCCCTCAAAACTCACAGAAATATTTTTTTTTGTCCGATTTTTTTTCAAAATTTAGACATGTCGTTTAATTCTCTATCGATCGATGTGCAACTCAACCCTGTCCCTATTTTATTTCATTTTGCGGCCAATACAATATGGGTCTTAAGGGCATATTGTATGTTTTGCGTACAATAGGCATATTGTATGGGCGTACGGTCACCTACTTTTGAACTACGGTCCCAACGGCAAACCATCGGAAATCGAAATTTTTTGCACATGATATATGTATTAAAAAATTCGAACGGAAATCATGAAAGTGATCTCGTAACTAGCTTTCGTTGCGCTATTTTTGTTACCGGCCATTCGTCACACTATTTGAGGATGCGCTCATTCGTCACGTGAAAAAGCAGAAACCCTAAAAATAATGAGCTGGCATCTGACAAGCGTTTGCAAAAAGTACAAATTTTGTGTGGTACGATGCCCTGGTCCGCACGTACATGGTATGCAAATAACGATTTCGAGTTGAAGTTGGTCGGTGTAAAAACTACTTGACGATTTTCAATATACGATTTTATCTTATGTGGTACCACTCATTTCTGAGCACGTGGATTACAACTCTGCGTGAGAGAACAACATTCAAAGTGTAGCATTCTGTAATGTTGTTCGTACGATTACAAAATTTCATGATGGAACGCCACCCTTAGGGTGCGTCTCGATGTGCCTAAGTAAGGGTTTTTTTCTGTCGTTTTCCTCTAAAACTTAGCGCCGTACCGCGTAAGTGTCAACCGTACAAAAAAATAGAAAAAAGGAGGAGTACATTTTGCGTCATCGTCGAATTTAAAATGTATTACACGTTGTCTTGTGCTCTTCGACCCACGGCCACGCCAAAAAACATCATCTTCAAACTTTTCTTTAAAAAACAGGGACGATGTTTTTTAAAACAAAGTATTTCCGCTAAACAAATAATAACACGTATTCACACGTGTAGTATTTTTTCAAGCGACGATGAAAAAGGCACAATTCGGTATGTTTTGTTCGTTTGCGTCCATCAAAGTACATAATTTGTTTTGTTTTGTCAAGTTCAGTTCAGTACGGATTTCTTCATTTCAGGGATCTGAAGATTCCGATGCCATTTCACGAAAACGTGAAAAATCTCTGAGGGCGCCACATCAACTCGCACTCGCCGCCTCTCACGAACAATATGGAGAATCACAGATTGTAGACGTTGGCAGCCGTCACGGGCATGTCAGCGTATACAATCGTCACACCCTTAAGTTTTAATTCCGTTTTTAGGGTGCGTCTCTGTGTGCCTAAGTAAGGGTTTTTTTCTGTCGTTTTCCTGTAAAACTTAGAGCCATACCGCGTAAGTTTCAACCGTACAATAAAATAGAAAAAAAGAGAAGTACATTTTGCGTCATCATCGAATTTAAAATGTAATACATCTTGTCGTCTTGTGTTCTTCGACCCACTTCGACGACAAAAAACGTCATCTTCAACCTTATCTTTAAAATACAGGGCCGATGTGTTTTAAAATTAGGGATTTTCTATAAACAAATAGGAACAAGTATTCGCACGTATAATGTTTTGTTCAAAAAATTCAAACGATTTCAAGAGACATGGAAGTGTAGACGATTCGCTATGTTTTGTCCGTTTTTGTTTAATACGACAAAGAGAAGTACACAGTTTGTTTTGTTTTGTCCGTTTCCATCCGGTACGGGATTTTTTTTTGTAGGGGTCTCAAGGTTCCGATGCCATTTCACGTCGAGCCGACAATAGACACAAAGTCAAAACTCATCTTCTTCAACCGTGAAACGGCACAGGCTGGAGGGCGGTAGGTCTACAATGTCACGAAAAGTCACGCAACGTCACAAGCAGTTACGAAAAATAACGTGCGTCATCACAGATTGTAGACGTTGACAGCCGTCACGGGCATTGTCGACGTATACAATCGTCACGCCGTAAGTGACAATTTCGTTTGGTACACATAGGGACACCCGAAATCCGGGTCCGCCGGATCTGCGCTAAAAAACAAAAAAAAATCTCTAAGTTTGAAGTACATAGAGACGCACCCTTAGACATAAGGAAACTTGAAACCCAGGTCCGCGGGATCTGCGCTAAAAAAAAAGTAATTTCTCTAAGTTACAAGTACATGGAGACGTACCCTTAGCCGCCAAAAGGCATGCGTGGACCAGATCAAAAAATTGACAAGAATCTTATCGACCATCGGGAATCTAAAGGAGATACGCAGTTCGTCAAAACATTTCAGTGTAGATAGGCGACAACATAGTAAAAGACAAATGTACAAAAGTCAGTAAAATGTAATTTTTTGGTACAAGTTTGTGCCCGAACAGTGGAACGTTACGGAAAGCTTTGTGAGGCATATACTTGAGAATGTAACCATCGTTCTTCGCACGCGATATGGACGCCAACAAAAAGATTACGGGAATTTTTTTACCAGTTATAGAGCCCCAATACGAAAACCTAAAAATACCGCAAAGATCTTTGTCGTGTTCACTAATTTACAGTAGTCAAATAACCGAATTGTTTATTTTTTTTTTCTCATTTTTGTTTTTTTTTGTTAGCTTGCCTATCTCGCATAGGGTATGGTTGCAAGGACATCTGCTGCTTCTCGTAGCAAGAAATAGTATGCAAAGAGACGATTTTGCTCCGATTCATAGAGAAAAATCGGTCGAGCGCAAAATTGGCTCGATTTCCTCCCAATACTTCTCTACGCGAATTCGCGTCTGTTTTGTGTTGTTTTGTTTTGCGTCTAGAAGAAACTTGTGTCCGTACGTATAGTTTAGTACAATAGTACTTAAATTTTTGTCTATCACTTTCTGTGGGTTGTTGTTTAGCAATTTTGGTCCTTCGCATAAATGGCTATAGTGTACTAGTCGACAAGTGGCACAATTTTGGAGGTTTTCGGGCATCACAGTCTCACACGTTTCACGCCACTTTTGCTTATTGATTAATTAGGGAGGACATGACACGAGGTAGAAAAATATTGAATCAATAATTTCTCGAGGAATAGGGGAGTAAAGACGAGAGGAGAAGTGACATTGTAATTTAGGGTTTTTTAATGTGTTTTTTTTTTAAGGAATGTCTTCCAATGTCACGTCAATGTGGTGTAATGTTTTATAGTAAGATTGCTTCTGCTCTTACGCACTTCCAGTGCTGAACTTTTGAGCTGAAAATTGATCATATGAGAGTACGTTGTCGCGTAGCAGTTTTGACAAATTGCACAACTTTTATCCATTCAAACAGACAATATCGACGATTTGAGACAACCGATACATTTCTAATCGAAGTTATTGCTAACAATACTTTTCACGATTTATGTCGTAAACAATACGTTTACTTTATGTATTTTTTACGCCTAAAAAGTGCAGAACACTTGTAGACCATTAATTCGGTTAAACAGTTGTAATTGTGCTATTGTATCTACTCCAGATGTGCCTTTCGTGTCCGTTTCATTTTGTGGGTGGGAAATGCAATGGGCAAACTTTTTTTATTGTCGTTGTTACTTGAGAAAAATCCCTCTCTTTGTCGTATGTAATAATGATAACCGCTTATAAAAATTGTTTCTCTATCACACCATCTGTGTTCCGTTACAAACTCTACAAGCGAACACTTGCTATTCCTGTATAAAAATAAGGGTACTTTCGCATCTGCTAAAGTTACAGTTTTTTTCTGTCTTTTTCCTTCGTAACTTAGAAAAAAACAAGAAAATCCGCAGTCGTACAAAAATATTGAAATTACCACAGTACAAGTTGCGTTGCTATGAAACTTTATATGTACAGTAGTTTGTCGTCTAGCGCGATGCAATTTGTCGTTTACCGCATTTCAACCCAATTTCGCATCCTTCCAGCAACTTTACATCAAATCACCTCGCGAGGTGATTTTAAATATTGTCCAATAAGGTGAGCGAATAGGCAGATGCTGTAGAACATGTTCAAAGTTTTTTCATTTTTTGTGCGCGGAGTACAAAATAAAAACACATTGCACGTTTCCAGCCCATGCGTATTGTTTTCTGTACGCTGATTTCCGTACAGGGGTTGTCGTAAGCCCCCTCTCTCAAACACACGTGTCTTCACACATACGGCGTAGGAAAAAAACCGGGCACCTGTTGGCAAGTGGGAAGACGAAAAACGAAACCGCATTTCTGTGCGACAACGAAAGGTGTTTTAGGGTTTTGACACGTCGACAATATGGCGTACGGACATTACGAAGTCACAAAAACTGTACAACGTGCGGAGAGACGCCTCAAATTGAAGCCGAGTGGAAGTTTCGCCTCATTTTGTGTACCACTTCATATGTCACATTGTTTCGTACATTTCTACGTAAGTCACTTTTTTCAGTAACAAGTTATTTCCGTTTGCACCTAAATGCTCTGAAATTTGTAAGGAGAATCTTCGCTAAAAAACAAGTTAACAAGACTAAGTTTCAGTTACATGCGAAAGTACCCTAAAACATGTGCGAACTACAATCTGTGACGACACGCAAAATCCGTGACGTAAAAGAACAAAAACTTAATCATTGACAACGGCATGTTGTTTGAACGCCTTACACATGTTCAGCTACGATACTAATGGCGCAAACTTCTCCACTGCCTAGCGCCCAAGAGTCCTTAACCGAGAGCTTTTAGGTCATTAACTCATCACTCGCCTGGGGCACCGAGAGCTCCTAGGTCATTAACTCATTACTCACCAAGGGCATCGTTGACCTTTTGAACTAAGGAATTGGCGTCACATGTTCTATCTGGGAGCCCGCAGTCCTTGCTCGAGGGTCCCTATAACTTTTGCGTCGGGACAGCGAAGCGGAATGTTCCGCGTTTTTTTGTAGGGAAATGTTGTTTTGCAAAACCGCTCATTTCAAGGTCAATTTGAATGGTGGGGCAATGTATGGCTGAAGGTTTCGATCTAACGGTCAAAAACAACCCGATCTTCGGAAACGAGCTTAAACTGACGCTTTTGTGCCGGATGGAGCGCATTTGTTACTAGAAGCGCTAATAAAGTGACGTGACGTAGGTGAAGTCCAAAAAATCCGCGTAAGCATTGTACCTTGTACCCAATGAAGTGATTCGCGCAATGCCCAATAAAAAGCCTCATATTCCATCTTGATTCGAGTTTTAACGAATGAAACGTCCACATTCGATCTTGATCTGTCTTTCCAAAATCCTTTCATTTTGGGTCTTGATTTGTTGTTTTGCAAATTCAGTTATACATATTTTCGACATTGATGAGCTGTCTATGTATTGACATCGACGAGCTGTCCATATTGCATGGAGGCTTATAAAGCTTGTTATTCGTACTGTAAATATTTAAAATATATTTTTTCTCGTAGACTAGTCAATGCTTATGCCTTTACAAAATCGACATTTTATTCGTGCTTCAGAGTTGAAAGCTCCTACAACAGGCTTAGAATGCCAACAGTGGTGGCGATATCGGGACGCGTGCAATTCATTGCATAAATGAGCGCTCCTTCTGCTTCGTGTTGGAATTCAAGTATTTTCTAGGTCTAGAGATTGCAAAATAAAAAGCAAAATAGTAGATATTGACAGCCTGCCTCTAACTCCTCCTCAAGTCCCCACACTTGTCGCAGTCACTGAAGACTGGAGGAGGAGTTAGCCATGGTGCCTGTGCTGTCTAGAGGGAGACAGACAGTTGTTTTATGGGGGGTTTTTCTCTAAAAGGTAGTTTAGACAGAGCCAGGATTTAATCCTGGTACCTGACATTAGTCACAACAGCCGGTAGTCTTTTCCAGATTGTCTAAATTCTATTTGAAGATTAGGGGTATGCTATTCATTTAAATAGTTACAATAAGACTAAATCATTTAACTAGAACTATATGCATACTGCATAGAAACAGTTGTGTAAAGTACGACGTACGGTACGGATACGAAATAAATACCGCGCAGTTTGTTTGACGCCGGAACGAATACCGCGCAGGTATTTATGACGGCCACGATTGAAATCCAAAATTGATCGGACGGCCGCGAAGGATGCCGGGATCGCGGCGTACGATTTTGGCCGTTTACGATCACCGCCACATTGAGTGACACGTGGTAACACTACATTGGATTGCGGCAACTCCGGAGATTACGGGAACAAATCCGGATATGACACGTGTCGACATTTTGGCCATTTCGTACAATGGCCGTACATAAAGTACACCACAACCTGTACTTTTCTGTACGACACAGTAATTTGATTGGTGCCGTACTTCAGTAGATAGAGTTTTAGAGAGGGAATAGGACTTAGATAAATTTTGGGTAGGCAGCTGCCTCTCCCAGAGAGCACTCTGTATAAATGGCAAACTTTGGGCAGCCATAACTATCAATTTACTTGACCATTTTCAGTGATTCCTTTTGCTGCGGACTCAGGAGAGTCCACGCTCCACAGGGGTGTAGTCGGTCAGAGTTTTTGCTTGCTAGGGTGGCTGCATTTACAAGGGAAAGTCAAAGTGGGTGAATGTGTCCAAATCTCATATTCTAACTTTGCATTCTGTGGTGGAACTGAGCACACAGAAAGTGTTATTTCACAAGGGTGAATCTATATTGGGATTGTGACTGTCAAGGGGTCAGTCATTTGGGTTTATATTAACTTGGAGTCGGCACTATCTAGATTAGCTTCTTTTGGATCTACATACTCTGAGGGCCAATGGAGGTCTCAGAGTTTCACTTCGCAGTAAGGGGGCGTCACTGGTTCCTTTGTCCCTCTTTGGATTATTCAATCAACTTTTCCCGTAGCTCCAAAAGGGTGCTGACTCCCCTTGCATCCTATAAATTAAACTTGGTGAGTAACTCACCAATATACTTTCGTTGAGTTAGACGTATCTTTCTGTTAGGTCTATCTTTGATGACTTCCAGTCTTAAGACGTATTTGAGTTCTCTTAGATCTTTCATTTCAAATCGACTCCTTAACATGTCTTTTACTTTGGCTATATCCTCTTTGGTTTGCCTAGGATAATCAAGTCATCTATTAGTTTGGGACAATCACTGTAGCTTGTGGCCTCAGGCTAAAGTAGTCGTGTCCTAAAGATACACAGCTACGTGGGCCTTAAAGAGTCACGATAGCAGACCAGAGAAGGGAAAAGGCATAGATAGGTAGATTAGAGAGGCAAGTTTAGACAACTTTTGATTTGACTAAAGCAGGATCCACAAAATACAAATGTTCTTTAGAACTTTATATCCTAATAAAGCTGAATTATCCTCCTAAGGACTAATCTTATCTATCTTTGTATAAAAGACTCAAAATGAATGTCATATCTGAATTTTGTGTGATGTAATGTCTGTGTGAGACACCTATCTCTAAATCTTGGATGAATTTTATATTTCTGTGTGCTTCACTATGTTGTGAAACATATTATATGAGTGGTTTTATCAGATAATGCCACGTGTTAGTATTCAGCCACAAACGACTGTTTTTCTTTTGTTCTTTTCGGTACATTTTGTTGTTGAATCGTCCATTAAATTTCGCACGTATGAGTACCGCACGTGTGAGCCCTGTGACGTCACACAAATATATCGGGTAGGCTGGTCCGTACCATAATGTGTTGAAAGGTATCGCCCGAGATCGCACAAATCCAACACTCCCACTTGATGTCGTGGCGATACTTGTCGTCTGATCTCGTCGTCCTCGATTTGTTTCAATGCCGTCGCACTCTCGCGAAGGTACACTCGATTCTTAGAAGAATACAACTGTTATTTTTTGTACAGGTGGATCGATTTGGAATCGGCCAGCTCAATGTTATCAGACAATTTCAAACTTTCTTGAAATTTCAACCTGTGGGGAGTAAGTTTGGTCTCGCGAATATTGGCCCTACAATTTTAGCCACTGGATGCGCGTTTGGCGCTTGATTTTTTTTCGTTGCTGGCGCTTGCTTTAAGTGCGAAACGACGTGTAGCTGAATCAATTGATGTGTAAAAATTTTTGGTCGTACATTTTCTGCTATCCTTATTTCGCGCGCTTGTCACCATTTTTCGTTTGTCGATTCGAGTACAGTTTTTCGAACGAATCGAATCTTTGTAAGTAGTCGCATGAATTTTCTGTAGTGGTTTCCATGCCACCTGCATTTGTGGCTGTCCGATCAATGTTTATGTGACAACGATTCAGTTTCGTGAGATTCCAATGTACGACGTCGGTTTAGTTTTGCGCTTTCGTCACTCTTGCAAAGTTGTACCTGCAGTATACCTCACTAAACCCCTGTCGTGTCTATATGGAGTGAGACGTTCCACTCTGAATTTTGTCTGTACATTCAAGTTAGGGTTAACTTGTTTCCCTCTGCTCTCTAGTCTTCCTTAGACTCTTGCAGATAGGCGTTGTGAGCCTTCTTTCTCTACATCTACTTACATTGATCAAGGTCTCCTGCATGGCTTTCCCCTTTAATACTGCGACAATGGAGTCTCTTTTTGGCTTTAGGAGCTCCTTCTCTTTGCTGCTCACCATGGTTTCCGCTGTAATATGTACATTGGAGGACGGAGGCCCTTTTCGATGGTGATCTGAGGCGTCTGTAGCCAATCTACTGTGCTTTTTGAGGTAAGACACTCTCGGACTCTCTTTCCCTTCGGAATTTCTCCTTTATGTTTCTACTATTGTCTCGTTTTACAATTTTTTGTTCAAGTTAACAACGATGTGCTCCCTTTCTTGCTGCAATTTCTGATGAACAATTTTTTTTACTGTGTTTTGACTGAAAAGCTCTCATATTCTTTTTTTGTGTTTCATTGAAAATATTTCCTTCATCTGTCCATTTAATTTCTGCCTGTCTTTGGTCTTCAAATGTGACACGTGAGTTTTGATTTTTACCTTGCTCTCCATCACGCCTTTCGTTCTTGTTTGTAGAGATTTACCTTTCGGAAATATGATCGCTTGGAACTCTGTGATCTCCATCTTCCCTTAGAATTGAGACAATATTAGGGCATTAGTTTCTCTAGAATCGTGTAAGTTTCTCCTAAACCTTGTCTGATGCTCGTTTTTTAATTTTTGACTTTTTAATGCCTCTGTGTTCATGTTTCTATTCCACTTGATATCTCATTTTCCCTCGGACTGCTCAACTAACTTTTCGATTTTGTGTCCTAGTTCAGAGAATTTTCTTGGCGGTCTGGTTTGTTTGAGGGAGGAAGAAGAAGCAGCAAAAGACTGCAACAGAGGCAAGTTAACAATAAGGTAACCAAATTGTCTCACCCCGATGAACCTTAAACTTATAATGAGGCAATTACTTGTCCTGAGAGAAACCGGTGGAAGACAGCCATTAATGAGGTGGTGGCTTCAATTATGGAGGCCGATGCATTGGAATTGATGGATTGTCCTCCTCACAGGAAGCCAATTGGGTGTAAGTGGGTATTTAAGTTGAAACACAAAGGGGTCAAGGTTTTCCTAGAGGCTTCGTGTGTGCTGCCTACTCTGAGGACCTATAGAGGTCTCAAAGTTGCACAAAATTTCAAATTGCTTACCTTCCACCACAAGGAAGGAGAGATGAATTTGTACGTTTTGGCCTGCATCATCCGCGAATTTGATTTCCATTGCTTTAATGATGCCATATACTAGTAGGCTCCCACTGCGGACCGTACTCAGGCATATTTCACTGGGATAAATTTTTTGGCATGATTTCCTCAATGCTAAGCATGTTATGAGGTTAAAGAGGGCTCCGGTATCCACCACTGCATCTTGATACCCGCCGTATCCATTAAGTTTAAAATTAACTATGTTGTTAAGAATAAGAGCCACCGACAGGGCCATAGAATCTCAATCCGCCATAGAAGTTTTCGGTTCTACCGACATAAAGACGCTCTTAGGTGGTTCTACCAAGGCGACCCTTTCCCTCCTGGTGTGAATCTTTTCCCTTAATGCCTGAATGAGGATTTTTTCGGGCAAATTGTGGGAGGAGGCTAGCGTTTTGACGTGGGTCAAGGCGTTGGGCATCAGGTGTCGTACTAACATAACTGCTCGTTTGGAAGAAGGAAGGTGAGCTTTGGGTGATGAAATGAGTGAGTCCTCTTCTTCCGATTTCTCTGATTCCCCCCCTCCGTGCTTCTTCATCTTTTGCATCCGAGTTCCTTGTTGGAGGTGTAATTGGTGGATCTGTTATTGGTCTTTCAGCCAAGTATCAGTCGAACCATTCTTGATCTGTTTTAGTGGTTTAAACATCCTTTTTCGGCTGTGGTTTCTTGTAACCCTCGAAACCAGAAGTAAGTTTCTTAGGAGCCGGAGAAGGCGAATGGGTCGGTTTTAGACACCGCCCAATGTCACTATTCAACATGACATCTCGCGGTGTGAAGGATAAAGGACCGGTGGCTTTGCGGCTGTGGTCTTTTGGTTCCATCGGCTGTTTGTTCTTTCTTTGTGAAGACGTGGTAGAGCAGAGTTGCCTGCGATGGTCCCCGTCTCCAACGTTCTAGCCTCCGGACAGAAATGTCCGAAAATTATGAGCCTTTGGAGGCTCCATATCCCAACCTATGAGGTCATCATCATCTCCACCCATCGTGGTTTGCTGTTCCAGCTCCGCAAGCTTTCGTAGCAGTTCTTATTTCTATTTATGCATTTTCTGAGCTTGCGTTATAGGTGGAGGTGTGCGGGCCTTCGATCCTAAGCAGAGAGCGGCCAATTTTGCTGCCATGGCGGCCAATTGAGTGCTTTGCCGCTGAATGATGTGTTTCGGCATCATGTTATTTAGTCCCGGTTCATCTAGAGATCGACGTCCCCAGAGATACAAAAGTTGCAATGGCGAAGGATTAACGGTTGTTTCCCCCTCGCCTGTGAACAAAACATATTGCAACATTTCTTTTGAGACCCTATTCTTCCAGAAACATTGCCCTTCTTTATAGCCCATGAACCCACAAGCCTAACATTTTGACCCCTCAATGGTAAACTTCCCTCTTAACTCATTAGAGATGTGAGCCTTATCAAATTTTGAAAGTTTGATTTGTCTTAAATGGGATTGAGACGTTTTAGCGGTTTCAGAGAGGGGAGTAGGTTTATAAGTTTCTTTTGTGACCAGCGTGTAGTCCCTTCCCCCTTTCCCCCTGCTTACGTTCATGTTGCTTTCGGGTTCTTTCAACACGTTCTTTCTCAAACTCCTTTTGCTTGATAGCAAGTTCCAGGTTGTGCTTCCTGGGGCATCGTTTCCACCCGTGACCTGTTTGGTTGCAGTTCATACAGTTATACAGGTAAACATTTTCATCCGCACCCAGTGTAGGTTGGATCTGGTCTCAGCTTCCAGTTTCCCCTTAACCTTCCGCACAGCTTGAAGTTATGTTTGTTCCTCTAGGTTAAGAGAGGATTCCCCCGTGAAACCTGTGAAGTTGGCTCGCGCTTTGCCAGTAAGAGCCTTTTCTCTGGCCTCGCTGTTTACAAAATGATCATATAACTTCATGGCAGCCAATGAAATTTCTTGCGCCGTGGGATTCTTGTCCCGGATTGCCTGACTGGCACTCCAATTGTCAAGAGCTGCCTATCTTGTTGGGCCGAACAAATTCCGAATAACGACATAATATTTCGTGGCCATTGCTGGTGTGTCAATGGTAGACAGCTTGGTCTTCTGACAGAGGCTCGAGAGGCGGTTGAACAGCGTCTGCGGGTTTTTATTTTTCAAACATCAGAATTCCGTGAATTCCTTGATTGCATTTTCGTTCCTTTCAGTATAAAAGAGTCTCTATGCTTCGAGAAGAGTGGTGCAAGGAGTTGGGTTGGACATCATCCGGGTGGCAGCCTCAACGGCCTGTACGGCCTGCAGATGGTTAACATAGGCTCTACCTTAGGCCTGCAGTTAAGGACTGCTGCGGCGGCAGCCAGGTCGGCGGCCGCGTCAAGGGCTTCGACGTCAAGCGCCGAATCTGAGATTTTGATGTTGGGAGCCATCAAAGAGGGTTGACGCTCCTCATAATAGGCCTAAGGTCCTCCGGCTAGATAGTTTACCATCATAGGGAAAAGAGTCGTCTCAAAATCCCTGGGATGGCCCCTCCCATGTATTTCTTAATTTTGGACTGTATGAAGGATTTCCACAGCAGTTCGAAATCAGAAAAAGCGATCCCCGAGCTATCTCCCGTAAATATCCTTATGTCCCCCATTTCTTTTTCGTTCTCAGCAAGGTGGGTGAACTATGGAGAGGCTTGAAACTCTGAGACCTCCATAGGACCTCAAAGTAGGCAGCTCACACGAAGCCTCTAAGATAACCCTAACCCCTTTGTGTTTCAGCAAGAATAATTGCCACCCTGGCAGACAAAACTCTGACCACCTTTACCCCTGTAAAGGCAAGACTCCTCTGAGTCTATAGCAAAAAGAATCTCTGAATTTGCTCCCCTGAGCAGTAAGTTATGAAGAGTCAAAGTTGACCTTTTGTACAGGAGCTCTCTAGGAGAGATGGTCTAATCTATCAAAAGTTTCTAAGTCCATTTCTCTCTAAAAATCTATCTACTGAAGTACGGCACCAATCATAAGAGTGTATCGTACATAAAGGTACATGTGCCGATGTACTTTGTGTACGGCCATTGTACAACATGGCCAACAAGTCGACACATGTCATTTTTGGATTCGTTCCCGGAATCCCCAGAGATGCCGAAATCCAATGTGATTGTGCCACGTGGCAATTGATGTGACGTCGACCATAAACCGCCGAAAACTCATTCCGCGATCTCGGCATGCTTCGTGGCCGTCCGATGAAGTCAGATTACAATCGTGGCCGTCATAAATACTTGCGCACTATTTGTTTCGCCTTCGAAACAAAATGCGCGGTATCCGTTTCGGATGTTCCGTGGCCGTACATTACAACTGTATCTATGTCTAAATATTTCGTTGAATGAAAATAGGCTACGTGTTAACATCTAAATAATTACGAAACCCTATATGTCCAACCATAATGCTAGACTAATTGGCTAAGGCTACCGATTATATTGACGGACGGTAGGTACCAGGTTCAAATCCAGGGTCCGTCAATTTCTATTTTGGTAAATCTACCAAACTCTACAACCGTAACTCTATCTCTAATCAGCATAGGCAGCCATGGCTCTAGCTCCCTCTTCAACCTTCAGTGACTACGACAAGTGTGGGAGCTGAAGAGAGAAGTTAGAGGCAGACTGCCTCGGCTTCTTTCCTACATTTTGCAAAACGTAGAAAATACTAAAATAACCTTTTATTTCTACAAGGTTGGTATAGTGGGGCTGACAATTGAGCCCATGAAATGGCTCCGGGATCTGTCCCTTCTATATCCGAACCTCTTTCTCCTCCGAGTGTAACAGTTGGGATCCCCCCCCCACTGAAGATGGTTTTGCTGTCAAAAGAGGTGTGGAATTTCTGGCTCCTCTACATCCAAAGAGTATAATTCCTCTCTTAAAACTTCCTCCCCCGATGGGATATGGAGACAAGTCAATTCAAAGGCCTTTGTGGAATGGACGGTGGCGGAGACAAAGACGAGTGGGGGTTTTGAGGAAATGGTGTATGTCTCTTGGGCAATTTTCTAGAGGTTTCGGTTGGAGGAGTTCCGAAGCTCGAAGATGGGGAACGTTTGTGAGGAGGTGAGTAGGCTGGGACGTCGTATTTGTATGGTAAAACAAGCGGGTCTGAGGACCCAGAGAAGGCTGCAGCAAAGAAAGGGATGGCGAAGGAGAGGAGGCGTGAGGTGGTGATGGGGGAGGAGTGGACATTCCGAGAGAAATGTGTAATCTCTTGCCGGGTTGTAGTTGCACCACGGTCTCCAGTGTGGAAGTTCCGGCCACCGAGACAAAGGTAGAATGCCCAGTGGAAACAACTGCTCAGTTACTCAGTAGATCTGCACCCAACCCCTCTTCATTAGGCCCTGTTGTCCCCCCCCCCTTCCAGCTAAAAATGATATTTCGGTCTACGTCCCAGATGAGTCCTTGGGGCTTGTGTTGCACAAAGAGCCACTTGACCCTAAGGTTGTCCTCTCGCATATGAACCTGTTCTATGAGGGGGATCGACCTGTCCACTAAGGATCCCTCATGCTCTCCGTCTAGCCTCCCAGATGAGGAGCGATTCCTGTTCCAGTGCCTTTTTCCGTTCCTCTTCAAGAGCTTCATAGTCTACGGTGACGGGTCCGGCCCTCGCCGTAGCCTTACTCTGAAACCGCATGATATCAACTAGCTTGTGTGTGCTGCTCACCACACTCGAGAGATCCGCAATCCCCTAGACCAGTACTTCGGGGTTTGTAGGTCTCGAACGCCACACCCCTTCGGAAGGTCAGACAATCGGCACTCATGGAGATAGAGAGCTCGGAGAGACATAGGAGGAAGGGAAGAACGGCTCATCTTTAGGTTGAGGAGCAAATCTGCCCTTGTTGTCTCGGTGATCGAACCGGTACTCTCTCTTGGGCTTTGGTAGCCCCCGCTTACTCGTTCCTTCCCCGGCCCGGGCCCGTGAGGTTGCCCTGCTTTTAGAAAGTCCACTTGTTGCAGTGTCCCTAGATTGGGTAGGATGCCGGTGCGAAGTTGATGGTATCCCCTGTTAATCCTGCACAGAGGTTGAAAGCCACTCTTTGATGAACTTCTCAATATTTCCACTACACCTTCCACTCGGCGTACGATCATGGCTTGGTCTGACTTGGCTACCCGCTGCACCAACTCCTTTTTAACGTTAAACTCATGGAGATTGTGAAGGGCTAAGATTTCTTCGCGACATGGCTGGTTAGGATCTGCCAAAATTTCGCGATCCATGTACATCTCCGCTATCGGAGCCTTAGATCTCGTATGCGTCCTACTTTGGGAGGGTGGCCAGGGACCCCTTCCTTATGTGCCAAGCCCTTCCTACATGATATAGGGTATAATGTCGGTCTCTCCACCTTCTCCGCGGCCCTAGATCTGGCAGCCTCGGAAAAAGTTGGTAATTCGCGGGAGAAAAGACAGATGGAGGTGGAGGAGAGGGTTGCCTCATTCGCTGTTTTGGAGGAGTCTTGACAGTGACAACCTCAGGCATCATTCCCTGAAAAAACTGCTCTATGTTTAAAGTTAAGGCAAAAATAAACTGATGCCTCGGGCACCTGGGACTCTTCCTCCTCTTCAACTGCTTCTCGCCTTTCTTGCTCTTTCGATCTGACACCCAAAAGATCCTTATCCTCAACTTCTCCTCCTCCCATAGCTTACCAGAACAAAGGAGCTAAATCCCTTTATGAAAGTACTCCGCCCTAAGCACCAATCCTCTTTAACCTAAAGAGACAGGTTTGCTTTTTCAATACTGTACTGTTCCGCCGGAAGCCTACTAAATGCTACACTCCTGAATACTATCCAGAGATGGAAAAGGAAAGTTAGTCGTCCAATCCGGCCCACAAACTCCTGATAGAAACCTAGGACGACCACAACAGTGCGCAAATAAGACCCATGCAGAAATAAAGAAATATTAAATATCGGCTCTTTCAGATTAAACAATATCACCTTGCCCCAGAAAATAGAAATATAGATTGAAATCAATGAAAATGGTGAAGCAAGCTCACATACCCCGGAGTGCAACGAAGACAAAACTTAGAAGAAGAAACCTCTCCAAATTGCCCCGAAGATTGATATGCTTCTCCCTCAACCCTCGGTTTGGCCGTACGGATCCGACCAGACTCTTCTAAGTTTCAAATAGCGAAAGTCCTAACGGCCAAAAGAGAGGATAGTGCCAACCACCCACCGAGCTACGATTTCCACAAAAGACAATCCAAAACAAAGTTGGCAATAGAGTCCACGACAAAATGCAACAATTCTCCAACAGAGAGATTTATTGAATTCGTTGGGGGTTTTCTCAGGAGACAGTAATGAAAAAGCAACCCGTCTCCTTCGGCCCCAAGTGCCTTAAACCAACAAAGTTTGTCCTACTGCAAGTGCCAAAATCAAAGCAATATTAGAAGCCAATTAGCGGCCAAAAATTGTTATCGTACAGACATAAGACAAAACAGATTGTACTACAGTTAGGGCAAAAAGTGTTGTCCATAGCCTATTTTAGCCATGGATTACTCACGGAAACACCCACAAACTACCTCAAAAACAGCTGTGTTTCAGACGACACAGATTACTCCAAAATATACAAAATGATCTCAAACTGCACCAATATGCAGTACACTATATTCACTGTAAACTCCCAAAGTTGCAGCCAAATCCACCAAGGCATCTAGAAGATATAAGCTTTAGAGTTTCCCAAATGTAGTTGACAGCTTCACAAACTAACTACTTAGACGGTTCACATAATCTTACAGAGATACTGGAATACAATGAAACTTCACACCCATACATATTCTATATCATAGAATAACTCCACAAAGTTTCATATGAAAGCACCAATGAGAGTGATCACACCAACAGGTCAAAGATGCAGAAAACAGTCTGCCATTACTTTGATTAACTTGACTGCGATACATAAAATAATCTAAGTCCTGCAAGTTATACTCAGAGTACGGAGGCATACCAGCCGTAGTGTATCTACTCTAATAAACTAATTAGTCAAAAGGACAAACCTCTGTTGTACATAATATTTACACCGTACTCTTCGTATGTCAAAAACCAAGCTACCACTAAGTAACTACTAAGCTACCACTACCGTACAATCATCATTACTCGAGATCTATCCTAGTCATATTATCCGCAGCTGCGCTGGCTGCGCTGGTCCGTACGGATCATACAAATAGCCGCAGCTACGTTGACTTAACTGCGTCGCAGCTCCGCAGTACTGGCGGCGCCTATTCCAACATTCCGTTTATTTTACATCAGATCGCTTCGCGATCCGCCGTCCATTTGTCACAGCTTGTTCACACCACTCAATGAGTATTTTACGTCACTTTAATTATATCAATCCGTTCGCTCCCCCAATCCGTGAATCTATTCAAACCTCCATATTAAATCCAATTAGCAATTACGGGCAAACTGTCTCGTACGCACGAAACTGACTTTTCAAAACAACAAAAAGTTAGGGGACTAGCTCTGGCTGGATTTGAAGCCAAATGTCCTCCTTTGATACACTCATGAGCCACAAAGTCCTGAATTGACGTGAAACGCCTAACTTTGACCCAAAGTAATAAATGCTCTGCCCGTCTGGTGGACCTCAACTAACATCCTACTGACAATCAGCAGAAAAATCTACAGGTCTATCCCAAAAGTTACATGGCGTTTCACAATGTACCCCCCACAGGGACAGGTGGAAACTGGTCGCATTTAATAGAATGGAAATTTTTGTAGCAAAATAACTCCATCGTCCGACCTCTGTTTGGTGCGAAATAAAGTGCGTTCCGCTTAGTTTGGTAAATAGAAAGTTTTTGTCTACGGGGTGCACTCACTCTTCCATACTTTGAGAACCGTACTGGTTCAAAAGGGCTCGGAAATCCTTGGTAATATAAAGGTGTCTTGGAAACGCACACGAGTTTGAGAAAAGTAATTTTTTTGAACTTTTGACATAAAGCTAGTGAGTGTTGGCAATTTTGAGAATGCAGAAGACTTCTTCGTGAGTTGACAATAACTCAACAACCTCAATGAGTTTATACCACATGGTAAACTTAAAGATCTAGGAATGATCTTCTATTGTCACAAGGTGTATCGTATTACAATACAATAAAATAGACATTTTTTCGAAGTAGTTCGCAAACGCGTACATACGTTTGCAAAGTACAATGTGAATATAATATGCAAACTGTACATTGCACTAAATTATGGTTTCAGTTTCAAAGATGAAAAAAAAAGCAAATATATTATGCAATGTTCTATTGGTGCTATCTAAAATGTTCAAATTGCGCATGAAAATTATTATGGTATTCAAAAGGCGTGGCCATTAATGAAACAACTAAAATCATTTAGTACCGACACTATAATTTATTCATGCGTTTAAACTGTAACATGACGTATAGAAGCTTGTCATAAACGTCATAATAAAACACACCACTACTTCATGATGCCATTTCCTCAACTACATTGCAACGCCATTATCTTCAACGATACAAATGACAAGACCATCTAAGGTACTCCTGAACCAAATGTCACTCAGCTTTGGCCCATCGTGACCCCAAGTCATTTGAAGTTAGTTTTCAATAATTGGGCTACTTATGTCCGCCAAAATCAAAATGTTACGGCCATAAACCGGTGGATCATTGAAAACAACCGTGAAATGACCCCTTTGAGGCCCGATGGGCGGAAGCCCTAAAAAAACCTAAAGACTTGTTCAACCCTGAGTCAATTTCAAGCTCTTTTTTACCAAAACCCAACCAATCTTGAAGCAGTCCAACTAAAAAGTAAGCCTTTTCGTGATGCCATTTCAACCATGACGCTCTTTGACGTTAGTTCAATAAATGGCAATTTAATGATTGTGTTGTAAACAGAAAAAAAAAATTGAAAGTTGTGTTCAAGTGCACATTGGCATGAAATTATTGGTAAAAAATATTTTGTCATACATAAGTTGCGAAAGATATCAAGAAATTTTTCGTTCAACGCCAATTTCAAGATTTTGGCTTTCTTTCGAGCAAGCGAATTGAGGTTGTTAAACAATTGCGGCCCAGATTTACCAATACGATTGAATTATACGCAAAAAACAACTATGTTTCCTCCCTATACCTAGGTTTAGACCTATTCGCGAACATTGGTCCCAACTTCACCCCTTTCAACCCCAATTGCATGCCATAAATCGACCAATTTCACTCTTCCTTCCAATTTCCCCTTATTCTCGTCTATTTTCCCCCATATTTTACCTCTATTCAAAAGCAGATATCAGGGAAAGCAAGAATATCGGGAGGGGTAGAGGGAGGGAGAGGAAACAAATAGAGGAGAGAGAGCACAAAGAATAAGGAGAGCAAGGGGACAAAAAAAGATAGCAAGGTGAAAAAGGTAGAGGTAACAAGAAAATATTGAGGGAAAGGAAGTGCCAAGAGGTGAATGGAGAGAGGAGAAAGGGCAGGAACGGGTTGTGAGAGAGAGAGTAGATGAAGTGTAACCAAGGAAACCCTAAAAGGGTTGTACGGAAAACCACCCATGGATTCATGTTATCGCAACTTTCTTTCTTTAGTTTTATACGCGGATTGTACAATTTTGAAGTTGGTGACGTAAGCCGTTTCGCCCAACCAAAACGGTTGCGCTTTATTTTCTCCCTAAATTTTTATTCCAAGTGTCGGTCACTTGTATAATCGTTAATGCATGGCAGAGCTATTGACGAACGTCATGGGGCGGCTCGGCGAAAACCAGCGCTTACTTTTGGACAAGCAACACTACAAAAGTTAGGGGGTGTCCCCATATAAATGGTACTTTGATAAAGTATATTGGACTGTAGTGAAGACTCTCCGTACTACTTTGAAGAGGGTCCCAATGTGCAAAAATGAAATCGGAACTTTGACATGTGACGGTTGTAGATGTAGGTACATCTTGTGACAATTGAAGGCGACTATGAAACTTTCGACGATTAGTGACGCCAACAAAAACCGCGACAGTGGTAGATGTCCAAATTTTTGTGAAATCGTAGACGTTTAGGGTTTGGTGACATTGTGACGTCACGCTCACTCGTGACAACGTCGACGTCACTGATTCAATAACTTTATGCCATGGTTTCCCGATTTCGTTTTTTCGACTTTTTTCACTCGATTTGCCATTAAAAAAAACCCTGAAAATTGTCAAAAAAAATAGAAATCAGAGATCTTTCATTTAATATCAATATTGTCGCGTCTCATTCTAAAAAGTGTGCGATGACAGCGATAGTGTGAGAGGGAGAGGGGAGAGGCGACGACGGCGTAAAATTTTGAAAAGGACCCATGAATGAAAGTGGAGGTCCGAGACCCCTGCAAATTTTTTTCCGTACATGCGCGTGACGGGCACGGAGAAAAATAGCGAGGACTCTCCTTCGCCCTAAATTTTTCTCGCTCGCGTGACGCGTGCGTGGGTAGTTTTTCATTCGCTGTTTGGGCTGTACTTTAACTAAAAACACCCCCTCGAGGTGATTTTAAAAGAAGTTTTTTTTTGGGCTGGATTCTCTTGCCCGGGGGTCGAAAAGGGGAAAACGCCAAAATGCGTTCACATGACGACAAACACG